>CM076581.1:1100080702-1100441487 GCA_034641835.2 Pinus albicaulis
GTCTGAAGATACACTATGATGTCACCGTACCAAGGATCACGAGTATCAATAAGAAACAGCGTTTCGTCCGGTATATGATCTTCAGAGTGTTCAGGAAGAGAGTCTGTAGGGAGAGAACATATCAAATCCGCGAAGACCAGTGATTTAGTTGACTTGGAAGTGGTGAACTCCAAATCAAACTCCTGCAGGATGACGATCCATTTGGAGTACTTGCCCCCCAGCAATTGTCTAGAAAGAATATATGTCATGGGGTTGCAGTCTGAAACCACCGTTATCGTGCGCAAAAGGATGTAATGGCGAAAGCGCTGTACAGCGTGTACGGCTGCTAAGGCCAACTTCTCAACATGTGCGTAACGCGTTTCCGGGTCGAGAAGGTTCCGAGAGAGGTAATAAACAACATGTTCATCACCGTTCTCGTCATCCTGCACCAGGACCATGGCGATGGTGCTTAATGCGGCGGCTAGATACAACGTAAAGTCGCGGTGGTAGTCCGGAGGACGAAGCAACGGAGCATTGACTAGCAATGTCTTCAGCTTCTCAAAGGATTCTTGAGCGATTTCGTCCCAATGAAAGGGAACGTTTTGCTTTAACAAATGAGTGAATCCTTTGGCCACCTCAGCGTAATTCGGGATGAAGCGCCTAAGAAAATTCGCTTTCCCTTGCAGACTCTGCAACTGATAAAGGGAGGAGGGTGACGGGAGATTTATAATGGCCTCAACCTTCAGAGGGTCGAGGCGAATTCCGTCTTTCGAGACTATAAAGCCTAAAAGACGGCCAGAATCGACGCAGAAGACGCACTTATGAGGGTTGAGCCTAATATTGTAGCGTCTACAACGAAGAAATATCTGGCGAAGATGCTCAGGGTGATCCTCTCGCTTACCCGAATGGGCAGGCAAGTCGTCCAGATAAGGCTGGACAATATGGCGAATATCATGAAAAGCGTATGACATCGCTCGCTGAAATGTGGCGCCAGCGTTCTTTAAGCCGAACGGGAGTTTTTTATATGCAAAAGTGCCCCACGGATAGATGAATGTGGTCTTATGTTGATCCTCAGGTGCAATATTGATCTGGTTGTAACCTGAGAATCCGTCCATTAAAGAATAAATCTCACTCCCGGCGCAATCGTCGATAATCTGGTCGATAAACGGAGTGGGATAATTATCCTTAGGATAGGCGCGGTTGATATCGCGATAATCCACACAGACTCGAATGGTACCCTGCTTTTTATCGACAGGGACGATATTGGACACCCATTCTGTAAGGGGGATAGGATAAATAAACCCCGCGTTCAGAAGTTTTTCAACTTCTGCCTTAATAGCGGCGGCTTTCCGAGGATGCATGGGACGCAAGTGTTGGCGCACGGGTTTCGCACCTGGATAGGTTGGAATCTCGTGCACGACAATACTAGGATCAATTCCCAGCATTTCCTCGTAGGACCACGCAAAAACATCTCTGAACTCTTTGAAAAGTTCCGTATAGACCTGAATCTCCTCAGGAGAACAAGTCACACCCACATGAATGTTCTCAACAATCCCTGGTTTAACAGAGATGTTGATAGGAACTGTTTGAGTAATGTTACTCGACATCCTCCAAAAGACTCCGTGCGCTAAGACTTCGTGGTTTGAAGAGGAGGGGAAGGAACCTGAGTAGCAAAGCGCTCGAGACAGTCAGTCATTGCCCCCAAGCTAGGCATAAACGAGGAACGATGATGCCCATCGCCCCAGGGTAGCTCCTCAAGAGACATAGTTTCAATGATAGCCTCATCTGAAGGAAAAGTATCTCTAAGAGGATCAGGCGAATCAGCCTGACCAAGCCAGGGGAATTGTGATTAGACGTCAAGAGCCACGCTCATCGGAGCATGCTGAGGAGGTGGAGGATCCGATGCGGCAACAATCTCACAGTAGCTAATCTCTACTGGCGTCAAAGGCATGGATTCTCCAAACTCATATACCTGCTCAGGTGTAGGAATGAGCCAGGGGTCATCAGTCCTGGACAGCATGTTAACTTGAGCAGTATTCGGTGGCGGCGCAGGGAAAATACCCATGAGGACTGGGTCTTTGAAGAGACCAGGTCCTATGTCAGTCTGGGATTCCCGACCCGATCCATACGACACGTCGTTTCAGAGCTAGAGGTAAATGACAACCGATCTACCGTGACAATCTTGCCCTCGTGAGGGAACTTAATGAATCGAAAGATGGTAGATGGCATGCAGAGCATGGCATGGGTCCAGCTGCGGCCAAGAAGTATATTGTAGTTGAGTTTAGCGTCAACCACTTCCACTTCTACGTTGACAGTTTTCCCCTGTAATGTGATCGATAAACTCTCGAGAACGCCCAGGGGTTTAGATTCCTGACCATCAAATGCCTCAAGGGCATTAGGAGACGACGAAAAGGCTGGAGAGCTGATGGCCTTCCAGCAAGCGGAGGACATAACGCAGGTAGATGCACCCTCATCTACGACGGCCCTATGAATGTTCAAACCGTTAATCCCGACTTGAATCACCAAAGCGAGTTGATGTGGAAGCCGGGGAGTAAAATTCTCCAGATCGAAGGTGAGAAGGCTCGAGTCGGTGGGATCGATACCACCGATTGCAGACAGCAGCCTTCCGTTGCGAAGGACAACTTTGAAGAACCTCCAAAGGCAGACATAGCACTTGGCGCTCAGGCAAACTTCTCAACAATACTGTAATGTTGGGCGGCACGAGCATTTGGATTATAAGAGGATCTCCGAAGAACACCCTTGGGAGGTGGCTTCACAATGGGTTCGAGAGTCGGCTTCTCGATTTCCAATGGACCAGAAACAGGTGGGGGAGGCGGCCCATCCGCAACTGCCTTCCCGGGCGCCTGCGGTGATTCATTGTAGTCCTTCGACCGCGTAGCGATAGTGATAGGTGCATTAGTCTTCCTCATGAAAACTTGAGACCCAAACGGTGCAGATGGTGATTGCTCGAATTATCCGGGTCTCGCCGTGATGGAATGGCTTTAAACAACCGAGTTCCTTTGACCCTTTAAGAAGTTGACTGATTTCGGACCGTCGTGGACAATCCTTAGTATAATGGTCACCTTCACAGAGGAGGCAAGGAAATTTCGGCTTACGTTGTGAGCCATCCTCAGTTCGAGATTTAGATTCCTATTTGGGCATCGGGATTTGGATTTGCCTTTGCCCTTCTTTTTCTTCCTTGGAGGATTTATCTCAGTGGATTGGCCCCAATGCATTTACCTCGCAACTTTTACCTCGTAATTCCACGAAGGGGATTAGCAGAGGTATTATTGGAAGAATTAGCCATCTGCCTCCCATTCGAAGACTTCTTCGAATTTTGAGAAACGGAACCAATGACACCATCCACGGAAGGGGTGGGTTGGGTCTTTTTGGCTCCGGGCCGCGGTGCATCAGGCAGGATGTCATAAAGCGTGCCAGATTGTGAATAAACAAGATCCAAGTACTGGGCACGCGCGATAGCTCGCTCCTCCGTAACACACGCTCCCATCGCGATATCCTCGAGCGATTTATCGATTAAAAGAGGTGGTGAACCAGCTGAGTCAAAAATCGATCGCATGTGAAACGTGATCGTCGAGTCACTAAGGTGCCGCCACTCATGGATGTGATCCGAGATGTGAGTGGCCGAGTCCTGCTTCAGGGAAGACAGGAGGTGTGTCCCGGTCTCATACCGGACTGGTAACTGGAAATGCGTGAGGAAAGCCATAGCTAAAGAGTTGAAATCCTTAAAAATACCACGGGATAGCTCTATGTACCACTTAGCAGCAGCTCCTGTTAACGTACGCTGAAAAAGACGCAAACGAACCGAATCGTCAGTCCAAGAGTTAGACGAACACCAGAGGTGATACGTCATCACATGCGCTTGGGGGTCTTCGCCAGCTTTTCCCTCAAACTTGGGACAATCTCCTGGTATCTTGGTGGGAACCGGAGGCCAATATGGATTATGAGAAATCGGATCATTGTTCAACTTTGAAACGTCCGGCAGATCCAAGGTAGCCAGGAACGGCAATGGAGGGTTAATTCCCGTGCCAGTCCCAGAATAAGGTCCGGTACCCATGCTCCACGATGGTTGTGAATATCCCTGCCCCCATGGGTTCCTCATTCCGTATGATTCAACGAGGCGACTCCGTATAGCCGATCGATTTGGATCTCGTAACCATTGTGTGGGGCCCGAGCAACCCGTAGTTCGCACTCCCATTAGCGTTTGCCCGTATGCGCATTTGGATTTGGCCGCGAGCATAGTTAGAACCGGTGGAGGAGGTCGATGCCGAGAGGCTCCGTAGTGGTCATAGTTCTGCTGTGATTGAATGCCATGAGGATAATAAACTTACCCGAGGATGAGTAGACCGATAAGGAAAACACGCGAGCCGGTACGTAGGGCTTAACCGTTGATTTGGCTGCGGCCATCAATGAGCAGTCGTTGAACGAGTGAAAAAGTGAGAGGGCTGCCTCGAATGAGGAAAGGACCCGAATGAGGGGGCGGCCCTGAATGAACAGGTTGGCCCGGATAGACAGGCGGCGCTGGTTGCGCAGGCTGACCTGGTTGTAAGTGAGCCCCAGGTTGCACCGAATAAGCCGGTTGGCCTGAAGGCGGGACACCAGGTTGTACCGGATGACCCGGTTGGCCTGGTGGTGGAACAGACCAGGTGCTTGCTGGAAACCAGTTTGACCTGAAGCAGAACCATAAAGTGGTCCTGGCTGATATGCAACGTTAGAGACAACAGGATATTGCGGTTGCATTGGTAAAGAAGGCTGGATTTGCCCCCCAGGTCCATAGGCCGGTCCCTGTTGATACCCCGGCTGAGGCTGAGCAGGTTGACCAGCAGGGTTATAATATGGTCCTTGCGGATTATAGAATGGCCCTTGCTGGCCCGCAGAGTAGCCTTGATTGGGCTGTCCCTGCGGGTCGTACAGATAGCCAGGTTGGCCTGCAGGTTGGCCTTGGAAAGGCTGTCCCTGCAGGTTCTGAGCCTGGTTGTACGGTAAACCTTGAGCATACAGATAAGCCTCAGGAGCAGGAAGGCGCAAAATGTCCCCATGCTCATCAAGCTGATTCGGGAAACCATACACGGGAGTGCCGTCCTGTGCATAGTGCGAAAAGAAAGATCGGTAAGGATCTTGGGGGATTTGTCCAGCCCCGGCGTTCGGCTGTTGCAAAAACAACCGATACTCCTCCGGAGAAATATTCTCCGGTATAGCAGTAGCTAGATAAATGTCTTCGGGAGTTGGCCCAGATCTAGTAGCAGATGCTGAGACAACAGCAGAAGAGGCAGCCACACAAACAGTGGGTCGCACGGGAACAGAAGTGACGGGCGTCGAAGGAGACACCCCGGGTGTAGTGGCAGCTGGCCTCGAAGCAGGAGATGATATTCCCATAGAGGCAACAGCTGAAATAATCTGACCCAGAGATCTGTATCCCTGTGGCAAAGAAGGACCAGCTGACGATGTGGTAGCCAGCTCAGACTCGTCTCCCTCGAACAATCTACGAGGGATGCGCTGATAGTCATCAGACTCGGGAATTTCCTCACCAGAATCACTCATGGTTGATCCCGCCGTTAAACTCACGCAGAAGACTACAGACCAGGAGGAAAAAACAAAGAAATAACAAACTAAGGAACCCGATGTAAGAGAAAGGAAATCACTCTAATCTCAATTCGTACATTGTGGTCCGAAAAAGGGCCATGAACTCAACCTGCTCTCCAAAGGGTTGTTTCTACGAGACCGGTCCCCCCTCAGGAAACTCGGAAACAACGGGATGCTGTGGTTCAATAGAGGATTGGGAAGCCTCTCAAGAATCGTCCGTGTAAGGACTACCAGTAGACGAAACCGAAGGTTCCGCCATTGTGGCAAAAGAGCAGAGAAAAAGAAGCAAACACACACACGGGCTGAAAACAAGTTAAGACACATCATCCAACGGTCAACAAGCAATATCTAAACAAGCGTGTAATCATGGGTGATTAATTTTTTACGACATTGAAAAGTAAGAAACTTTACCGTTTCATGTTTTAAGAGTCGAGAAACGATAAAAATATGACTCTATCTCTTTCAGATTCGACACAAGCGTGAAAGGACAAGCGCTTGACGGTCTTTTCAAATTTAGGGAGTCAGAAAAGACCAAATGACTGCTCGGGAAAACTAGGCACAAAGGGTGTACCAAATAACCGTGAACTGCAATATACACCTTGGTTTTAATAATGAAGAAGAAATCAACCAAGGACTTTTCGTACGGCAGTAGTCTCCCGAATGCCGTGTTCTGTATCACTGCATAGGGCGGCAGACTCTGCCCATGGATAAAGGATTGAAAACCTATAGGTCTCCTTATATACGCTGGGACGGCATTTAAGAGCAAAGCAGAAGTCCCACTAGCGCCGTCTAAGTCATCAGCGAGCTTAATACCGCTAGGTTTAACGTACGCCGAACACGTCTCTAGCCTAGACCTTCTAAATATGTTGCGTTAAGTTCCAATGTTGCCATAGGTTAATTGAATGAATTTTACAGTTGATCTTCAATTAAGTTTCAATTTCCAGGCCTTATCGTATGTAGTGTCTCCTAAATGCAAGCTATATGCCACGATGCAACATTTCGTTCGATGAAAACTAGTTAAATGAGAGTTGAGAGCTTTTATGCAAAAGAAATGAACGGAATACAAACAAGAATGTCTCTAATGCAACTAATGCAATTGCACACTTTTCATTCAAACACTAATCACTAGCAATATGGAAAAGATCACAATTTGCACTAATTAATCAAAACAAAAGAGATTTTTATTTTTATTTTCAATGTTTAATGGCTAATGTGCACTGAAAACAAAAGGAACAATTTGAGAAATGATATCTAAGAGAGCGAAACAAACAACATTCACTCAACAAAGCAAGCAACCAAATATCTAAATCGACCCAAAGTCCCTCAAAGCAAAGAAAGACTTGAAAACTTCCGATGGACCGTGTGATCTGGGTCCAAAGCAAGACAAACGAATTCCGAATGAAGGAATGAACAATCACTCAAAAGACGCAGCAAAACAATCAAAGTCTGATAAGAGAGCGTGGATAATCAATCAACAAGTTGACAGGACAATCAAAACACCAAAACTCCCAAGGAGGGCTCGATTCACTAAGCCACTAGATGCCCTAGGGCTCAAAACGTGAAATCGGTAGATAGAGGCAAACAACCAGAGGATAGCGGTGAATTCCAGCCAAACAAGACTCCAACACACTCAGACAATCAAGAAATCAAGAAGAAAAATACTGGTCAAGCTCAGAAAGCCAAAAAATGAAGAAACTCAAAAAAGTCACAGGGGTGGCGCGACTGTGGCCTTGAAACTGGCGCCAGAGGCCGATTGGCGCGAGACAGACAAATGCAATAAGCGCCAAGTGGCGCGACTGTCGGGTTAAAACCCGCGCCAGTCGAGTTCTTCAATAAAAATTAAAAAACAAGCTATTCTGAAAGAAGACCAATACAAGCTAAGCAAACCAAGAAGCTAAAATAATGAAAGAATCCAACCCAGAAGGTTCATCAAGCAAGGAGAAACAATCAAGGCGAAACAATCATAAACAAGACAAGGAAGACCGGACGATCCCCAGCGGAGTCGCCAATTTGTTGAGGAGGTAAATCCCCTCTGCGGACAGAGGCGATCCCTACTAGCCCAGCAGGGGTCTAGCAACAATCAAACAATGCTATGACGCAAGCTCCTAGTTACGAGTGAAAGACTTGGGATAAGAGCCTACCTGAATTCCAACGCTAGATCTGAAGAAGAAGATGTCCCCGTCCTTCAGCCCTGGCAGATCACAATCCTTCCACGATCTCCGTGGATGAACACCTGCACACAGAAGAAATGAACAGATACATGCATAGGAACCAGCATACGTAACTAAATATCGGTCAGAAAAGATATTACTCGCATTAACATAATGGAAAAAGGAGTGGAACCATAATCATAGTCATCTATTAAAATGATAAACGAATAGAAGTTACAACCAAGTTCTGACGTCGCAGCTTCCTTCGAACGGGTCTCCGGTCGTCCACGTCTCGCAAAGCTCGCCAAGGGAAAGGGAAACCTCTCCTGATTCTCGTAACAATGGTCTCCTCGCTTGAATGGGCCTTAAGGGAAAGAAAGGATTCTTTACAACACAAAGGCACTTGGGAATAGGGAGATGCAAAGCTTCAGCACTTCAAGACTAGCTTGCCATGGATCTGAGCAAGCTTTTATAGATGGGGAAGGAGGGAGTTGGGATCCCTATTATTATGGGATTGGCCCTAACAACAAGGAAGGTTCCATAGAAGGTGGCAAAACCACTTCCCTTCCATAGAACTCCCGCAGCCAAACCTCCCAACTCAAGATAGGCAATGGTTGTGAGTTTGTTTGAACTCAACTTCCGCCATCCATATTTAAAAAATAGTTCCTAAAATGGGTGGCGCGATTGCTGCTCTATGACAGAGCGCCAAGTGGCGCGACCTCTTTACAGGATTTCCCTGATTGGCGCGAGCACTGAACTGTCTACCCGCGCCAATGCAAAAAGAGCCGTTTTTCATGGATTTTGCAAGGAGATGTCTCAAGGGGAAATGAAGCTCATACTCAGAGGGATGCATTGATGATGTTTTCAAGGCATGACAGTGTTCACATGTCACATAATGGGTCCTCCATTGTGCGGGACGGGGAATGGTAGGGACGGTGACAAATTACTGTGTAACACCGTGGTTATTCAGTCGAAACCACTCTTGATGACTCATCCATGAAGTTGTTGTAATCGAAACTTCGCCTCCATTTTTTTTAAAAACTTTCCATAAACAGATTGGCGTGGGTGCAACACTAGGACAGAGTGCCAATTGGCGTGGGCTCAGTGTTAATTTTCCCCCATTGGCGCGAGTACATGACGGGCTACCAGCGCCAAGGCAAAAACAGGTGTTTTTAGGGGTCTGCTCAGGAAATGATCAACAGAAGGAATGTTATCCTCATGGAAAGGGATACAATGATGGAATTTGCAAGGCATGACACTGCTTATTGGTCACAAAAATGACCCTCCAATGGGTGAGATGGGGATTGCAGGGACGGTGACAAAGTACTGTGTAACAGATGCCCCCTAAAGCATGAGGCCTGAAAGAGAGAGAGGGATGAAATGCTTTACGAGAACATGCCGACTGAAGACACTGCCATCGGAAAACCTGCGGAGCGAAGTACAATTGATGTCTCAGATACATGATATATATGCATGGTATGGGCGCAACCATCCATAACAGAGTATACAATAATCTAGATCCAAGGCATGGACGCAGCCATCCAGAGAGGATCGATAAATAGACTCGGGTATGGTCGCAGCCATCCAATCAGTGAGTCATGTAAATAATCATAATAATCCACAAAATCGTAGCCTGGATTACAACAGACACAATCCAGGGTCTTGCGCTCCATCTCGACCCGAGCAAAGTACAAGTTCAAGCCTGCGAATATGTGAGCCGAAGTCGAACATGCAAGAACATCGCCTGATTACCAGCCAATGAGGAAAGTTGTTAACAGACGTGAGAGGTACCACCATTAATGCCAATGGTCCTCAAGGTACTACAGGTACAATCTACGGCATGTGAATAGTGAGCTGACGTCGAACACCTGCAAAATCACTCGATCGGAGGCCAATGATTAAAACCTCATGTCGAATGTGAAGAACCTGCCATTGAGGCATGCAGGCTCCAAGGTACCAGAAGGGAGTCTCTAGATCAGCTTCCTGGATAATGAGCTGAAGTCAACAGGAAGTGACCTTGATCGAAGGTGGGCCATAGTGTTTCCCACATCATCGACACGAGACAGAGGAACATTATGTTTTTTTGTGAATCACGATCAGATGAGAATCAGAGGAAGGTTGAAACGTGCAGAGGTCAACTTATCTTGAACATATTGGCGGCACGATAGTGGATTTGGCAGTATTTGACATCAAAATATCAGAGGTCATAGTGACGAGGCAAAGAGCAGATGAGAGGTCAATAGGGATTATCCAAACCCACGGAGGCAAGTGAAGAACGAGATGAGATGTCCCCAACCCGACACGAATGCAGACAAGTGCCATGTTCAAGAGCGACATACTACCGACACGACAATGATGCTGGTTCCATTTTCCCCACCATCTTGGTGAGTACCTCTTTATTTTTACACAAGCTTGAAGAGGATACCATATGCTTGTCATATAAGTCCGCCCTTCGGGCGAATCCATCCTAGTACATTTAACAATCCCTAGGAAGGAGAAACTCGAATAACGTCATGATTGACAATTTCCGATGTCATTTAGGTTTAACGAGTTTGACAAAGGAAGAACTCGGTGCCTTTTCATGTTTAGAGAGTTTGAAGAGATAGCTGAAAATTAAACTCCAAAGGTCCCTTTTCGTAAATAGTTCCTCAGATCCGAAAGGGTAGAAAACTATGTCTGAGAGAACCTCCTAGTCGCGATAGGCTAGGGTATTCCTTTTTCGTAAATAATATATCCCAGCCCGAAAAAGGGGTAAACGTATACTGGGTAGATGTCGTTTCGTGTCCACTTTAATGAGATGAAAAACGACAAGGGACTCGGCAATATTTCCATGTTTAGAGAGTCAGAAAAGAGCTGAAAGTTGACTCCTCCTAGAGGAACGAGTGGTATAAAGGGTAGCAACGAGTGGTATAAAGGGTAGTAAGTGGTTCCGGTAATGGTGGAACTGCTCAGAACAAATAAAGGTTAAGAGGCTAGCTAACAAGACCACTCATCGTAGCGGTTCCTCAGGAACGGGTAAAACAACCAAGTGAAGGCATATGATCGGCCAAGCAGATAGTGACCATGGAGTGAGAAAACCAAGGCTCATCTGGAAAAAATAGGCTGATAAAATGACAATCACAAGAGGTAAAATGGGAAAGGTTTCATTTTTACACAAGCTTGAAATCAAAAAACTTTGCTTGAAGTTGGTTTCATTTTTACACAAGCTTGAAACAAAGATAAACTATGCTTGAAACCGGTTTCATTTTTACACAAGCTTGAAACGGAAATAAACTATGCTTGAAAAAGTAAGCATGCCCCCAGCATGGTGACTCAATTTGAGGTACATTCCCCCCAAGCTTCAGTCCATATGAAAGGAAAATGGAGTGAAGGTTCAAATTACGAGATCAAGAGAAAGACTCGACTGGGATTTTACGAGATCTGATCAAAGACTCGAATTGAACGGGAAAGTGTTTCATTATTTTAACGAGGTTGACACATTAAAAGAACTATCCTCAGGACACCTTGTTTCATGGTTTAAGGAGCTTGACTAAAAGACAAGGAACTATGCTCCGACAACCTTGTTTCATTTTTTAAGGAGCTTGACACAAGACAAGGAACTCTGCTCCAAAAACCTTGTTTCATTTTTTAAGGAGCTTGACACAAGACAAGGAACTCTGCTCCGCAACCTTGTTTCATTTTTTAAGGAGCTTGAAACAAGACAAGGAACTCTGCTCCGACCAAACTTGGTTTCATTTTTTAAGGAGCTTGACACAAGAAAACGAACTGTGCTCCGACAACCTTGTTTCATTTTTTAAGGAGCTTGACATAAGAAAAGAAACCGTGCTCTGACCGACTTCATCATAATGAACAAGAAGTCATCACTTCCAAGAGTTTCACTCCTGATGGAAGGAAAACATCCTGGAAGTCAGGACCCAATTCCCCCAACACCTAATGCACGACGGCATCATCACTGAGCACAGGCACAGGGTAGGTAGCCACGTATTTGACCTGCGGTGGGGCAAATACAACGGGTGGATAAAAACCAGGAATGGATGATGGTGGGCCAGCTGCCACATCAGGACCAAAGAACGAAAGTTAATCAATGGTCACAATCTGTCCTTCATGCGGAAAACACATCACGCGAAAGAGGGAGGAGACAAGAGCTCCCATGGCATAGGTGTAATCGTGCCCCAAGAGCATATTAAAATCCAAGGGGCCTGGAACAACCATCACGTTCATATGGATGATTTTTCCTCCCAAAGTAACAGGTAACCTTGGAAGGATCCCTAACAGTTGACTTGTTCTTCTGTTAAATGCCAACAGATTCTGCGTAACAGGCGCAAGCGGTGGCGAACCAAAATCTTGCCAAGTAGTTGAGGATAGCACACTAACAGACGCGCCTTCGTCTATAATGGTGTTGGGTACGACCAGACCAAAAGCCTGTACTGTGATCTCGAAAGGCACATAAGACGGAAGGAGGTATCCCGCGAATCGATTCCAATCAAAGGAAGCGACCAAACTACTCGGAGGGGCTACCATCGAACCAAGAAGGTCTTCCCCTGATGTTACAGAAGAAGAAGGAGCATCCTCCACGACCTCCATCACGGAGTCGGGAAGGGTATCCTCTGGCACCTCCATCAATGGAGGTGGAGGAGCAGCTTCTTGAGGTATAGGGACAGGAGAATCTTTCTCCAAGTCCGAGGAGTCTGAATAAACAAGAAGAACACGAGGGATGTGGGATCCACTCTCTACAGAAAAGACCTGGTGCACCGCAGACGGGGCCAGTTCAACCGATCCCACGACCAATGGTTGGTCAGGGACGGATTCCTGAATTTGAATTTCCGAGGGAGCAAGATCGACCAAGGGTGACTCTTGACCAATCGTAGGATCAACTGGTGGAGGACTCAAAGAAAGTTGTTTGTAACCAGCCAGAAGGCACGACGCAGAAACAACTGAGTTGTCCAAAACTCGCTTGGCTTCATCCATATACAGACAAAGGTGAATGGCATGGTGCCCTTCACACAACTTGCAGGGATTGGTAATCTTACCCTGCTTCTTAGGAGCCTTACCAATAGCAGCCGAAGACGTGCCCCCAACCTGACTACCAGAAGCCAAAGGCAACGGCGGACGACCACTGGACCATTCTTCAAGCACCTTAGGAATGCCAGGGCAGTCTCGAAGAAGATGGTCTCCCGTGCACAACATGCAAGGGAACTTGAATTTCCGTGGAGGGTTGAAAGGTTTATCAAGAGGAGACTTCTTAAACGCAATAGCTACAGAGCTAGCCTCTCCTTTATCAGACTTATTCTTCTTTTTCTTCTTCTTCTTCTTCTTAGCCACCTGGTTACTCGAATCCAGACTTTCACCAGGCGAAGTAGAAGAGGAGGACGCAAAAACAGGCGAAGAAGGGGAGAGGTCCACCTTAGAATCAACATGATGTTGTTCAGGTGGAGGAACTGATTGAACAGTAGCTGAGACATTCGGGACCACAGAGGTTGAAAACAACCAAACAGGCAACCCAACAGTTAACCCAGGAAGGGACAACGTCGTCATATAAGGAGCACCAACATTTCCAAAAGGAGGAAAATGACTAGGATTCCCATCAGAGGGGATTCCTTGGTTGGTGAACTCCGAAAAAGTTGCCATCGGAAACGATCTTCAGAACAACACCCTAAGGAAACTAAATTTAACCAAGAATATTTCGTGGGAAGTTCATTTTTAAACATTGAAACAAAACTCTACCATTTCATCTTTTAAGAGTCGAGAAACAAGCAAAAGGTGACTCTATCACTTTCAGATTGGAAACAAGCGTGAAAGGACAAGCGCTTGATGACCTTTTCAAATTTAAAGAGTTAGAAAAGATCGAAATGATTGCTCAGGAATGCTAGGCAAAGGGTGTACCAAATAACCGTGAACTGCAATATACACCTTGGTTTCAAAATGAAAGAGAAATCAACCAAGGACTTTTCGTACATGCATGCAATCTCCCCGAATGCTGTGTCCGGTGTATCACGGGTATAGGGCGGCAGACTCGGCTTCCTATGGATAAAGGATTGAAACCTAGTGGGGTCTCCCTTTATATACGCGACGGTATGGGGAGCACAAGTCCGTACTAGTGCTGTCTAAAGCCAAGAGGCGAACCACAGCTACTAGGTTTAAAGATGCCGGAACACGTCTCTAACCTAGACCTCTAAATGTGTTTCGTTAATGTTTCAATGCTTCCTTAGGTAAATTGAGTAAATTTTATGGTTGATCTTCAATTATGTTCCAGTTTCAAGGCCCTACCGTATGTCATCTGACAATCTCCTATATGCAGCTATATGAGAAAAGAAAACTTTTCAATTCGATGAATGCTATCTAGTTAAGGGAAGATTTTCAAACAATGATGCAACAAACAACAACACTATGAACGAAATCCTTCCAAACTAGATGACTTTCACTATCCAAAAGTAATTCCAAACATTCAACGATGCGAATAATGCAACGTAATCTATGCAAAATTCTTTTTCCGAAAACTATGCAATTGTAATCTATGCACAATTTCCTTTTTCTTTTCAAATGATGAGAATGCACTCAATGCATTTTTCGATGAAATGAAAATCTACTTAATGCATGCTTTAATAAAAGAGAATGCAATCAAAGCGATTTCTAGCTTTCAATCATTAAATAATGTAATCTAAGTTCAATGATGGATCTCAAAAAATTATTTTCGATGCAATGTGATCTAATGCATCTAAACGAAAAGAAAACTATGAGATGAAAACTAAAAGAACACAAATCTCCTTAATGAAGGATGAATGCAAAAGAGATGTAAATAAACACTAAGAATGCAATCGTTGTTTCAAACACTTTGTAACGAAACCTCTCAAAAGGCGACAAGACATATAAGGTCAAACACAAAGAGTACTTCCAAAGCAAGAGATCAAAACAAGGCATTCATTCCCTTTTACATCAAACAATCATGGAAAGAAGACGTTCCAAGCAATGAGCAATGTAATCTATGCTCATATAGGGAAAAGACCGGAAGGGAAATACACACTGGTGAAGATTTAGCGAAAAAATATCAATTTTCACACACCCTGAAATTGGCTCGACTTGTACATTGACAATTAGCGCCAACTGGCGCGACTTGCACATTGAGAACTAGCACCAATGGCCAATTGGCGCGGGTTTCTAACTGACAACAAGCGCCAACGCCTGAAAATGAAAAAAACAAAGAATTTCTCCCAACCAAGACCAGACTCACCACTTCAAGCAGAATCTCCAAGACTCAAATGAACCATGTAATCTAGGCTCAAAGCGAGGCAAAGATAAACACACAGATCAAGCTCAAAAAGCTCAAAACAGAGCCAACCCCAGCAGTCCCCAGCACTGGCGCGACTGTCGGGCTGAAACTAGCGCCATATCAAGATTGGCGCGGGTAATAAATGGACAACTGGCGCCAATTGGCGTGACTGTCATGCTAAAAAGCGCACCAGTCAAGTCTACTATGCCAAAATAAAAAATAAGCAATCTAAGATCAGACCAGTGATGTTCAAGCTATCAAAGACCCAAATCCACAGAAAGAACCAGCCCAGAGAGCTGACCAAGAAAGCAAGGCCAAGAAATTGACCAAAAAGAGAAGACAATACTCCAAGTTGTTCAGTTCGTAAACCAAACCGGAGATTGACTGAAGCAGCGTTGATCTACTCCACTAATGAAGAGAAAAAGCATTTCGAAGGCTATCTGGCTGTACTTCAAGCTCCGTCTATAGCTTACAAATCAAACAACAAGCTGAATCCCCAGCGGAGTCGCCAAATTGTTGAGGAGGTAAATCCAGTATATAAAACTATATGTCAGTCGAAGATGACATAACTCATTAACATGATCAAGAACAAGAGTGGAACCATAACCAATAGTCGCTTATCATTAAAGAGTCAAAAGAAGAATACAACCATAGCTTCGACGCAGCACTCTCCTTTAGCGGGTCGTCAGCACAACATGTCTCGGAAAATCCTGTCAGGGATGGGACAAGCCTCTCTCTCTGGATACTTGGTAATAGTCTCCTTGCTTGGATTTGGCCTTAGGGAATCAAGAAGTTTTTTGCAGCATGAAAGCTCTTGGGAACTTAGAAATTCTTCCACTCTTTGGAACTCGTTATTCAACCATTCATCCCTTCAGCCCCTTCATCAATGGATGAAGGCTATATTTATAGAGGAGAGGAGGAGGTTGGGATCCCTACAATAGTGGAAGGGAGGCCTTATCCTTTGGGAGGTTCCCCATATGGTGGAAACAAGAGGCCAAAGGAGGAAGGTTGTGGTTATTCAGTCAAAACCACTCCTGATGACTCATCCACGAAGTTGTTGTAATCGAAACTTCGCCTCCTTTTTAAAAAAAAACTTTCCATAAACAGATTGGCGCGGGTGCAACACTGGGACAGAGCGTCAATTGGCATGGGCTCAGTGTTAATTTTCCCCCATTGGCACGAGTACATGATGGGCTACCAGCGCCAAGGAAAAAAACAGGTGTTTTTAGGGGTCTGCTCAGGAAATGATCAACAGAAGGAATGTTGTCCTCATGGAAAGGGATGCAATGATGGTATTTGCAAGGCATGACACTGCTTATTGGTCACAGAAACGACCCTCCAATGGGCGAGATGGGGATTGCAGGGACGGTGACAAATTACTGTGTAAAAATGAGTTTGTTTCTCTCTGTTCAGTCCGTGTTCATGAGACATGAGTAATGCATGAAGCTTATCCACTAAAAATTGTGAGAGATCTTTTGTCTCTTCTATGGCCACAACTATGGCAACAACTATTGCTGGAAAAATTCTTAAAACTTTCTCAACTATCCTTATCTCTTCAAGCGTCTCACATTGAGTGCTGATTTGGGTAACCAACCCAATTACATGTGTAAAAAATGAGTCTACATTCTCAGACTGTTTCATACAAATTGTCTCAAAATTTGTAATTTTGCTATCTTCACCTTTTCCATGCCTTGGTAGGTTGTTTGGAGGGTATCCCATGCTTTCTTGGAGGTCGTTGCTGCTGCAATCCTTGGGAAGACACTTTCATGAACTACTTGAAAAATGTAGAAAAGGGCTTTGGAGTCCTTCTTCATGTTGTCCCTTAAAAAATCTGCTTGTGTCAAAGCATTGTATGCTACTACATTTGCTGGTTCATGGAAACCATTTTCCGCCAATTATCAAATGTCTTGTGAAGAAAACAAAGCCTTCATTGTTATAGCCCAATAGTCATAATTTTTTCCATTAGATTGAGGTATTTGTGGATTAGTCAAAAACCCACTCTCATACCATGACAGAGATTTTAAGACAACAGAGGAAATGATTTTCCCTCAACACAAGGAGTTCAGACAGAGTTGTGGAAATGAATTTAGTCTAAGACAACACAGTTATAGAAGTTTACACATAGTTGCCGAACTCACTCAATCTAGACCATACAGTTGTGGAAATCAAATTATGAAGGTATTCATTTCAATACAAAGTGGTTGTGGAAATCAAATTATGAAGGTATTCATTTCAATACAAAGTGGAATAGATTAAAATAGCAACTATAGGGAGCACATAAACTTCAAATAATTTTACTCACGGTGAAGAGTAAAACATAGTGTTGAGGTAAAAACACAACATAGAAATTCATATGGAGGTTGACCCTACTTCACCAGTAAAACAACTGGCGGTAAAACAATTGTTCTTACTAAGAATTGCATTCACCTGGGTTGGTGAGTAACACAAAGTAAAACCTATTTTCACTCACCCACTAAAATTAGCTCCAATATTTTCTCCTTGACTGTTCTTACGAAGAATTACATTTAACGGGGTTGGTGAGTAACACACAGTAAAACCTGTTTTCATGCACCCACCAAAATTTGCTCCACGATTTTCTCCTTATCTTTCTAGACTTACATCCGCCACATTTAATTCACGACAGTCATAATTTAATACATAGTATGGGCGGACATCATTTTTTAAACATTACAGAAGTTACGTGAATTAAACAACACTTATGGTTTAAATGTTTTCCCATACTCTTTCATTAACCATGCATTAAATTCTAAATTATTTTATCTCTTGCGAAATGGGCTATGTACTCTACTAAGAACTTGTACTTCTATGCAAACACAATCTGCAACTTGCAAAACATTCACTGAGTTATGGCTAGTGTAAGAAAATTAAATACAGTGGTTGTGATTAATTTTCCAAGAAATTGGTGTGGGAGTTATCCATAAACAACAATTTCTTGCTGAGATGAGTGTTCCAATAGTTCTTCATTTCGTTCCCTGTTGGCCCTGGTAGTCATCCTGCTATTAATGTCCACCTGTGGGCATGCATATATCATTTACATCACACTTTTTACTATATCAAGTCGAACTTGCAACATGGGGAATCAGTGGATTCTTATAAATGAATAAATGTTCAGTGATTTTACATGCACCCATTACCAAGAAGGCGATGCAGGCAAATTATAAGCTTGTCCTCATCTGGTGAAATGATTCCAAATTTAATGTTGGGGGCCAAGATAGTTTATCCAGTGTAATCTGCAACTCTTTCCGCTTGGTCATCTAACGAAATCTTAGATTAATCACTCATTGAACACTCACCGAAAAATTTTAGATAGAAATCACTCATTCAACACTTACCTAATAATTTTAAATAGAAGTATGTGGTATAGTTATGAATTTCAAATTTTTACTGAAATTGTAAATAGAAGTTGTTAAGTTCAAATTTGGATTTGGATTTGAATTCTATATTAATAATAAAATTTTGAATTGAAAAAAAATAATTGAAACAAAATCAACATTATATATTGTAAAGATAGACATGGAAAAACTTTTGTTTTCTAGAACCATTCTTTTTACTTACTATTTTTGGAATTTATTTTAAATTAAAACTTACACTTATCATTTCTCTTCAAAAATTTTATTTCTTTCTAAACTTCAATTTAAAATACTTTTCTAATTTAAAAACTTATAATAAATATAATCATATTTAGAAAATATATAAAATTTCAAAAATAGTCACTAGTATAATTAAGACTCTATTATTACAAATTAACACAAAATTCTTTCCTTTCTTGTTTTCTAGGCTTTTTAGGCCATTTAAAACAAAAATAAAGCTTGAAAATGGTAAACTTTCCTATTCTAATATGATTTTCCATTTTCTTACCTCCATGGCAATACTATATATTTATGTAAATACTCTTTATTTATGCCTAGACTCCATTCCACTCTTACCTAATTATGTAAATACTACCATTAATATCTTTTGTTATTAAATGAATAATCCACACCTCTACTTCAACTGCTAAAAATTTAAATAATATTTTATTAATTAAAGATTGATCCTCAAAACCAAACCTAATTATTTACAATCCTGAAAAGCAAATCTAATAATTTACACTAATAAATAAATTCGCTTTTTATAAAGAAAAGACAATATATTCTATTAAGTTGAAATTAATACATTTTCTAGATTTCATTATTTTATTAAGTGGAAATAAATACATTTTCTAGACTTCAGTTGCATTACAAAATGTTGCAAAGCATTCAGCTTAGCATATACAAAGTGGAAACCCCCCACTGCCACCCCCCAAAAGAAACATTTTGAAGAGTAATGAAGTAAAACAACCATCTTTCTTTCCTCTTTTCTAAGTTCCATCCATCCGTCCCTGTTTATCATGACTAAAAGTAGGGTTTAATTGTAGGGTAAAAAGACGAAGTCCAAGATTAGGATGTTGTGGCAACTCCTTATCGAGATCGGAGTGGTGAGGTTCACGATTCTTAAAAGTGTAAATTCTTTTATGATGTTTGAAATTAAATAAATTCAAAACTGTAAAAATGTTACGTTTAGCTGAAATATCAAAATTTGTGTATGATATGTTTTGGTACTGCTTTGAATTTCAACTTGTGTTCTCTTCACTGTAGCCATTCAAGTAATACATTTTACTGAATCTCCAAAATAGATATAAATAAAAAATATGTTTGGGGGAGATTTTTCCATCTACCACTATCGCCATGAATCCGAATGTGTTCAGAAAAAAGCATATCCTCCTTCGCTAATTCGATTCGTGGTGAAATGAATAATGACATTCGCTAATTCGATTCAATACCGTATTATTTGTTAAAATGTGATTTCTGATCAAATTTGATTTCTGGTGAAATGAAGAATGACATGGGTCAAAATCCGCCTTGGGTAGTTTAACCATACTGAATTGAGTGTTAATTCAGTACGAGAAAATGTTAATGGCGATGACATGGGTCGAAATCCGGTTTCGGCAGTTTAACCAAACTGAATTGAGTGTTAATTCAGTGCGAGAAAATGTTAATGGCGGAACAAATAGTGATGGGATGGCATCTGCATATAAGTAATGAAATAGTAGATTTATAAAAATGTTTATAATTTTTTAATTATTATTTGTTAATTTGTAATATGTGTTAATTTTATAATGATTTATTTTATGGAATTTTAGATATTTTTTAAAAATATCTATATTTATTATGAAGAATTTTAGATAAATTAATTTTGAAATTAGAAAAATATTTTAAATTTAAATTTAGAATTAAATAAGTATTAGATAAATCAGTTTTGAAATTAGAAAAATATTTTAGATTTAAATTTAGAACTAAACAAATATTGAAAGGAAGTGATAAGAGTGGGTTTTTTTTTTAATTGTATTTGTAAAGTTATTATATTATCTAGTTTATGAGATGTTATTCAAAATTCAAAATAATTTAAAAAAAAAACCTAAAGTCTCTATGTTAGAACAAGAAAATTTTCAGAACTATACCTTTTTAGTTGTGTATTGTCAAGTCTATGAGCAAAGGCAGACTCAATTGCAGAGGAAGACTCAATTGCAGCGTATTCCGACTCAATCGCAACATCAACCTACTAAAATGTAGAGTAAAATGCATGAACAAGAACCCCAGATGGATGGTCGCGCTCCCCCCAAGAAAAACCAACAACTAGACTTCGCCTTGCAAACCCTACATTGCTGCATGTAATGTAATTGGGAAATAGTAAAATGAACCTGAGAGCAAGACCTATTTCCACCGCCCGGATTGTTGCCAGGAGAATCGTGCCTAGCCATGCTAGCTATCTCTTAAAATTGCGAGACTAAAACATTTTGGATGGCATACCTACCGAATTCCCTTCCTGGCGCTGCGAGATGAGATCCCTTCCACAATACTAACACAGAACCAGAAAGAGGAGAGACATCACACGGGGTTCGAAAGCAGGGTATAACGATAGGAACCGAGAGAATCAGAACGTCCATGGCATTCTTCGACCAAAAGAAAAAGACTGCATGCTGTAAAATCTCAGAACCCTTAACCTTGCAATTGAAAAAAACTGAATGAAAATTGTCTGCTATATCGAAATCGGATGCATAACTATGGAGAAGGGTCGCATGCACACAATGAAGCATTCTATATCCAAATTCAAGGTTTGGACATGGGCTTAGAATGGAGAAACAACCTCTATCGAAGGGATTTCTGAAGAGAGACATCCAATTTACATTTACATTCATGGTTTCTATCAAGGCTAGGAGACGCAGAACATATCAGATGACTAGCTGTCGACGCCAGCCTTCTGCCTTCACTGCTACTATTTATTCCAGCTGTCTTTGGGAATAGTGCTACCTCTCCGGCATGCCTCCTACCTTAATGTTCAATCCCGACATTGCTTCCAAGAATTTTCTGACATTCCCCTGTAGTTGCCAACTACTCCTATAGGGGGTATTATTATCTATGTGTTGAGTCATCCATGTGTTGAGTCATCCATGCGATCTATGTACAGAGCCGTGTGCCACCGCCAAATCTCGCCTCTCGACCTCCTCGTGCTACCGCCAAATCTCACCTCTCGACCTGGTTTCCTTCGTCCAGGTGGAGGCAATCGCATTTTTATATGTAAACCTACTTATTTTTTTATAAATAAAAAAAATGAAAAAACACAATTAAACTTAAGAAAAAGATAACTATTGTCAAATTTTTTCAAATTAAAAAACTTCTATTCTAATTTTTATCTTATCAAATTCGAATCCAAATTCAAACTGGATAACTATGTTATATATGCTATATTCTATCGCTGACTCTTTACTTTTCAGTTCGTTATAGAATTCATTCTCATAATCGATATGAAGGCGATACTCTACAAGCTGAAGCTGCACGGATCCATATGACTTTGTGACGGCCTGCGTATTCAAACTGGATAACTATGCTATATTCTATCGCTGACTCTTTCCTTTTCAGTTCGCTATAGAATTCATTCTCATAATCGATATGAAGGCGATACTCTACAAGCTGAAGCTGCACGGATCCATATGACTTTGTGACGGCCTGCGTATTCCTGACCTGTTGTTAATTTTGAAAGGTAAGGAGCGAGACATGCAATACTTCAGCTGATCGTATACATGTGAATGCATGACTCAAGCAGGAACACTGGGGTTGTGGCCGTGTTCGTGTTTGACCAGGAACAAAGAAAAAAAGGAAAATGGCGAACTGCGAGGTAAATGAAGGACTTAGTGCCTTCTTCTACAGCCGTAGGAGTCCCAACATGCAAATCCCCACGCCATTGCAATAACGACAGCACAAATTGATAGACGACGTGCTTCTTCGACGTTCTGTCCCCGAACCTATGAATCTCCTTTCTGTCTTCTAAATATAACGATTCAGAAAGAATATAATATTAAATATACTAAAAGAAATCTTTGACTTATTTATTTGTGAATCATTATCTTGAGTTTTCATGGTATATATTTAATATTATATTTATTTATTTATTTTTAATCATTATCTTGAGTTTTCATTTTGTATATTTAATATTATATTTATTTATTTACTTTTGATATAAAATGAATTAGGTTGGTTTCATACTAAATTGATTTCAAGAATTATAATTATAATTTTTAGGTGTTTATGTAGGTTCTCTGGAATAAGTTTAGATGAAACAAAATATTTAAATCACAATTTTCTTAATAGACATTTCGTTTTCACAACTATCACCCATTAAACTATCCATAACTTATATTATTTTATTTAATAAATAATTAAAAAATAAAAATTAATTAATATTTATCCCAAATTTTTTAATAATAATATATTTATTATATATTGTTTTTTAATAAGTATTAGCAAATGTCAAGTTGGGAAAAGACAATAAATATTTAACCCAGACTTATTTTAAATGTTTTTAAAATTATATTGAAAAGTATTTTTAACATACTTTGAAATTTATATTATTTTTGTCGTGTACAAAAATAATTTCCAATTCTAAAATAAAACAAATATTAACAATGAAATATAATAAAGATGGTTTATTTCTTAATATTTGAGAGTTTTTTTACATTTTAAGAATTTTTTTCAAAAATCACAATCTTACACACGATTCCATAAAAATAAACTCAAACTTAAAACATTCACCTAAAAAAATCAAGGAATCCTAATCATAACATCTCATAAAAATCTCCTAAATGTACAACTTTTATATAAATATATATATATATATATATATATATATATAATCTACATTCCCAAATTTCGAGTAAGCATATATTATTTCAGAGTCACATCACCATTGTCTTCGTTTTCAAACTTTCGAATTAGTGGATTTTGGGTAATACATCGCATTAACCCGCTGTGTCTTTTAAATGATTTTGGGTTCATCGACGTCCATTTCCGCATTTATATTCTTTCACCAACCGTACATTTTGTATCCGTTGCTAATAATGGAAACACTAGTGATTAGTCAAAAGCTTATTCATTCAAATTTTACATTCGAGGGTACACTGCAAATACTATTGGTAGGATAGCCATCTATATAATGTAGAACTACAAGAGATACAATGTATGCAAACTCAATCAAATATACTACAAGATACAATGTATACAAACACAATAATGTGTCGAACAATCTATATACTGCAAGATACAAGATACAATGTATGCAAACTCAATTCACATAGGGGACGTTGAAATTTTAATGATTACATTTATTAAGAACTATGACCGATCACGTTTTCTATATGATCTGTCCACGGTTTTACGGACAAACTTTAACTCTATAATGTTCTTATTATTCCTTACGGATTTTAATAGCAGCAAGTTTAGAAACAACATACGTGGGATTATTTGTAAATCGACTTCTTATTATTCCTTAAGGACCTTAATAGAAGCAAGTTTAGAAACAACATAGGTGGGATTATTTGTAAATCGATTCCAAACATTAAAAGGTCAGACCGAAGTTGATAATGAGACTTACATTCATATCTTCTATAGTGTTTTTCTTTTTAAAGAGCCAACTTCATGAATTCAGATCATCTAAATAATCGAGTTCATGAATCCAATTCACGTGATGTGTGTTGTTTTAGAATCCTTCCATTCCTTCATGATAAGCGACATTGAGCCTGTTAGAGCTCTGCATTTAACATTTGTCAGAAAACATGTTATCTTTAAACTCATTCATCTCCATAGCCGCTCCCTGTCCAACTCATCTACTCCAAAATCTGTTGAATAATGTGAACCAGGGAAGATAAAATTCCAGCGGGGAGAAGATAGCCCATTCAAATCCTGTAAACTCTCCGCTAGAGTACCTGTATCTCCTACTAAATTATCGGAATTTGGGGATTCCTCATCCACTAAACTCGACATGGTACTAGTAGAGTTTCTACCCCGTGCTTCCACAATATTAACATCTGCCATCCCAAAGGAAATGCGCGCTGAATGATTGTCCGTAATGGAATCGCTCACAAGTAGGTCGCTAACAGGAATTAGAATTCAGAGTTTCTTTACCATTACACAATTTGTATGGTTCATGTGAACCAGAACCATAATCACTGGAGCCTTTAGTCTTTCCGTTTCAGAGTGTTTCACCGCCGTTGTTATTCTGACAGTGGCTGTTTTGAACACATGTTTTTGTTGGGAATGGGGAGGTTTTGATTTTTTCTTGAGATATTGCGCACGTGAATTGGTCTGAGAGTTATCCATAAACAACAGCTTCTTGCTGAGATGAGCGTTCCAGTAGTCTTTGATTTCGCTGCATGCTCGATTTGGTAGTCGTCCAGCTATTAGTGACCACCTGTGGGCATGCATGTCGGACTTTCTGATGATTCCTTAACCATCAATGAGGAACAAATGTCCTCTGTTTAACACATAGATAACAACAAAACAAATCTTGCAGATGGAGCAAATAAAAATCACAGTGAAAACAAAACACTGTCTTTCATTAACATAAAAAACTCAATACAAACTTCAGAATTTTCTGTTATGCATTTTACCAAAAAAAAACTTCATTGGGCTA
The DNA here is from genome assembly GCA_034641835.2 of Pinus albicaulis. NCBI lineage: Eukaryota > Viridiplantae > Streptophyta > Pinopsida > Pinales > Pinaceae > Pinus > Pinus albicaulis. The sequence continues at coordinate 1,100,105,705 of CM076581.1, forward strand.
CTACACGCAGCGCTCTTCTCTCTATATTACACAGTGTTTTTACTCTCTCCCTCGCTGTCAGCATACACAGTCACACACACACTAAAAACTAAAATTACATTTACTATATGAAAAATGGTCATGGCTAGTAAAAACCTAATCTAATTTAATGTCATTCAATGGCTCAACAATCATTCAACAACTCTGTACTTGGGTCGAATGGCACGGAGGTCGTATTAGCTCTCGCAATGCGTCACTGCTGAGGGACCTCAGGATCTAGATTGAAGATTGACGTTGTTCTCCTGCAGTGCATATCTGCCGACGATCTTCGGTCAAAGAACTTTGGGTGAAGTCAACTACGGAGGCACCCTTTGGGTTAAACAGTGGGCTGCTTGTGCCCGTGAGTTATCGTTGATATGAGATCAACGATGTTATCACCCGCTGACATGGACGGACGTTAACATATCTCATCGATCAACGTGCTAGCTTATTGTGCAGTTAAATGGTGCGACAATGCACTATTTGTTGGAGGGCTAGTGAGTTGGCACTGGTGGTGACGTGCTATCGCATGATAATGAAGGGAGAATGACGTCGGCATGAGATTGTGCGATAGGCACTTGACTGGTTGTGGAATTTGGAGATGTGGACCATTGGGCTCCATAGAAGTGACATGGGGTATTTCAAATTTAATTAAAATGGCGCGAGGGTAATGAATGGTTGGTCCAAGGTTTAAGGAAGGAGATAATGTGGTGTAGACCACAATTTGCAAAATCAAACAAGGCTACGGTCAAATGAGGAATTTGGCTACCTCCAGGAATTTTCACAACAAGGAAAGGACCCTCTAGCGGATATTTTTGAGGAACCCCTTATAAAAATAGGCCATACATCCATTTCTAGTGGAGGTTGGTAGAGGAGGTTGGCGAGCGGAGGGTTTTGCGGATATTTTCCGCTTGGTGCGCCTATCATTCAAGATCGCACCGATGCTCCTTACAAGAGAAAGCACCGGTGCACACAAAACATTGGAACACCGAACACCGTGTGCTCCGTGCACACTCACCTGATGCGTCATATTACTGTAGAGCACTGGTGCTTCACAACTCTTTCGCGTTGATGCATCATAAAACAACATGCCAAAATCGAAAACGCCCGATGCGGTATTAATAACCCTAACCAGTGCATCATAAAACAATGCGCCAAAACACAAAATGACTAGTGCATTCATAAGAAACAAAATCAATGCACCTATAAAACACGCGCATCAGAAAAAGGTTAAAAAAATTACGGCAAAAAAAATGGATTTTTCACTTTTTTCAGTGCTCTAGAGTTCTCAATTACCGGTGCGATCTACAAGAGAAGGCACCTATGTGCACAAACTCTTCCACACCGGTGCATCATAAAAAACCATGCGAAAATAAAAGTGGATTGTTGCATTCATATGAAACAGCATTGGTGCACCTATAAAACATGTGCACCGAAAAAGGGTTAAATAAAAAAAAATATTACGGTCAAAAAACTGCATTTTTCACTCTTCTGCTCTCAATCACCGATGCGCTCTACAGGAGAATGCACCGGTCACACAAAAAATTGGCACACCGGACACCGTGTGTTCCGTACACACACACCCGGTGCGTCCTATTACTGCAAAGCACCGGTGCTTCACGACTATTCCACCCTGGTGGGTCATAAAACACCGTGCCAAAACTGAAACAACCCAGTGCAGTGTTAAGTAATCACCCCAGTGCATCATAAAACAATGTGTCAAATCTGAAACCGCTGAGTGCGTTCTTATGAAATCGCATCAATGCGTCTATAAAACCCCACGCACCGGAACATGGTTAAATAAAAAAAAAAAATACGACAAAAAAACCACATTTTTCACTTTTCTAAGTACTCTAGAGCTCTCAGAACCGGTGCAATTTTTCTTCTCTAAGCCGCCCTGACGTCGGTGCTCCCATTGCACCCATTGCATGCACTGCTGCTGTGCATTGGCCACCAATCTCCAGCTTGCATTTTGTAAAACGGTGGGAAAATTTTCTTTTGCAAATTCTACAACAAATATGCCTCCTCGACGACGAAATGTACATGTATTTTTATATTTTTTACATAATTAAGATTTCTAGTAGATTAGAATTTGAAATAACCTTAAAATTAACCATTAAAAAAGAAAGAAAGAAAAAAAAAATTTCGCGTGGTGCACATGAGCTGTTCGGCTCGCACCGGTAAGTGATGTTGCCTGTAAAATTTACAAGCTGCACCGCAACCGATGCTAACGGTATCCGCATCGTTTACGGGGCAGTACCGAAAGGCGCCCCACATTATTTTAAAATCTAAAAAAATTTGTGGTGCGGTCATTTAGCAAGGTGCACCATTGACCATGGCGCGCCTTGGTGTTTGTCAGTGCACCACATTCGGCATTCCGACAGGGTTAACGGTGCGGCTGGGTAAAAGACCGCACCGTTGACTATATAATTTGTCAGGAAGTCGGTGCACTGACACGACTATACACGTCGGGGTGTATATTTTAGTCAACGCACTGCTCTTCTGACACCATATATAGTCAACCGGGCTTGAAAATTATCAAGTGCACCGCATACGGTACATTTTATGTCATCTGGGGCACCGCCTCCGATACTCTACAAAAAAAAAGCCGTACCAAAACCGGTGCATGACTGTTTTTGTGGCACACCGATTGGTCTGTCATTTTTTTTTCAAATAAAATTATATATGTATATTCTTAAATACATGTCTAATTTAATAAATTTTGTTTATTTAATATGTAAATGATTAAGAGAGGAGGAGGAATGACAACAACAACAGGCGGAGTAGTACGAGAGAGGGAGAGAGATGCGTACCCTCGATCTATTAAAGCAGATACCTAGGGGCTCATAAGGCAGGTAGGCCTCCTCAAGTTCTATGAGGAGGCTACTTCCCTAAAGGCCCATAGTGTCTTTTTGAGACATCTTATCTGCAGCTGGAATTCCCACCAACAAGTTTTCCATGTTGGTCCTGACCAGTGGTACACACCCACTCAGGAGGATATTGATTTCATTACAGGGTTATTGAGGAGAGAGGTGGATTTTCCCTCGTTCCCAGAGGTTATAGCTGGTTGTGTAGTAGGGAGTCAGTTAGTTTACTCCCAGAGATACATTGGAGTAGATGTACTATCTCCTTCAAAGTTTCAGGTCCTTGGAGGTCAGCTACGTATTGGTACATTTGGTAGACAGGACATGCAGTGCCTTTGACTTCTCATTTCGACCATTTCACACAACACCAGTTATAGGCAACGCATTAGTTTTTCGCTTCTATATTATGTTGATTCTTTAGTACAAGAGCCATGACTTGTCAAGTGGTCTACCATTTTTTTGCGGCAGTTTTGTATGGCCCTAGATAGATGTTGTTCTCATGCACAAGGGAGGGTCAACTTCCCCTTTGCTTCAGAGCTTTATTTTTTATTTTTTGAGAGGTTTCGAGAGATGAGGTCTACTTTTATTTGGCAACCTTGTAGGCCAATGTTGGAGGCTCGGATGCACATGTGGGGGCAGATGATGCCCAAGAAGGGAGAGACTATGTTTACAGCCAGGATATCGCATGATGCAGTTGAATTACTAGCCAGTTTTGACAAGCTACATCCCATCATTATGCTCCCCTGTCCTTATGTTAGATTATATTGACGAGGGTGTGCCAAAATCCTCTTCACAGATGATGAGCCGCCAGATCATAGAGGTAATATTACTGTTTTATTTATATTTATTCTAACATGTTCTTTAACTTGTTTTTATTAAATTCTGTAATGAAATTGTCTAATTATTGTTGTGTACTTGTATATATTTTGCAGACATTGGCTCTTTTGATGGCGAGGAGATACCAAAACCACCACATGATTCAGGTGTGGATCCTGATGACGATCAGGACATGGCAGATGCCAAGGATCATGATCAGGAGGCCAGTGGAGAGAGACATGCTCCTCATGCTGGTGTGTCGGTACTGCATTTTTCTAAGCGCAGGCGACCTGATACTTGATACAAGATGCAGTTGGGCAACCAACTCGGTGCATTTATTGTTTTGGCGAGCATCAAGCCCTCTCATTATAGAGACATACAGGCCGATGATAGGCTGATACAGATGTGGAGAGGCATGCCGTGTGACATGTACAACCTGATGCGGCATGTCGTAGGAGCTATGATAGTTGTTACGCGACTGAGGAGGATTGTTGCATGTTATAGAGGTGATCGAGCCACAACATGTGGTGGACACTCCGCAAGCAGTAACTCATCTCATGATCATTCACCTCACGCCGCACCTGATGAGAATGAGGCTTTACTAGCATATAGCAGTCATCATGGAGATGAGGCCGAACCATCATCCTTGTCCAGTCATTAGCAGCCTGCAGCATCCATCAGTACTAGTCATGATCATGAGCAGGCTGGACCATCGAGCGTCGAGGCTGCACCATTGACTGAGCATGCCTCCACTAGTACTGCTTATATTGATGTTGTACTACCACTAGTTGATCCATCCATCAGTAATAGTCATGATCTGTACCATCGAGCATCAAGGCTACACCATTGAATGAGCAGGCCTCCACTAGTACTACTATTAATGTTGTACTACCACCAGCTAATCCATGAAATTTATATTATAGTTTTATATTTTTAACATTATTCAATTATATATATATATATATATATATATATATATATATATATATATATATATATATATATATATATATATATATGGTCCATGTATTTTATGTTCATGCTGCAGTTGTACTTAATTTACATGTCGGTGATCATCATGATGTGTATATTGTTAGGTCATGTTAGATATGTTCTTTTAATGTTTAGCTTACAGATAGATGTGTATGTGATAGCATGAGTTATTTGACATGAGATGTATATTTGATGTTTTTGTTGTGATGATGTTAATATATAATGTTAATTTGATGTTTGAATGTGTTTTTTAATCGAATATGATGTTTGTACGATGGTTATCATGATCTTCATGTTTATTCATTAATTTAATATTAAATGACCATGATATTTATTAAATATTATGTCATGATTGTAATTGAAATTTGTATGTAAAATTGTAAAATTGTATTTGTATATGTAATTGTAATTTTAACTATAACTGTATGTAAAATTTTAATTGTAATTGCAATATTTAATTTATAGTGAAATTATTTTAATTTTAATTTTAATTGTAATTGTATATATGACAAATTGTACAATTGTAATTGCAATTCTAATTGTATGTAAAATTCTAAAATTGTAATTGTATTTGTATTTGTAATTTTAATTGTAATTCTATGTAAAATATTTGTAAAATTGTAATTGTAATTGTAAATGTAATTCTAATTCTAATTCTATTTGTATGTAAAATATTTGTAAAATTTTAATTGTATTGCTATGAAATTATTATAATTGTAAATGTAATTGTATGTAAAATTAAAATTGCAATTGCTCTAATTGTAATTGTATATGAAATTGTAAAATTGTAATTGTAATTGTAATTGTATGTAAAATATTTGTAAAATTTTAATTGTGTTAATGTGAAATGATTTTACTAAAATATTTAAATTTGTAAATTTGTAAATAGTTGTAAAATAATAAATCTAGAATAATATGAATTTTTGTAACATAGTAAAGTTTAGAAAATAATGCAAATAAATTCATGTACTTTAGAATTATAATTATTTTATTGTGATCTTACATACAAAGAAAAAGAACTTTATATAGTTCGGTGCACTTATCATCATAACACGCACCAGTGCGTCTTATTACTTAGATGCACTGGTGCTTTAGATTGCTTCTTCACGAATGCGTCATAAAACACTGCACCAAAACAAAACCTTGATCTTACAAAATTACTTGGTGCGCCTATAAAAAAATGTGCATTAGAACAGGGTTATTCTGTAAAGTGGAGTATTGGAGCAGCGGAGGGCTGGAATCACGGGCAATAATGTTTCTGAGGAGATGAGGGTTTGAAAAGACGAGAGTTCAAATTTCAGATGAGAAGTTTATAGCAGAGAAAATGAGTGATTCAAATTGAAATATAGACAAAGACACTTACAGGGATGCAGACGGCTATAGAGCTTGAAAACGTACAAAATAAGTACAGGTTGAGACCGGTAGAGAGCATTCGGTTGAGGCCGGGGATAGGGTTAAGAGATCCCATGATGGAGAAATGGAGAGCAGGGTTGATGGTAGAGAAATATCAATCAAGGTAGTTGATAAATCCAGATGCATCATGAAGGGAAGGATTCTCATTCCCTTAAGGACAACAGAGAAAGATCAATCGAGGAAGTTGATAAAGCCAAGAGGCACCATGAAGGGAAGGATTATCATTCCCTTTAGGACAACATAGAAAGATCAATTGATGTTGTTGATCGAGCTGGTAGGTCCCATGAAGGGAAATATTCTCCATAATGTGTTTAAAAGTGGCTAGGAGTATTGTTCGAGCTTCGATTGGCTTACATAAACTTTTACCAGCAAAGATGACGTCACATAAAATCACATCTTCGGTTTCAATTGAACCTGAATGAAATATCTAACTTGTCTGAGCTGTGGTCTTGTGGATGAAACTAATAAAAATTCTAATTGTATTATAAACAGAAATCCAGTGACCATTTTTGCAGGAAGAAAAGCATAAATACCTGCAACTACCATATTTCCACCTACAAATCGGTTTCCCATTGGAAAAACTAATGTAATAGCCTATTTTGCAATGTATTTCCTCTGCTCAACCTATACTCATTTTATATTTGAAACCATTTCCTCCACATGTAATAACTACATCGTCTAGTCGAAAATCGGTCTTCTTCTGCTAATAAATGCAGAATGAAGGACTTGTTGTCATTTCTCCCAAAATGTTACCCTTCTGTAGATTATATGTACTAATTGCTGGCAGGCCATCCATCTATTTGCAAATTATATTCTAAAACATATTTGTTGCAAATAGTTAAGTGCCAATTATAATAGGTTCACATGCCACAATTTCCCACTTGGGCCCTGTAGTATTGCATCTTCACACGGCCCACATTGCATTCTCTCCACATAATCAGTGGGGAACTCCTGCAATAAAAAAAATGCATTGGAAGAATAGTTATTTCCATCAAGAATTTATCCAATTTCAATTCTCAATTTCATTTCTAATTCTAATCCTCAAGAATAAACAAAAATATAATTTTCAATTTCTATGGTTGGAGTTCACTAATTTTTGGTGTACACACCTAAAAGTAATTTCGGTGCCTTAACCGCAAATCGGTGCTACTGTACATATAACCGCATCGGTGCCGGTGTTACAAAAAGACACACCAGTGTGGTCCTATTAAGTGACACACCGGTGGTGACAAATAAACGCAAATTAAAAAAACGTAACCCTCTTTTATTTAAGTGAAAAAAAAACAGCAAATTGAAAAATGGGCGGCAAAATATTTTTGAAAATATAATTTCATAAAATAATTCTTTAAATACTAAACACTTTTCATTCTTTCAATGTTTTTGCTAAAATTTTCAATGAGATATTTGTAGGAGACATACCTGGAGCAAGAGAGCACGAGGGCATTGTGGAGAAACGAAATACATTTGAACAGAAGTATTCATACAATAAAAAATCAAACCTCTGGTGATTCAAACCCTATATCATAGGATTTCAAACCATCTCATGATTAAATTTAATTATTTTTTTTACTTTTTCTGTAGTTTTATCCATGCTTACCCTAAACCCTTAATTTTTTAATTTTTTCCCTTTCTTCTCCCTATTTATGTGATTTCAGAATTAGGGATTTTCATTTTAGATTGACATCTAATCCAGGGATGAGTTGCATAGTCAGATTCCAATCCATTTGACCATTGCGTAAATTTTTTGAAAAAATGGGGTTTTTTTTATCGATGCACCCTACATAACCTAGCGCACCAGTGCACTTTAGTATTAAGTGCACCGTGCAAGTACTATGTAATAAAAAAATTTGATAACATTTTTTTTGAATTAGTGCGCCATATATAAAATAAGACACCGGTGCTCCATGTTACGAGGATAGCACTGTACATCCTATTACACTATTTTTATGCTGCGTTTATAATACCCCATGCACCATATGATTTATTATACTATTTTGTGGTGTGTTGGTAATACCCCCACACACTCGCCGCGGTGCGTACATCAATAAAGGCACACTGGTGTCTTGACATTTATTTTTTACCTGAAAAGTAGACAATTTATTTATAAATATATTAATGAATGATATGGTACTGGTTTCTAATTGATAAAGAAATGACTGACAAGAGATCAAGTAATAAAAATACTGATAACACATCAAGAAAAGCAAAAAAAGCAAGTTCTTTGTAAATTATTTATAAAAAAATATTATTTTTGAACTATATGTAAGTTTAACTAATACGTATTGTTTACTATGTATCATGTATAGCCACAAAATGACAAAGCTCGATAAGATTATTTCTGATTTAGGACCAGAAGAGCGTAAACGCTTGATGGAAAAATTGAAAAAGGATGAATCAGGTGAATGAAAAAATACTATTGATCCAATATGAGTTTCTTTTTTTAATTATCAATAATAATATACTTAAAATTTTTAGATAACATGTGTCAAACAGTCTATTAATTCACATCTATTTAATGTTATACAGGGACCAAAAATTCAGAAAATGAATGTTGTTCTAAAAAAAGAAAAAAAATAGAATATGCAAATGAAAATGAATTGCTCCTTAGCTCATGTAGAGTGGTGTTGGAAGTTAACGAAAGGGGGGGAAAATTTTACAAAAGTTTGAGGGATCTAGTGGAATGAATGTATAGACGTTCTTTCCACCTACAATACAAAAATCAATCCAATGATTCCAAGAACCAAATTTTATCTAAACTACAAGAAGAGTTTCCAGATAATTGGGCAATGAGACATGTGAGACTTTTAATAGCAAAAACATACAACAATGAAGGAATGAAAAAGTAACATTCCTTTAAATGTTTGTCTAGAATTATTTATAAATATCACTTTTGTTATATTTACTTTTCAAATATGAATATAAAAATTAAATATTTTATTGTCATGTTACATTTTCAGGAAGATTATGAAAATCTAAAAAGATGAAAGAGCTGATATCATAAATATGCCAGTAAGAATGTCCAAAAAGGTGTACAAGGATATGGTCAAAGAAATGGACAAAATTGCATCGTGGGAGGAGTCATATCAACAAAAACGTGCTTCAAATGTAATACGTAATCATTAAATTTCGATTATTAGGTACAATAAATAAAAAATTTAGCATTAAATATTAATTCTCAAGAATTTTCTTGCAAAAAAGAAAAGAAAATGAAACCCATTCAGCACATAAAACAGGACGACAAGGAAGAAAAGGGTTGATATCTAAGTTTGTGAGTAATTGTTCCTTCCTTATAAAAACTTAACTAGATTTCATTTTTGTATTTTTTAAGTTGTTTTACAAAAATAATCATTGAATGTCTTCAAACAGGTGCTACCATACGAAGAACCATCACACGAATTGATTGAAATTGGCTTAAATATGGGTTGTGAATATATGTTGGCATATCAAAAATTGATTGTGGAATTTGTAAGCATCTAGCGATCTTGTTTTACTTAGCTCCATATATAATTAATAGAACAAAAACAACTTTTATATTAAATATATGATTTGTTATGGGGTATAAAACTTGTAGGAAATAAAGTATGGAACTGCACCAACAGATGAAATTTTGAAAGATGGCATGGTACATGGTTTTGAAAGAATGTGTATAGTTCATGAGTCAATTATTGCTATGGTACGTCATTTTTATTTTCAACTTACACTGATGTATATTATTTAATATTGCAATTTTCATTATTCTCACCAATGTATATACACTCATTTCCATTTATTTTTATGTTTGTAGATGGAAGGTCAAGAAGAAGAAAATAATCAATACCGTGAACAAAACATTCCTGAGAATAACCCCGAAGTCATGTAAGTAGCTCTAGCATTGACAACAGTTCAAGCAAAGAATGATGATCACTATGTTTGGATCTCAAAGAAAGGTGTTGTATTTTTTGAAATATGTATGTGAAATCAGGCATTTTGTTTAATGAAATGCACATAGTGTCCCAATTGAAAGATAAAGGGATATCAATAGTTGTCCCATTTTGTATGATAAATACTGTGTTATTCATATATGTTATATATCATAAAAAATGTTTTAATTTATTCTATTACGTTCTCCATTTTCGCTATTGTGTTCTCCATTGTTGTTCTCAAATTCACTAATAAAAATTTAATTCATACGAATATTGTTATAAGATATATATGTCTCGACTTTTGATGAAGAATGAATTTTAAAAAACTACAATAATTATGATATGATATAACAAATCAACCCAAACATCATATTCAAATGCATTAATAAGAATTTAATTAATAGGAATATTGTTATAATATGTGTCGAATTTTGATGAATAATGAACTTAAAACAATCAAAATAATTGCACTGTCATAGGTCAATGTTTCTAAAAAATACCAAATGAAAACCTTTGTGTGTTAGTCACTGTACACCGGTGCGTTTGTATTAATAAGTGCGCCGGTGAGTTTCTACGACCTATGAGCACCGAAAAGGCACCAAAACCAATTAAAAATATCGGTGCGTTTGTGCGGTACGATGCACCAGTGTGTTTATGTGTCTATATGCATTAGCGTCGTTGTACGATATATGGGCACTGCACGAATACCGATACCAATTATAAATCTCGGTGCGTTTTTGTGATACTGCACACCGGGGTGTTTATGTGTCTTTAAGCACCGGTGCATTGGTATGACCTATGGCCACCGCATGAGTAACGATACCAATTATAAATCTCGGTTCCTTTCCATGATACTGCGCACCGGTACAGTTCTATACGTCTACGCACCAATGCGTTGATACGACCTATGGGCACCGCACAAATCCCAAGACCAAAAAGAATGGCCCCATGCATTGTATCACCAACACTATGCCCGATGCGCTTTTATACCTTAATGGCTCAAAGCATTTTCCTTCCACTGCCTTTGGGTGCCTTCTATATGTACGCACCGGTGCATTAAAGACAGAGTGGCGCATTGTTGAAAAAAACATCCGTAATAACCTCTGGGTGCCCATTTTTATTTAGCTGTGTTTAATTTTCATTAAAAGCTCTGCCAAAACCTTCGTAACCATGGATGTTGTAGAAAATCTTTTTTTGACAATTTTGGCGAATTTTATAACACTAAAAACCTCCTTTTTAACCTCCGCTAGTGGTTCTTTTCCTTGTAGTGTTTAAACAAATATTGAATGCACTGTTCAGTGCAAAAAAAAACCAAAAACTTTTCCGCTGCTGCTGTCCTCCAATTTCCCATCAAAATTTAAGTTTTTTTCCTTCTATTTCAGGATGTAGTTGGAATTAATTTCCAACAGTCCCCCTTAATTACAAATACTACTTTCTTGCATTCCTAGACATTTTATGAGAAAATTAAAACTTTTCTGCCCCAATGGTTTTGTTAAAATATCAACACACTGCTCTTCTATTCTTCAATGTTGCAAGACAATTTCTCCATTGCTCACTAACTCTCTCATGTAGTGATACTTTGCATCAATGTGTTTTGTTATTTTATGAAACACCGAATTCATGGACAAAGCTATACCTGAGCTATTATCAATAAACTGGTGTTCCTTTTATCTGTTCATGACACAAACTTCTCAACATTATTCTCATCCATTCTACTTCACATGTTGCTACTGTAGCTGTCACATACTCTACCTCTGCTATTGATAAAGCTACAATTGGTTTTTTCTTAGAAGCCCATGAAATGGCTGTTGATCCCATATGAAAAACATATCCATAGGTTATTTTCCTGTCATCTATACTTCCAGCCCAATCACTGTCAGTATATCCAATTAATTCAAAAATTTATGAAGTGGTGTATAAAATACCATACCTCGTTGTTCCTTTCACATACCTCAGAATTATTTTTGTTGCTTGCCAATGTGCCTCCTTTGGCCTTTCCATAAGCTGGAAATTAAACTTAGATCATGCATAATATATGGCCTAGCTGCAGTCACATACATAAGGCTTCCAACTATGATTTAATACAAACTTGGATCAAAATGCTTGTTGCTATCTTCTTTTCTTGACTTCAATCCCATCACTTTAGGAGTAATTGCTTCCTTGCAATCCTGCATATTAAGTATTTCCAAAATTTCTTTCACATATTTTTCTTGAGAAATAAAAATCTTATTTTCATTTTTCTCTACTTCTATTCCTGATAATTATCTCAGCAATCCTATATATGTCATCTCGAATTTTTCTTTCATGACTGTTTTAAAATTTTCAATAAGGTAAGCATCATTACCTATGAATATCACATCATCAACATATAAAACAACAATGAGCATCTTACCATATTTTTCTTTGATGTATAATGTGAGTTCTCCACATTTATCAAACTCATTTTCCAGTAGATAGGCATCTATTCTATTGTACCATACTCTTGGTACTTGTTTCAGCCCATACAGTGCTTTCTTCAACTTGCTTACTTTGTTCTCTTGGTATTCTTTCTCATAGCCCAGAGGTTGTTCAACATATACCTCTTCCATGAATGCTCCATTTAGGAATGATGATTTCACATATATTTGGTAAACTTTCCATTTGTGTTGTGCTGTTATGGACATCACTTCTCTTACTATTTCCATTCTTGAAACTGGTGCAAAAGTTTCCTCGTAGTCTCTTCCTTGTTGCTGCTTGTAGACTTTGACAACAAGTTTGACATTGTGCCTTTAAATCTTGCTTTCAACATTTTTCTTGGTTTTATACACCCTTTTCACTCCAATTACTTCCTTGCCTTTTGGGAGATCAACTAATTCCCATGTTTTGTTCTTCTCTATTTCATTTATTTCTTTATCCATAGCATCTATCCATTTCTTATCTTTTACAACTTCTTCAAAATGAATAGAATATTCTACATGAAAATACAATGCAAATAAAGAGTTCATACCTTCTTCTTGCTCATAAATTTCATTCAGAATTTTGAATCTAGTTCCTCTTTCACTTGTTGAACTTTTTCTTGTAGAAGCACTCAAATCTTCTCCTTGTGATGTGCTTGGAGAAGCACCGTCATCACTTCTCAATGGTGTTCTCATACCTGTTTGTGGTGTCCCTTGTTGTCCTTGTCCTGGTGGAGGTGGTGCTGCTAATGACGGATGCCTTTTAGCCATTTCTTCCTCATCTTCATCATGAGACAAAATTCTTTTTAAATTCACTCTTTTCTCAATGCTTCCATCCCAAGCTTCTTTTTCAATAAATTCTACATCTCTTCTTATCATAAATTTCTTGGTGGATGGGTTATACAATATGTATGCTTGGATTCTTCACTATATCCAACAAATATGCACTTCTCCCCCTTATTGTCCAACTTCTTCCTTAGCTAATCTGGAACGTGTGCATAAGCCACACAACCAAATACTGTCATGTGGGTGACAAATTTTTTTATGCCAATCCATGCTTCTTCAGGAACTCTGTTCATAACACTCTTTATTGGGCATATATTTAAAACATATGCTGCACAATGTACAACTTCATCCCAATATTCATTTAGCGAATGTTTTTCCTTCAGCATACTTCTTACCATATCCATAATGGTTCCGTTTTTCTTTTCAGCAACTCCATTTTGCTGTGGTGTATACCTTGCTATAAATTGCTTATGAATTCCATTTTCTCTGCAAAAAAACAGAAATTATTTGGATATATATTCTCCTCCTCTATCAGTTCTTAAAAATTTTATATGCTTCCCACTTTGATTCTCTACAAAAGCCTTAAAGTGGAAAAACTTCTCAAACAATTCACTCTTCATCTTCAAGAAATATACCCATGTTTTTCTTGTGTAATCATCAATAAAGGTTAGCATATAGTGGCTGCATGTTAATGATGGTGTTTTCATTGGTCCACACAAATCAGAATGGATTATCTCTAAGGGTGCCTTTGCCCTTATGCTCTTTCCTGATGGAAATCATTCTCTGTGTTGTTTTCCCAAGATGCAGCCTTCACGTAGGCTATTTGGCTTCTCAATTAATAGTAATACCTTTACCATTCATTTTATGTGCAACAAATTTAGACCTCCAAAGTTGAGATGTGAAAATATCAAATGCCATAACTAGTTTTCATATTTTTCTTCTCTTTCGAATGTCTCTTGTGCCATTGTTTCCATTGCAACTCCTTTCTTCAAAGTTTCTCTCATCTTGAGAGGAAACATTTTATTTCTTGTCATCTTCACTTGTGCAATACTCTATTTTCTTGGTGGTATGTCCATGATGGTACATACATCATCTTCAAAGAATACATTGTAGCCTTTCTGAATGAGATGTCACATGCTCAAAATGTTACATTTCGTACCAGGTACATAGTATACATCTGATATGGTTTTTTTTTTCTCCTTTCTTTGTCAAAACACTTACTCTGCCTTTTCCCATGACATAGACTTTACTATCTGTCCCAAATGTTACTTGAGACTTCACATTTTCATCTAACATGGAAACCATAGAAATTTTTATAGTCATATGGTTTCTACATCCTGAATCTAGAAACCATATATCTTCACTTTTCTCTTCAGCCATATTACATGCTAAAAAAAAATATCTTGACTGAGAGTTTCTTTAGTAAAATTTGCACTGGGTCTACTACCCATGTCACTTTGTTTCTTCCTACATTCATTGGCATAATGCCCATACTTCTTACAGTAATGACATTGAAGTTGGGATTTATCATACATTTGTCCATGTGCTTGATTTTTTCCACGTTGTTGGTTCCTACCTTGGCTTTGATTCGGAATTTGGTTGTTGCCCCTTCCATTAGTACTTGCAGGGCCGTTTCTTCCTTTGTTTTGGCTTCTGCCTCTACCTTTTCACCTGTAGTTTGATTTTCCTTGACCTCACCCTCTTCCAAAGGACATTTGGGTCTTGAAGGCATGCTCCAAATATGAGTTTGCAGTTGTACTCAATCTTTGCTTATGTGTCATCAATGATGTATGAAACTCATCAACAGTAAACATTGAGAGATCCTTTGTCTCTTTAATGGTTGTTACTATCAGATCGAATCTTGAGGGTAAGCTCCACAATAATTTCTCCACTATTCTTCTTTCTTATATTTTCTCTCCATGATATCTCATTTGGGTGACCAACCAAATAAATAATGTGAAGAATAAGTCTATTGTATCAGACTCTTTCATGCAAATGACTTCAAAATCTCTTCTCATTAATTGAAGCTTTGTTGTCTTTACCTTCTCCATTCCTTGATAGGCTGTCTGGAGGGTATCCCATGCATCCTTAGACTTATTTTCTATTGTAATTCTTGGAAATATGCTTTCATGCAATTCCCGATAGAGATAGAAGAGGGATTTTGAGTCCTTCTTCCTATTACTCTTCAGAAAATATTTCTCTGCCTGTGTTAAGGCATTAAATTCTTGTTCATCTGCTAGTTCTTCTAAAAAATCTTCAAATAGATTCCATAAATCATGAAAGGAAAACAGGTCTCTCATTGTGATTGCCCAATAGTCATAGTTATTCCCATTGAACTGTGGGGATTAAGTATTTCCCATACTTGTGCTTGTGCTGGCTCCTACCATAGCTAGCTTACAGAACTATGCTAAAAACTTGACTGTGTTTCCTAACCAAACCTTCTCACTGTTGAGAGATAAACTCTGTCTCTAAAAGACTTTCTATTATAGTTCTCTGGACTGCAATCTTAAAACAAACACAAAACTCTATTTTGTTAAATACCTGACTTTGCTGAACCTTGACACTGCTGGAGAAAACTTCAACAAAATTCTTCTTCATTTTCCTATAGCTTCTTCAACAACTACTGAGAGCCTCGACTAGCTCTGATACCATGTCGAAATTTCTGATGATTCCTTAACAATCAGTGAGGAACAAATGTCCTCTGTTTAACATAGACATAAAAACAAAACAAATCTTGCAGATGGAACAAAATAAAAATCACCGTGAAAACAAAACACTCTCTTTCATTAACAAAAAAACTCAATACAAACTTCAAAATTTTATGTTCTGGATTTTACAAAAAAAACTTCACTGGGCTGCTACACACGCAACACTCTTCTCTTTGTCTTAAAT
Source organism: Pinus albicaulis (assembly GCA_034641835.2). Lineage (NCBI taxonomy): Eukaryota > Viridiplantae > Streptophyta > Pinopsida > Pinales > Pinaceae > Pinus > Pinus albicaulis. The sequence continues at coordinate 1,100,121,824 of CM076581.1, forward strand.
AAATTTTTTACTCTCTTCCTCGCTCTCATCATACACAGTCACACACACACTAAAAACAAAAATTACATTTACTATATAAAAAATGGTTGTGGCCAGTAAAATCCTAATCTAATTTAATGCGATTGAGTGGCTCAAGAAAAATTCAACAACTTTGTACTTGGGTCGAATGACAGGCATGCTGTGTTAGCTCTCGAAATGCATCACTGTGGAGGGACCTCAGGGTCTGGACTGAACATTGAAGTTGTGCTCCGGTAATGCATATTTTCCGTCGATCTTCGATCAAATAACATCGGGCTGCTTGTGTCTGTGGGTTATCGTTGATTTGAGATCAACGATGATCACACCCGCTGACATGGACGGGTGTTAACACATCACATTGATCAATGTGCCAACTGGCTGTGCAGTTAAATTGTGCAATGATGCGCTATTGGTTGGAGGGTGAGTGAGTTGGCACTGGTGGGGATGCGCTATCGCGCGATAACGAAGCGAGGATGACGTCGACATGAGATTGTGTGATAGGTACTAGATTGGTTGCGTAATTTGGAGACATGGACCAGTGGGTTCCACAGAAGTGATGTGGGGTATTTAAAAATTTAAATCAAATGGTGCAAGGGTAATGAATGGTTGGTGTAAGGTTTAAAGGCAGGAGATAATGAGGTGTAGACCACGATTTGAAAAATCAGATAGAGCTAAGGTCAAATGAGGAATTCAGCTACCTACGAGAATTTTAAACAAGAATTGAATGCACTGTTGAGTGCAAAACCAAACCAAAAACTTTAATGTTGCTGCTATCCTCCAATTTCCCATAAAAATTGAATTTTTTGTCCTTTTGTTTCAGGTTGCAGTTAGAATTAATTTCCAATAATGCATATATCATTTACATCACACTTCTTACTATATCAAGTGGAATCAGTGGATTCTTGTAAGTGAATAAATGTTCAATGATTTTCCACGTACTGATTACCAAGAAGGTGATGCAGACGAATTATAAGCTCGTCCTCATCTAGTGAAATGTTTCTGCGTTTAATGTCGGGGTGAAGATAGTTTAGCCGGCGCAATCTGCAACTCATTCCGGTTCATTGAAGACCTGTCCATCGAAATCTTAGATTAATTAGCCATTTAACAGGGACGGAATCATTTTAGATAGACTTTCCCCAAATAACACAGACCAAAATCTTAAAGAGAAGTATGAGGAATAGTTACCAATGTGGAATTCAGATTCTAATTTGAACCGATTGACTTGGCGCAAATAACATAGACCGAAATATTAAATAGAAGTATGAGGCATAGTTTCTAAGTTTGAATTCAGATTCTAATTCAAATTGATAGACTTGCCTCAAATAACACAGACATAAATTTTAAATAGGCATAAATCTTAAATAGAAGTATAAGGCATAGTTAGAAAGTTTAAATTCAGATTTTAATTTAAGTTGGAATTCAGATTCTAATTTTACAAAATAGATGTAAATTGGAATAAAAAAAAATTGATTTGAAAAAAAATTGTTATTAAATTTTTTTTGTCTGGGTAAGAACAATATTTTTATCTAATTATATTTTGAATTTCTTTTGAATAAAAAAAACACACTTATCATTTTTCTTTGTAAGTAAGTACGGATCATTATATTATAATATGAACAGAGATTACAGCATGGAGGCTCGAAGACTTATGGCTTTGACAGTGGAGAGGCCTGCTTCGTTGCGAGCTTACAAAGGACTGAGTTTGACAGAGCTGAACATTTGCTAGATTTGTGACCATCTTAGTCCTTTAAACAAAACTTCAAGGCTACCACGTAGGGTTGCCCTATGACCGCAAAACTAGACCAAAACTTTGCTGAAGGCCAGAGTGGCCTTTTACAAGCCGAAAGTTTACTGTAGACATACATAAGAAAAGATAAAGAAATTGACCAATTGAAAGAAAAACACAAGAACTGCTGAGCTGTTAGAGAGTGGGAGTGGAAGCACCAGAGTGTCCCCCCTTGACTGGAGTAGCGCCCTCACCACCGGTGGCAGGAGCTCGTGGCTTGAACCGTCTGATCACAGTGGCCTGCGAGTCGTCCGAAGGAAGCTCGATGGACACATGGAGTATATGGCGGAGGTAGATTTTGAAGCGACGGACGAACTTTTCCAAGGCCTTACCATGCTGGCATAGTTCCTCGGTCAGCGAGTTGAATGAAACTTCCAGTTTGTCAAGGCGGGCTGTATTCCGAGCTGACGCCATGGAAGTAGCCGCAAACGTCTCCTTCACTGCTGCCCCCTGCATGGCGATGGCTTTAGCCAACATCATTTTCACTTGCCACGCTACGACTTGGGTTTGAAGAAATTGGGTTTGGCGTGTGAAGGGAGTCCCTGGATCCATGAGCCAGTCAACTTCCTCGCTGATGGTAGTATCATCCGTCTGTGTTCGAGCCAGTTCTACTTCTTCCTCCAAAACCTCGATAGTTTGCTTGCCGCGTTTAGAAACTGAAGCCTCATAACAGTCCTTGGCCCTTTTGAGGGCCTGTGAGGCTTTAATGCTTCGCAGATTTAGCTCCGCCATGGTGCTTGGGTCTGTGCTTGCAACAATCACTCTTCGTAAGCTGAAACCCAGATCAGATGAAGGGCCTACAGGTCGATTATCCAAAGCTAGAATGAGAAAGAAAGGTCGAAGGGAGGAACTAATAAAGAGGTTGGAGTCGTGTAGAAGCGTGCTGCGGAGAGGCCATTTGAGGCCATAATGCAAGGCAAGTTGTCGAATTGTACTGCCGCCAAAGTTGGGTAAGTGACCAAGGATTTCCGTCCTGCTATCCAATCCTTCACACGCTGGCATCCTTTGCTTAATGCGCTTAGTGTAGCTCTTTCCTTTACCATAATTCCTTCTCATTAAGGAAGGCTGATCCCAATGGTATCTCGTTAACCGATACTGCGTGTGCCGCCTGACGTGCGCAATCACCATATCGTTATCCCTGATTTTCTGATGACGGATGACCTGCCGTCCGTCCTACGGAATCACCCGCATTCAAGTCTTGCCTTGAGATGGTGTTGCATTGATCCCGAAGTTGTTCATTCGTGAGATCATGCCAACACGTGTCCCAAGAATTTTTCGGGTTGTCAACAGCGTAATTTGCAAGGTGGTCCGCAAGCGAGTTAGCTTGCCTTCGCACAGACTGCAGTATTATCTCGCTGAGGGATGTCAAATGCTGTGCAATCGTCTCCGTGACCGCAGCTAACCTCCAGTGCTTGATCGCCTTGCTTGGCTGCGTTCTGTGCTGGATTTTCTTAACTATGGTTATGGCCAAATGAGAGTCGCCTTCCACGATAACCTTCCCCTTGCCAAGCCAAACTAAGAGTCGCAGACCCCGTTCTAAAGTCGTGAATTCAGCGTCGTTTTTTGTGGTTTCGCCCATATTTCCGCTTAGGATGTGAATGATATTGCCCATGTCATCACGTAGAACACCACCTGCCCCGGTTGGGCCTGGGTTTCCCCTTGCTGCGCCGTCGAAGTTCAACTTGCAGAAGCCATGGGGCGGACACTGCCAAATAACAGGAGGAGGAACCGGTCGGAGCGTAGTTTTCTTCAGGAGATGTTCCGCTGAATCGATGAGCCCGAAGATGCCTAGAATTCTTCTGTCATTGGGAGAAATCGTTTCAACCTTTTCCTCTTTACACCAGGTATGGGTTGTTTCTGTGAGCCCCTGCATGATGACCAGTTTTAATTCATCGAGTTGCCGAATGCTACGCTTTTGGAAAATGCGATTATTTCTTTCCTTCCATACATTCCATATTAGGAATCCTGGACTGTTCCTCCAAAGTGTATTTACCATAGTGCTGTTAGAGTATTGTGAACGCCAGCTGGTTATGGTGTCGTGGATTGAATTGTGTTGTCTGTCTGACTAGCGGAAAATTTCTTGAATCCATTTCCAAAGATTGTTTGTCCAATCACAGCTATTGAAGAGATGATTGGTGGTTTCCTCCTGTTGCTCACATAATGGGCAGCGGGAGGGCCCTGTAAACCCTCTTTTGGTGAGATTTTCCCATGTTAGGACTTTCCTGTTTTGTATGAGCCATAAGAACATTTTGATTTTGGGCCACAGACTTCTGGCCCAGACATTTTCATACCAATCCACCTTGTCCCGCTCCTCTCTGTTGTCCAAGTAGTGCCTGGCTTCCTTTAGGTTGAAAGAGCCTCTAGAGAGCTTGCCCCAGCGGAGTATGTCCGGACCGTGCATTTCCCTGATAACTCTTTGCCTGAGGGTGGCATTGAGTGTGTCGACCAGATTTTGCAGTAGTTCATCAGAAGGAGGGGGAGTTGGATTCCAGCTCCTCCATTGTTGTGGTTCACTGCTCTGAGCCCAGTAATGATGGACTTTTATTTTCCCTTTTTCCTGATACCATCGCTGCAAAGGTTGAAGATTAGGGTCTTCCAGTTTCGGGAGCTGTTGCCAAGCGTCTTCCCAGAAGAGAGCACTCTGCCCGTTTCTTATCTCCCAAAAGCAGTGATCCTGAATTATATGTCGACTGGCTCGAGCCATGTTCCAAATGGGGGAGCCCATCGGGACGTCGGTTATTCGGACTAGCTCTTCTTGTTGCCAATGAACTGCATACCTAGCTTTCCATAATTTTACCCACGGAGTATGCGGCTCTGTTAACCATCTCCACCATAGCTTGGCACCACTGGCCTTGTTGGTAGTTCCAGGATCCTGCAGCCCTATCCCTCCGAAGATCTTGGGCCTACATAGTTTGTCCCAAGTCGCAAGTGCCCATTTTTGCTTTCCAGAGTTGCCCGACCAGAGAAAGTTTCGCTGGATGGTTCTGATTTTCTGAAGGATCCCTTGTGGGGCCCGGAGAATCGATAGCATGTAGTGAGGAATAGCTTGGAGAACTGCTTTGGTCATTACCATACGACCTGCCGGATTGAGGACCCAGTTGGTCCAGTGATTGCATTTGTCAGCGAGCTTGGTAATTAGCTTCTCCCAATGCGACTTATGCCACGGCTTGTCCGTGAGGGGAACCCCTAAATATTTGGAAGGAAGAGTGCTTCGCTTGAAACCGAGGACCTCAGTTAAATGTCTTTGAACCGCCAGATGGGTATTAAAAAAGAAGACCGAGGATTTGTCAAAGTTGAAATCCATTCCAGATGCCTAACTGAACAAGGTGAGAATTTTCTTAAAGCCTTTTTCTTCTTTTACAGTGGGCGTGCCATGTAGCATTGTGTCATCCACGAACTGCTGGTGCGTGGTGGCCGGAAAATTGGTTAATGGCTGCAGGCCCTTTATCAGATTGTTCTCCTTAGCTGATTTAATGAGACGGCTGAAACCTTCCATAAGAATAACAAAAAGGAAAGGGGAGATAGGGTCCCCCTGCCTTATAACCCTGGTTGGGTAGAAAGGTTGAGTGGGGGCTCCATTAATTAAAATCGAATGGTTAGGCATTTTGATTAGAGCTGAGATCCAAGTTATCCATCTGGTACTGAAGCCAAAAGCCCTGAGGACAGCCTCTAGATAGGCCCAACTTACTTTATCATACGCCTTTGAGAGGTCCAATTGAATTATCATGCCTGCCTTTCTTAGTGTCTGTAGCATGTGAATCATTTCGTGGGCTAACAGAATGTTATCCATGATCTGTCGCCCCTCCACGTAACCTGATTGTTCCTCTGAGATGATTTGAGGTAAAATAAGTTTTAGTCTATTAGCTATGACTTTCGAAATGATCTTATAAACCACATTGCAGAGCGCAATGGGCCTGAATTTGGACGGAGTGCAGGCATCTCTTTCCTTGGGGATTAAAGCAATAAAAGTGGAGTTTAGTGACTTTAAGATGGAAGAAGATATTCTTGAATCTTCCACCACTCCCCATATGTCTTCTTTCACAATGTCCCAGCAGGCCTTAAAGAAATCCACAGTGAAGCCATCCAGCCCTGGCGCCTTCCCGTTGGCCATTTCTCTGACTGCCACATCCACCTCCTGGAGAGAAACCGGTCGTTCCAGGGCACTATTTTGCTCATCTGAGATGAGTTTGGGTATGGTTGAGGTTACCTTGGCAATGGCCTCCCTTCGATCGCAGTCTGGTTCAGTGGAAATGAATTAAAAATGACTGCGGAGTTGATTGGCGATGTCCTGGTGTGAGCTAAGAACCGCTCCATGCTCTCCTTGTAATCTGGTGATTCTATTGCTGCATCTATAGTCCATAGCAGACCTGTGGAAAAACTTAGTGTTCCTCTCACCCTCCTTCAGCCATTGATTGCGCGACTTTTGCTTCCACAGTATTTCTTCCTGCTCGCATCTTTCATTCCATTTCTTCATTAGCTGCTTTTCCATCTCGATGGACTCCTGTGATGTGTTGCCCTGAATCCAACTATTATGGATCCCTTCCAGTTGTTGCTCCAAATGGCGTTTTTCTGTAAAGATATCTCCAAAGACCTCTCGATTCCAAGTTTTTAGCTGTGCCTTAATGAACTTGAGCCTTTCTTGTAAATTGAACATTTTTGTTCCCTCTACAGGCAGAGGTGTCTTCCACCAAGTTTTGATATGGCGAAGAAAGTCTTTATGGGTGAGCCAGAATCTTTCAAAGCGTAAAGGCCTGTTCTTAGGGGTGCCCGAAATCGAAACTTGCAGAGAGATGGGCCAGTGGTCTGATCCCTCGGAAGGGAGGATTTCAGAACTCATAATGTTCCCTTCAAGGAGAAGGCTTTCAGAGACTAGAAAACGATCCAATCGGGAAGCTATAAGCTTGTCTCCTCCTTGTCTATTGGTCCATGTGAACAAACCATTGCGAGGTTTGATGTCTACCAAACTTATTTCTTGAATAAAGGCATTAAAGGCCTGGGCATCATTGTTGAGAGCCCTGGTGCCCACCTTCTTTTCCTCGAGAGAGGTTATCATATTAAAGTCCCCACCATAAATGGCCTGAGGTACTGTGCCTGTGATGCAAGCTGGTTAGTTGACGGAGCAGCAGAATTTTATCTTCCAGACGCTAAGGGATGTAGATATTGGCGAATAAGAAGGAACCTTTTTCCCCGATAATTTGCATTTGCAGGGCCAGGAAGTTCTTTGAGGCCTCAGCGTTAATGAGATGGTAGACATTCGAATTCCAGAGGATGGCTAAGCCTCCGCTCATGCATGTTCCTTCCACAGCTACATGCTCAAAATGTCTGCCCAAACGCTTAGTTATCTCACCTAATTTTTGATTAGTGCACTTGGTTTCCTGGAAGAAAACCATATCCGGTTTTTCTTGTGTTATTTTCTTTTTCAGGAGCCTATGTTTCCTGAGGCTTCCCAGTCCTCTTGCATTCCATGAGAGGACTTTCATAGTTAACGAGGTTTAGGAGGAGAATGAGAAAGCCTCAAGGGCTTTCATCTTTCCCGAGTTTATCAACATTTGACCCAATTCGAGGAGAGAATCTTTGTCTGATCTTCTCCCTCGTTTCTTTTTATACTGGCTGCTGGCTTGCGTATGGTGTAGGGTTTGTGACTTGATGCCCAAGCCCTTGGTAGCGCCACGACTTCGTTCCATTCCTTTTGATACTGCATCTTGTCTGGCTAAGAATAGATGGTTAACCCTGTTAACTTCCTCTTCTGGTATTTTGTCTAGCCCTTTCTGTTTCCATTGTTCCACTATTAAATTAAGATCTAGCCCCTCTTTTTCCAAAATCTCGCCCAATTCTAGGTCTTCCGTGCCCTGTTCACTGAGGACCATGTCCTCATCCCCTTCCTGGTCTTTGTCTTCTGAGTTTACTGTGTTGAGAGCCGCCGATTCGAAGGCTTCTTTAGTCTGATCATTTGTCTCCGTTACCGGCTTTGCTGCTGGAATTTGTTCTACCTTATCCTTCTGAGAATCCTCGCCCAGTATTCCAAAGGGATTTGTTGTGCCAGTGTTTGGATCTACTGTTTTAAGAGGATTTCTGCGATTGGCTCTGTGTCTACCTGTGGGTCAAATGAATCCATCCGAGGTCGAGGAGGGTTTCCCTTTGGGGTTTTCCTCCATTTTGTTTTGAGGGCATTCTCTGATTAAATGCCCATGCTCATGGCATTTCCGGCATCTAAATGGTATCTGCTCATAGTCAATAGTTTGAAAGTAGGTTTCATCTCTATAATCTAACCAAATTCCTTCGTGCAAAGGTCCAGAGACATCCATTTCAACACAGATGCGAGCATAAGTTGTGTACCTTTTTTGAAGAGTGGCTTCAGAAGCACAGACAAAAGTGCCCAGAGTGTTGCCAATTTGCTCCAGCGCTGCTGGCCTCCAGTAGTCAATTAGCAGGGAGAAAATTCTGATCCAGACTGGCACTTGAGTGAAGTTCTCCTGCTCGGGTGCGAAGTTAGGTTTCCACGACCGCATATAGAGGCCCACAGAAGCGTAAAAATAGGGGCCTCCTTCAAAGATCCAGTCCTTATCGTCCAGATTGGTGAAAACAACAGTGAAAAAACCCTTGGCTCCTAGGTGAAGTTGTACTTCCCCTCGTGGTTTCCATACTTGCTTGATCCATTGACAGAGAGCTTTTTCACTGGGCCAGAACCCCATGAATTTGCAGATCACCGCATAGATCGACATATGATCCCGGTATTCTTGCAGATCTGGGTCAGTGATGTTAACCCTAAGGCTATCAAGAGCCTTTGGAATTTTGGTTGTGCACCATTTCCTCCAGAATCTCCAGATCGACCAAGATCGGCGCCTGGGTGGGCATTATTGTTCAGATCTGCTGCTTTTCTTAGCTTATCTACCCCTTGCGAGGGTTGTTCGAAGTTGATTCCGCCTTTTCTGGCTGAACCTTCCACCGTTTCTTCCGTAGGGCCACCTGAGAGCAGCTCATCATTGCCGGCACGATTTCGGGTTGCTGAGGAACCCGAAGGGTTTGCGGGTGCCTATTCTGCCTTTGGTTCATGATGACTTGTCGGGAAAAGTGGGGGTCCCTGTGGGCCCCGCCGTCCAACTTTTTGCGCCGCTTGGGGATCTTCGTGTCGCCAGACCGTGGAGGAGATCTCGGGCTTTTGCCAGTTTGTCTCCGGCTCTCCGGATCTGAGATCGATCCTCAAAAACCATATACCTTTCTGACTAAAACCACTACAAAGAAAAAAAACACACTTATCATTTTTCTTCAAAATTTTCATTCTTTTCAAAAACATAAATTTAAAATACTTTTATTTATCTAAAATTCTTGATAATAAATACAATTGTTTTTAGAAATTATATAAATCCCCAAAATAACCACTCCTTTTAAAAATAGCACTCAAGTGAAATAAATACATTTTATATATTTCAGTTTCATTACAAAATGTTGCAAAGAATTTCATTGCTTAGCATATACAAACTAGAACCTGTCAATTTTTTTTTAAGAGTAATGAAGTAGAATAACCATCTTTTTTATTCTTTTCTAAGTTCTATCCAGCCATCCCCGAGTAGGGTTTGTCAAGTCTAATTGTAGGTTAAAAAACGATGTCCAAGATTAGGATGTTGTGGCAACTCCTTATCGAGATTGGAGTGGTTAGATTCATGATTCTTAAAAGTGTAGTGTTTTTTTATGATGTTTGAAATCAAATAAATTCGAAACGGTAGAATGTTGTCGCTGAGATATCAAAATTGGTGTATGAGATGTTTTGGTACTGCTTTGAATTTGAACTTCTATACTCTTTACCGCACACATTCAAGTTTTACATTCTACTAAATCGCATCAATTCTTCTGAATCTCCAAAATATATATAAATAACAAATATGTTTTTTCTGATAAAATAAGGTTTTCTAAAATTCACCTAATTTTTTAGGGGAGATTTGTCCATCTACCATTATCGCCATGAATTCGAATGTGTTCGGATAGAATCATATCTTCCTTTCTGGTCCAGGCCGCGTGGTTGAGCACTTTTTTTTAGCAGAAAGGAGATATATCCATGTTGATATTTTGTTTCGCTCGTAATTATAGAACTGACGATCTCCTCTGTTGGGAGTAGACATCCATTGCACTTCATTCGCCACTTCTCTTTGGTAAAGATGTTGAACATATATAGCAACAATTAAATGAGGTTCTTCCTGCTCAAAATGATTGTAACAATAAATATTTGGCTAGTAATGTTCACGTCAAACCTTGAATATTCTATTTGTACTTGATGATTCAGATTGGAAAGAGATTAGTTCTTGTGGCCACTAAGTATAATCTTCCCCGATGTTCTCCGAGAGCGATTAGTCTGTCCTAGCCACCACTATCTTTCAAGTGTTTGACAATGCTTGCGTAGAGAAAAGCATCATTGTCTTAGAAACAGAAACAAAATGCGAAGGAAAAGAATGATACGAGAACAAAATGGGAAGGAAAACCCTGATACGGAACCAGAATGAAGAGCAGACTGAAGATCAATGCTATCATATTTTTTTTCAAGATAGAAATAATGTATGGTAATTTCAATATAGAAATAATGTATGATAAGTAGTCTAGATCCATCTATTTTTGAATTTAACATGAGCTCAGAGGATCTAAATATAATATGTAATTGTTTTTTTAAATTGTAGTTTTATATATATATAGTTGAACTTGATATTAACATAAATTTTTTAATATAGATTTTCAAATAGTTTATTTAAATCTTGAAATATTTTTGAAAAGTATAGTGTTTAAACATCTTCCTCATAATTTTTTAGAATATTTTTCTATTTAAAGAATAGTTTACATACTTACACATTGCCTTCATAAGAGATGTAGAATGTACCTTTAGGCTCAATAATTTAATTGCAAGACCACTTTTATGTAAGATATCAAATTGATACGATAGTGGAATATGATATTAAATTATTTTCTTTGTGTTAAAAGAGTTGAAGAATTTCCAAGATTTAAAGGTATTGTGTAAGAGCTAAAATTTAATGGATAATTTCAAGTAGTTTAGTTTTTTTTAAATAAAGGTGAGACAAACCTCGACTGATAGATTACTAACTTAATTTATTTAATATATTAATAACCTAGTCTTCTTAGATAACATTAGTGTTTCTAGTACTAATTTGAAAACAAAGATATAATTTGTACCATAATTTTTACCCCTAATAAAAAACAAATTAATATATTAAAATATTTTACTATTAAAATTTATTAAAGTATATATATTTACTTAGTCTAATTTATATTTATTTTATTTAACTTATATTTATTGAAAAACCATAGTATTAAACGTAATTTGAATTTATAATCTCTTTGAAAGGAAAATAATATTAAGTGGAGAATAAATCAATTGGAAAAAATATTTAAACACCACATTAATAAAAATGACCATCACGGCAGGGAAAGGAATTGTATATTGGTTTGACATTGTTGTGGGGTTCCAACCTATCATTTCTTAATTGAGGAATATATTTTTTCAAAAAAATTACCTTGTCAACTCACCTAACAACGCCTCAGAGTCATCGCCATGACCTGCTCAAATTTGAAGGGCACCACTGCTTTAACCTAAAGTAGACGACCGAGCATAAGATGATGCATAGTCAAAGTTGTACGCAGTTTTAGCTACATACTCTTGTAGCAGTAGTTTCGTAGTTTGTTGTAGTCTTACACAGTAAGAGTTGTTTCTTTTCCATTTGTTGTTTCATGTAAATTGAGTAGTTTTTGTTAGCATCTTTAGCTACGTGTTCTCTCTAATATTTCATAGTTTTAGTTGTGTGTACTCTGAATCTTTCATCTGGTCTCACAACATTGTGCTCTGTCCCTTCAATTGGTTTCAGAACCACCATTTTAAAGAGATCCACATTATCTCTTATATTGTTTGCAGCTGTCGGTATCTGCAACAAAATTACTTTTTTGAGTTTCTGGGAATCGGTTGCCCGTGTTTTGGTAGGAAAAGTTAAATAATTCAGGGGCCATAGAGGGGACTCTAGTTGGAAGTTGATTCAGCATAGCCAACTTGGAAGCAAGCATGAAGTAACATTGAGTTAGGTCTCTTGTGAGTTTGTTTGTTCGAATTCTATAAAGGCATAATTCGGGTGATGTCGCATTAGTTGTATCATGTTTGTTGTCAAAGCTCAGTACAAAGGTTGAGTAGTGTTTGTAAATGTGTTTGAAGTGCAGAAACGACTTCCCCAGAGTCGATTTTTGAAGTTGGAATTACCCATTGGGTACTGAGGTGAATCTAACTGCTCATAGGCATACATTTTTGGCATTGAAAATTTATTTTGTGAACTTTGTTTATGTGGGCACTGTAAATTCTAACTGCGATATATGAAAATTCGTTGTGTTTGCGGGTCTACTATGTGGATAAGGCATTAAACTTGAAGAATATAGAAAATCCATGTGTTTGGATGTGATTAATTGATGTTTGTTGGATGAAAGTCACCCATACTCACCTGTTGTAGAGGTATTATCGTACTCTATCTTTCAGAACATAATTCAAAGATTTATTATTAGAAAGAATGTGGTGAATGTCCCTGTGAGGCCTTCTGCTTATAATCTTCCATTGGATGAGAAGATAAGGCAACTCAAGAAACCGATTCCTGTTGGAAAATTAACCACAACCACTGCATTTAATTTTATGAGAACAACCATACCATAACAAATTTTTTGCTGGTTGTGGATTGAGTTTGCAGAGAAGGACATGTTCTGAAGAAATTAAATTAATTAAAGTCAAATAGAAATTTAATGCATGGTTAGTAAATGTGTATGGGAAAACATTTAATCCGCAAGTGTTGTTTACTTCATGCAAACTATGTTAAATTCAGAAAGTCATGTTCACCCATCCTGTGTATTAAATTTTGTTTGTCATGAATTAAATGTCTTAGATATATAGGTTTTGAATTAACAAACAAATTTTTTTTTCATAAATTAAATGTCTTACATACATAGGTTTTGAATTAACAAGCATAATGTAGAAAGTTGAATGTAATGTGGCCGATTCAAAAATGGAAATACAAGAAGGAGAAAGTCGTGGAAAGAATTTTGGTGGGTGCGTGAAAAAAATAGCAAGTTTTACTTTGTGTTACTCCGCAACCCCTGGTGAATGTAAATATTATTATGAACAATATTTTTATTGGTGAAGGAGCCGCAACATCCATATGAATATGTATGTTGTGTTTTTTAATCATAATATAAAGTTTGGTTAATTTCGATTTGATTGTGAAAACTTCACGTATGAGATTTACTGCAGCAACTCTATTTTACTCCATTTCACCATGAGTAGAATTTTTTGATTATATTTCCTCCACTCGGTAATATGTTTTAATATTTGCCACTCTGTATTAAAAGGAATACCTTCATGTTTTGCTTTCCGCAACTGTTTGGTTTGTATTAAATCATTTCACGTAACTCTGTGTGAACTTTGTGTGTTGAAGGAAAGAAATTGCCTCTCTCCTAAACAATTTAATAAGGTATCAAAGTGGGTTTAAAATCTCAGTAAAATGTAGTGTTTTAACTAAGGAGTTAAAAGGAGTTCTAAAATTTTGTGGAACGTATTCTCCAACAGTGAGAAAGTTTTCACATAGTGAGAAAATGTTTACACAGTAAGAAAGTTTGTTTACACAGTGAAAATGGCAGCAGCAAGCACAAGCTTGACTAATCCATAAATACCTCAGTTTAATGGAAAAAATTATGAATGTTGGGCTATAAAATTGAAAGATTTGTTTTCTTCACAGGAAATTTGGGAATGGGTGGAGAATGGTTTCCAAGAACCAGCAAATGCAACAGCATACAATTCTTTAACAAAAGAAAAAAGAGATTTTTTGAGGGACAACCGGAAGAAGGAATTGAAAGCCCTCTTCTATATTTTTCAGGTAGTTCATGAAAGTATCTACCGTAGTATTGCAACAACAAAAAATTCCAAGCAAGAATGGGATACCCTCCAGAAAACCTACCAAAGCATGGCAAAGGTGAAGAAAACAAAATTACAAATGATGAGAAGACATTTTGAGACAATTTGTATGAAATAGTCTTAGAGTGTGGACTCATTTTTTCACATGTAATTGGGTTGGTTACCTAAATCAGGTCTCCTAGTGAGTCACTTGAGTAAAGGAGAATTGTTGAGAAATTTTTAAGAAGCTTGCAAGAAAGGTTTGATTCCATAGTTGTGGCCATAGAAGAGATAAAGGATCTCTCACAGTTTTGAGTGGATGAGCTTCGTACATCACTGATGTCTCATGAACATAGTTGTAACAGAGCAACAAACTCATCATTTGAGCATGCCTTCAAGACATAAGTCACATTTAGTCAAGGTAGAGGTCGAAGAAGAAAACATTATAGAGGAAGAGGAAGAAGCCCACACAGAGGTGGAAGAATCAGCCCTTCAATATCAAGTGAAAGGGGCAACAATCAAAATCTAAGCGAAGGTTATGTAGGTTTTAACCTTGTACATAAATTATTTACTAGCGAATCTTAAAACATAAAATAAACAATAGCAAGAGCATAAAACATAAAACAGATAAACACAAAGATTTTCCCCTGGATCCCAAATCGAGATGACCAGCTTGATTTTTCATTATATTTCTCTTAGGGTTACAACACATATATATACATGCTGAAGCATACATAAACCCCAATCCATTAACCCTGGATTAGAATATAATCGTAGTTCCCTTGGTCGGATCTACAAAATACCAGGGACTAAAAACCATCGTACCCCAAAACCATGTGCAAACCCATGCACAAAACCATGGGTGGATCCATCCACCGAAAAATAAGGACCAAAAGTTTTTCTGAGGCACTTCCCTAGACCTTGACAGGGGGGGCTACCACCTCTGATGTGACACCCCCCCCCGACGGTGTGCCTAGCGCAAGGTACAAGGGGGGCTATCGCCCCCCCTGTGATTCCACCGCACGTGATTAGTCATGGAAATAATATAACAATACCCAACATTCTCCCACTTGTTTTTTTATTTCCGCAAGGGGCCACAAGAGAACTTAGTCATTATCCTAGTTCTACAACACCCATTGTTTCTCTACACGAAGAGAACTTCTCAGTGATTACACACTTCGTCAATGCATCTGCAACATTCTTCAAAGTGTCCACCTTTACCAGCAACACCCTTTTAAGCCTCAACCATATCCCTCACAAAGTGATATTGAACATCAATGTGCTTTGTCTTTGAATGATAAGCAGGGTTCTTAGCCAAGAAAATTTCATTTTGGCTATCACAATCTATCCTTATATCTTGCTACAACAACCCCATACTTCAACACAATCTCTACAACCAAACTACTTCCTTGCTTGCATGAGTGGCTACTATGTATTCAACCTCTGTAGTTGAAAAAGCCACTACAGACTCTCTTTTACTCATCCAGCTGACTGCACCTTCAAATAGGCTAAACACATACCCACTTGTAGATCTTCTTTGGTCCATATCTCCAGCCCAGTCTGCATCAACAAAACCACGAATGTCCAAAACTCTTTCCAATCCTGGTCTTCCCTGGTAGCACAAGCCATAATAAATAGTACCACATAAATATATGAAAACCCGTTTCACTGCTGTCCAATGCTCCTTCCTTGGGTTTTACATAAACCTGCTAAATACTCCCACTGCATGTGCAATGTCTGATCTAATACAGACCATTGCATACATCAGGATACCCACTGCAATTTCATATGGAACACGAGACATATCCTCCTCTTCTTCTTATGTCTTGGGACACTGTTCAGCAAACAACTTTGTACCTACAGGAATCAAAACATTCAGTGGTTTACTATCCTGCATATTGAACCTTTGCAATATAGTCCTAACATACTTCCTCTGGTTTAACAAGATCTTCTTCTTTACCCAATCTCTCTTAATTTCGATTCCCAAAACATAGTTTGCAGCACCAATATCCTTCATGTCAAATTTGGAGAATAGTTGGATCTTCAAATATTGGATAATTTCTTTTTAATTTCCAATCAACAACATATCATCCACATACAATACCAAATAAATAACACAATCACCAATTGATTTAAATTAAATACAATGATCCTCCTTGCTTCTGGTGAATCCAAGTCCCCGTATGTAGGTATCAGGAATTTACATTCCACCACATCATGGTAATACATTTTAACCCACTCTGAGAGAATTCTTTAACACATGCAGTTCTTTTATTCCCTTCACCATAAAGCGCAAACAGAGACTGGGCTGAATTCCTCTTTCAAATCCTCGTGAAGAAATGTTGTCTTCACATCCATATGTCTCCCCACTCCAAATCTCAAATGCAACGGCGGTAGATAAAATTAATCTAATAGAAGTAACTTTGGCAACGGAGTTGAGAAAAAATATCACCAAAATAAATTCTCGGCTTTGGGGCTAACCTTTTGCTATATTGACTTTTATTTCTCTGCCACGCCTACAGTATCTTCTTGGCTTTATTTTCTCCCGATGGGCTTCCTTCCAGCCGACAATGCCACTAGATCCCATGCCTCATTTTTATGCAAGGATGCCATTTCATCAAACATGGCCTCCTTCCAGAGTTTTCCATCCTCTAAATCTACTGCCTCCATGGCAGTTATGGGATCATCATCAGTTATAGTTAAAGAAAAATTTGAATAGAAAGAAGATGGACTATACCTTTCTGGTTGTCTTCTTTCTCGAATTGATCTTCTGACAGCTGGAGTTTGTGGCTCTTCCTCTTCTGAGTCTTCTTCTTTTGTAGAGTCTGATTCATCCTCCTTTGGCTCAAAATCTATTTTCCCAGGTTCCTTTGGTAGGACTTCATGTTTAACAACATATTTCACCTCTCTAAACACCACATATCAGTTGTACACAACCTTTCATGTTTCTGGGTTCCAAAGCTTGTAACCCTTTAAACCATCCTTATACCAAATAAAGATGTACCTTTCAGATTTATTATCCAACTTGGTCCTTTTCTCCTTTGGAACATGTACATATGCATCACATCTAAATACCCTTAGATGCGAAAGAGAGGGTTTCTTACCAGTCAATCCCTCATGTGGAGTCTTATCCTCCAACACTGATGAAGGTGATATGTTAACCAAGTAACATGCAGTCTCCACTGCCTCTTCCCAGAATTCTTGTCCTAACCCAGTACCACTGAGCATGCTTCTTGCCTTTTCCATCAGCATCCTGTTCATTCTTTCTACAAATCCATTTTGCTGAGGTGTGTATGGAGTAGTCTTCTACCATGCTATACCACACTTATTACAGAAATCTTCAAATTCCTTCTTGAAAAACTCCCCACCATTATCTGTCCCCAATACCTTTATCTTCTTCTCTGTCTGTTTTTCCACCAGAGCCTTAAATTCTTTAAATCTGTCAAAGACTTAAGATTTCTTCCTCAAGAAATGTATCCATGTATTCCTTGAGAAGTCATCTATGAATGAAACATAGTACAGAGACTTACCCAGTGATGGAACCAACACAGGTACAAACACATAACTATGCACAAGCTCTAATATCTTGTTCGTCCTCTTAGCACCAAAAGGAAAACTCACCCGATTCTGCTTCCCATATACACAATGTTCACAGAAATCGAAATCCAGAGAGCTATTAGACATACCTTCTACCATACCATTTCCATGCAGTAACCGAAGGCCCTTCTCTCCAATATGTCCAAGCCTTTGAATTCATAGCATGGTCTTTTCTCTAGAGACCGCTAAGCTTTCCGCTCCACTTTTCGGAACCACAGAACTGTTGCACCCAACAATAATAGTTTTTCCCTGAAGCTTGTACAAAGTTCCAATATGAACTCCCCACATTAATACTAGTGCTCCCTGAACCATCTTACAGGTATCTTTCTCAAACACTGTTTTTACACCTGCATCATCCATCTTCCTTATAGAAATCAAATTTTTGGCCAATGTAGGAATGTGCAGAACACCAGGAAGTGTTCTAATCCTTCCACCTTGTAGCTTCAGCTTGACATTTCCATGTCCGACGATTCTAGCCTTCCTATCATCACATAAGAAGAAATCACTGCCATCATATTTATCATACTTGCAGAACCATTACCTATGGGGAGTGAAGTGAAAGAATGCACCCGAGTCAATCAACCATGACTCATGATCTACATGTGTATTTGAAGAAGAAGCCAAATACACATCCCCACCTTCATCAAAGGTGGTTTTTGCCTCTGCAGAAGGAGAATCATCAAATCCCTTGCCTTTCTTAGGAGCTTTAGCTGTGCAGTCCTTTTTGTAGTGCCCTTCATTTCTACATTTCTAGCATACCTTTACAAACTTTCCAGGAGATTTAGATCTCCCACTCGAAACCTTATTCTTCTTTTTGTTCTGGGACCTTCCTCGTACATATAAGGCATCTCCATTCTGAACCTCCATATTTCTCCGTCTCATTTCCTCTGACAACAAAGCTAAGACAATGTCATAAAAATTCAAGGTAGTTGTATTTCTACCTATTGCAATAACCAGACTGTCCCATGATTCTGGTAGAGAACACAACAAACTGATTCACTTATCTTCATATGAGATTTTAATATCAACAGATGACAGCTGACTTACCATAGTATTGAAGGCGTTTAAATTCTCTGTCACCGAGTCTCCATCCTTCATCCTTAGGTTATATAGCTTTTTTCGCAGGAAAAATTTATTCACTAGAGACTTAGATTGGTACAAAGTCCCTAGCTTATCCCACAAGGACTTCGTTGTAGCTTCCCCAGATACATTCAACAATACTGAATTTGAGACACACAATTGTATTGTGCTCTTTCCCTTCCGATCCATATTTTTCCAGTCTTCATCTGACATTATTGTTGGTTTAGTACCCAGATCTACCACGAATCACTAATCTTTATCGACTAGAAGATCCCCCATCTTGAGCTTCCACAACTCAAAAATCTGACCATTAAATTTCTCGATCTCTATCTTCCCACCGCTCGTCATCTTCTTTCCAACTTTGCCAAACAAGAATCGATCTCGCGGATCTCCACCAGACGAGGTCTCTCGGGCCGACAAAAGAAGCCCCCTCGGCGGCAAAGGCATCCCCAGGCTTGGGCACTCTAATGCAAGTAGGTTTAACTTTCTGTATAGAAATTACCTCCTAATGGTCTTAAGCCATAAAATAAACAATAGCGAGAAGAATAAAACATAAAATAGATAAACACAAAGATTTTCCCCTGGATCCCAAATCTGGATGAAGAGCTTGATTTTTCGTTATATTCCTTTTAGTGTTACAACACATATATATATATACATGCCGAAGCATACATAAACCCCAATCCATTAACCCTGGATTAGAACATAACCATAGTTCCCTTGACCGGATATATAAAATTCCAGGGGCCGAAAACCATTGTACCCAAAAACCATGTGCAAACCCATGCAAAAAACCATGGGCAGATCAGCCCACTAGAAAATGAGGACCAAACAATTTTTCCAGGGTGTTACTCCATACCCCAACAGGTGGGGCTACCACCCCCCTTGTGACCCCCCCGCACGTGATTAGTCGTGGAAAGAATATAACACATACCCAACAGGCTCAAGCTATAATCAAGCACAAGGTCAAAGGTATGATAAATCGGAAGTTCAATGTCATTATTGTAATAAGTATGGTCATTATGCAAATAAATGTAGAAAGAAGAAATATGACATAAATAAAAAACCAAGTGCAAATTTCATAAAGGAAAATAAGAACCATGATAGCATGTTTTTAGCTTGTAATGTAGCACAAGAAAAAGAAGGAGATGCATGGTTCTTAGATTCAAGGTGTAGCAACCACATGAATGGAAACATATAAATGTTTAAACAATCTAGATGAACGTGTAAAATCTGAAGTGACATTGGGGACTGACAGCAAGGTCTTGGTCACAGGAAAAGGAAAAGTAGAAATTCTAAAAAATATGGGAGATAAGAAGTATATTTTAAATTTTTATTTTGTTCCTGGTTTGAAGCACAACCTCATAAGAATTGGAGATCTCATGCCAAATGGCTACATTGTATTTTTCAAAAATGATGTGTGCAGAATTTTCGATAAGTCTCCAGTAGACAGCTAATTGCAAAAGTTCATATGAAAAATAATAGAATTTTTCCTTTGAATCTAAGATCAGATTTGAAGGAAGAAGGTTCTCAAGCACAAATATCAATGAATTCACAAAAGGATGAAAGAAATGTAGGAGCTGTCACACAAGAAGACTTTCAAGAAGAAATCAAATATGAAACCTAGTTATGGCATTTGAGATTCGGTCATCTCAACTTTGGAGGTTTAAATTTGTTGCATACGAAATGCATGGTGAAGGGATTTCCACTCATAGAAAAATGGGACATCCTATGTGAAGGATGCATCTTGGGAAAACAACATAGAGAATCATTTCCAACAGGAAAGTCAATAAGAGAAAGGGCACCGTTGGAAATTGTCCACTCAGATTTATGTGGAACAATGCAAACACCATCAATTGGTGGTAGCCATTATATTTTGACCTTCAAATATGACAACACATGGAAGACATGGGTCTACTTCTTAAATAAAATACGTGAAGTGTTTGACCGCTTCCGCCACTACAAAGTTCTTGTTGAGAATAAAAGTGGGCACTACATCAAAGCGTTGAGGACTGACAGAGGTGGAGAATATATATCAAGTGACTTCCTACATTTTTGTAGGGAGCATGGACTTCAAAAGAAGTTTAAAAAAAGGTATACACTTAGCAAAATGGTATCATGGAAATAAAAAATAGGACCATCATGGAAATGACAACGAGTATGTTGAAGGAAAATAATTTTACAAATGATTATTGGGCTAAAGTTGTCGCTTGTGCAACATATATTATTAATAGGTGTCCAACCAAAAGTGTTATGAACACTGATCCTGAAGAGGCATGGAGTGGAAGAAAGCAATATGTCACCTAGATGCGAGTGTTTGAATGTGTGGTGTATGCACATGTCCCGGATGAGTTGAGGAAGAAGTTGGAAAGAAAGGGGGAGAAATGTATATTTTTTGGATATAGTGATGAATCCAAGGCATATAAGCTATACATTCCATCAACCAAGAAAGTCATAATCAACATAAATTTTTAACTCATAGAAGACGAAGCACGAGATGGAAGTTTAGAGAAGACAGTCAATGTGAAGACATGTATTTCACATGAAGACAAAGAGGAATTGACCACAACAAGTGATTCCTCAACGATGAATCCTACACCTACACAAGCTCAACAAAACAGTAAACATATGAAACCACAAACAAATAATAGGACAACGTTTTGCAACCAAGCAAGTTCTTCTCCATGCACACCATAAATATCCGCAACTCCATCTACTTCAAGCGCAACACCAAGACGATCTTCGGCAAGCATAAGAAGACCAAAATTCAGAAATTTAAATGAAATTTATGACCAAGAAGAATTTGATAGTAGCGTTGGTCTTAATTATTTATTTTCATTATTTTTTCATGTATATGATATCCATTTTGAGTATGTAGTCAAAGAAGAGAAATGGGTTGTGACAATGGATGAATAAATAGGAGCAATAGAAAATAATGACACATGGGAGTTAGTGGACCTTTAGCAAGGAAAATAAGTCATTGGAATGAAGTGGATCTATAAGACAAAGAGAAACATTGAAGGAAATATTGAAAGGCATAAAGCAAGGTTATTTTTCAAAGGATACAAGTAGCAACATGGAAGAGACTATGCAAGAAACATTTTCCCCAGTCGTGAGAATGGAGACAGCATGTACACTATTGTGGATTGCCACGCAACATAAATGGAAGGTGTATCAAATGGATGCCAACTCAACGTTATTGAATGGAGTGTTGAAAGAGGAAGTGTATCTTGCACAACTTCCTGGCTATGAGGTAGAAGGAAAATAAGAAAAGGGGTTTAAGTTGCAGAAAGATCTCTATGGGTTGAAGAAAGCAGCACATGCTTGATATAGCAGGATAGATGCTTACTTGGTGCACAATGGGTTGAAAAATGTGATGGTGAACCTAATATCTACATAAAATAAATGGACAGTAAGCTTCTTATTGTCGTTTTTTATGTATATGATTTGATTTTCACAGGGAGTGATGATTTTCTCATCGTTTATTTCGAAGAAATCATGAAAATTGAGTTTGAAATGACTAAATTGAGGTTGTTAAG
Organism: Pinus albicaulis; assembly: GCA_034641835.2. NCBI lineage: Eukaryota > Viridiplantae > Streptophyta > Pinopsida > Pinales > Pinaceae > Pinus > Pinus albicaulis. The sequence goes on from CM076581.1 coordinate 1,100,143,761, forward strand.
ATTTTTTTTGGAATAGAAGTGAAGCAAACAAAAAATTGAATTTCAATCTCTTAAGCAAAGTATGTTGCATACATTTTAGAGAGGTTTAATATGGAGAAAAACAAACCAACACCAACTCCAATGGGGTTGAAGATGAGAAACAAATATTGCAACAACAATGTCAATCCAAAATTATACAAAAGCATGGTAGGTAGCCTAATATATTTGACCACAACTATGTCCAATATAATGTATGCAGTGAGTTTGGTGTCGAGGTTCATGGAGAGACCCAAAGAGACACATTGACAAGCAACATTTTTTTTTTTAAAGTATGTCAATGGGATAAAGGAGTATGGAGCTTTGTACTCTACAAAAAATGGCTTTAGGTTGGTTGGTTACACTGACAGTGATTGGGTAGGAAGTGTTGATGACCAAAAAAACACATCAGGGTATGTTTTTCATTTGGGTTCGGGAGTCATTTCAGGGGCTTCCAAGAAGTAGCTAATAGTGTCATTGTCAACACAAGAAGCTGAATATGTTTCTGCAACAGAAGTAGCGTGTCAATCAGTTTGGATGACAAGGATGTTGCATGATTTATGTCATGAGGAAGATGGAACAACCACCATTTTCTGTGACAACAGTTCAACAATTGCATTATCAAAGAATTATGTCTTTCAAAAGAGTACAAAGCACATCTATGCTAAATATAATTTCATAAGAGAATTATTTAACAACAATGAGATTGTGTTGCAACATTACAGGTTAGAAGAACAATTTGGAGACATCTTCACAAAGGAATTGGCACGTGATTTTTTTTTTTTATCTCAGATATTATTCGGGAATGGTTAATGACGGTAGTTGCGATTAAGGGGGAGTGTTGAAAAATTAATCACAACCACTGCATTTAATTTTTTGACAACAACGATATCACAGTAAATGTTTTGCAGGTTGTAGATTGAGTTTGCAGAGGAAAAATTCTGAACTTATTAAATTAATTAAATTCAAATAGAAATTTAATGCATGGTTAGTAAATGTGCATGGGAAAACATTTAATATGTCAGTGTTGTTTACTTCATGCAAACTCTGTAAAATTCAGAAAGTCTTTTTCACCCTTCCTGTGTATTAAATTATGTCTGTCATGAGTTAAATGCCTTAGATATATATGTTTTGACTTAACAAGAATAGTGTATAGAGTTGAATGTAAAGGAGAAAATCGTGGAGCGAATTTTGGTGGGCGTGTGAAAACTATAGTTACAGGTTTTACTATGTGTCACTCTACAACCACCGGTGAATGTAAATCTTAGTAGGAATAATCGTTTTACTGGTGAAGGAGCTGAAAACTCCATATGAATATGTATGTTGTGTTTTTGAATCCTAATATAAATTTTGGCTAGTTGTGATTTGATTGTGAAAACTTCATGTATGATTTTTACCGCAACAACTCTATTTTACTCAGTTTCACCATGAGTAAAATTGTTTGATTAAATTTCCTCCACTCTATAATATGTTTTAATCTATGCCACTCTGTATTAAAAGGAATACCTTCATGATTTTTTTTCCGCAATTGTATGGTCTGGATTAAGTCATTTCCACAACTCTGTGTGAACTCTGTGTGTTGAAGGAAAAGAATTGCCTGTCTCTTAAAAAATTTAATAATTCCTGGTGGAGAATCAATGAAGAAATCTTTATTATTAAGAGAGGCAATTGATTATATCATTTATTAGATAACTCAGTTGCCCAATGTATATTATGATTCATTGTGAGACTTATCTCTTGGATTTCAATGGACTCTCTTGTCTCATGTGATCGAAGTCTGCCGAGAGGAAACTTAGCCAAGATTTTCAATGTGTTTTCTTAATACTTGGTCATTCATCGACTCATATGCTTATGAATTGTGACTCCATGCAATAATAATGAGTCAAGAGTTATACCACGCTGCAATCACATTTATTTTGAAATGATATACGAAGTGAAATGGCGTGTACCATGTATGTTCTTAACAAAAAAATCAATGAATAGATACTTGTAATGCTCATCCTGGTATTTCCATATAAAACAATGCATAAGCCATTGTGAGTGTTGAAAGTGTTGATATAAATTCAAATGAGTTACAATGATGAAGGACCTATCTACACTATGTATTTATCAACCACTATGTATTGACTAGAGACTTGTACCTACTGGCGTTGTCAACTAATTCATTATGTTCAGCTTAGGCATGATGACGGTGAGCATGTTTTGAAAACACAATTTTTAATGGAAAGTATTTTTTTTAAAGGGAGAATTTTCAAATTGTTTTGAAAAATAAGAGGGGCTTATAAAAGTTTTTTTTTTTTTTTTAATTTAAAACGGCTTGGTTATATAAAATTTGAAAGGGATTTTTATAAAGGTTTTTTGAGCTCATACATATTTGCAAGAATTTTATAAAGTGAAGTTTGATATTCGTTATAAAAAGTGAACGAATTTCTATTGAAAAGTGATATTAGGGTTTTGCAAAAACTTGTTTTCCCGCAAATATTTTTTGGGGGTGATATTAAAAATAATTTTTTTTGTGGGTGATATGGAAGATAGCCTCATGCAGTGAGGGAAGCAACGATAGGACAGAGGAAAGACAATAGTAATGGGTTATAAAACACGACTAAAGCAGATTAAGAAAATGAATCGAAAAGAAAAGGAAAATATCATTGTCATTTTTAGAGAAATTCAGGCCAGTGTCAAATAAATAAGAAGTCTAACAGAAGACAAAGAAGAGATCGAGGATGATTGGTGTAGCTTTGATCTCCTACTACCACCTATGTTTAACGGTAAGTATTTTTATTTTTGGGTTATCAAAATTTTAACTTTTATTTGAAATAAAGAGTTAATTGAGTACCAATCTAATAACCCATATGATGAATGATGTGATTCCTTAGCATTTAAATTTATAAAAAATATATTGGATGAGAAGTTTTTATCCAAAGTAGCAACATATATGATTTACAAGGTAACATGGAAAATCTTCTAAACAGAATTTGGTGCAATGGGGAGTAATCGAGTCGAAGATAGTAGTTTCATACAGCCTCTTGAAGAAGCACTTCAAGATGAAAATGAAGATGGATCTGTAGTAGTGAATCTAGAAAGAGGTGAAGATTTTGGTGAATTTCACTTGAAAGTGGATCAATATCTTTGTCGTGTGTTATTAGTAGGAGTGACATAGATAATGTTCCCAATGGAGAAGCGATTGTTTAAGTGGATCCAACAATTGAAATTGCTGATGTAACTTTGATAAAGAACAATTAACTAGTGATAAGTGGTTGCATATCATGCAATATAAATGTATTTTTTATATGTTGTTATTTGTCAAGAGAAACCCACTTGTCTCTGGAAACCAAGTGGAAGAAAACCTGTTTGCAGAAGCAGAGGTGGAGAATCAAGATGATGATACATCGACAAAGTCAAAGAATAAAAATGATAAGAAAGCTCTCATTTTAGAGCAGAATGAACATAACCATAATGTTTGTGAATATGTTTTTCATATAAACTTAACATTGATTTTGTGTGTGCAGATGTTAGAAGAAACCAAGAAGAAGAAAACAAATATAAAGAAGCATTAAAGTTCCTTGAAACATGGCTTGAAACACCATGTGTTGATGATGTTTGTATAGAAGCTGTAGCAATGGATGTTGAAGACAACATGGATGACGTAGAAAATGAAAATTTTGATTAAATTTTCATGTATTGGAGTCGTGAAGCGATAAAATTGTATTATGAAGTTATCTTGCAACAGATTAATGATAAAAATATTGATTCTAAAGAACAAACTCTAGAGTATAAGATGTGGTAGCAGTCCACATACAAGAAATTTTTTGAAGAAGTAGATGAAATCCATGAATAAAATAAAATGATTTTCTATGTTTTTGTGATAAACAAAGATTTAACTATGGAAGAGTTGCAACATCAAATGAAAAACTAAAATTTGGATCATACAACAAAAAGGTAAATATGAAGTAGTTAGAAGATACATGATCTGGAAGAAGACGAAAGAAAATCGAGTATAAGAGTTGATGTCAAAGTTTTGAGTCATTGTAAGCCTAGCTGAGACTTAGACTGACAGACATGTTAAAGTTATGTTAAGTCATGGTTAAGTTGTCAGTCGTCATTAAGGCAGACTGTTGGAAATAATTATTTCCTACCAACTCACTGAACATTCTCTCACAATCATTGCCATGACCTAATCAGATTCGAAGTGGCACCACTTCCTTAGCTTATTCAACATTGAAAGGTAAAATAACCTACTTAGTTTTGTGTATAAAATTAGATGACCAGGGATAGGGGGATGAATAGTCAAATTTGTACGCAGTTGTAGCTGCATATTCTTGTAGCAATATTTTTGTAGTTTGTTGTAGTCTTATAGAATCACAGTTGTTTCTTTGTCATTTTCAGTTTCATGTAAATTGAGTATTTTTTGTTAGCACCTTTAACTGTGTGTTCTCTCCAATCTTTCATAGTTGTAGCTTCGTGTACTCTAAATATTCCATCTGCTATCAAAGAATTGTGTTTTTTTCCTTCGATATTCTGGTATTGTTGCAGGGTCACAATCCATAATTCTGTACTTTAATCTTATGTGCACACTTTATATTTTTGAATAATTATAATTATTGCATGTATGACATATCTAATTTTAAAAATTTAATGTAATGACAGCTTTGATAATTCATTAATTTTAATATTTTTATAATTTTGTGGTCACCCTACTTTTCCAACTTGGTTATTTAATAAATTTGGCTATGTGGATTCTTTTTTAAATTATAATATTTTATTGCGCGCTTGAGATAAAGAACTTGTGGAATTGTGAAGTAGCCATTGACCAAAATGAAATAGTTGCCGCGTTTCATTCGAATGGTTGATGGGGAAAAGAAGCATATGTAACACCCCAAGCTGTTATGCTTTTTAAATTGGACTTTTGAACTTAAGTCCAAAGAGGAGTGGACCCAAATGGATAATAATTATGTGGATGTAGTTAATTATTTATTTATGAAAATAAATAAAATGTTTATGTGTGCACTATGACCAAATGAGATTTTTGAGATCACTTGCCTAATCCATGAGGTTATGGAAAGAGGTTAATACTTTCCCCAAAATCTTTCAAAAAGCCTTGAAAGAAAATTATTTCTAATTTAGATTTTTGAGGAAAAATCTAAATTCCCCAATGATGAGGAAAGTAGTTGGGAAGAGGTAAAAAGATGGAAAAGAAGAAGGCAGCTTTAAAAGTCCCTAAATAAGGAAAGCCTAGGAAAACAGGAATAAAAGCATCCTAAAATTCTGGACACAAAATTAGAAACAGGCTTTGGGGAGAGCATAGCTTAAATAAGCTACTCCAGAACAGATTGAGGTTGGTCTGTTCTAGGAGAGGATCTTAGCTCGAGGGTGAATTCTGGAGATAGATGAATTCTAAGGTTGGGTGGATTGGCCATAGAATAACTATGGTATGTACACCTAATCTATAATTTTATAATATTTGTTTTATTATGATAGATTAAAGTGATAGTGAGTTTTAAAGTATTAATTTTTACTGTTGTAATTATAAAATTCCTTATATTGAACAAATTGTATTAGAGGACATAATTCTCTAAAATCTGTATAGTTGCAGGAATAAAATCTGTAGGGAAATATCAATCAGAATTTCTAAACTGATATTAGTTTAAATCTGAAGATATATTTTAATCCCAAAGACTATGTATTTCTGTAACTTTAATCTGCTTCTATAATGAAAATATAGGTGCATGAAAAAGAAATTAGGATTAAAGTGATAGAGTATAAAACATTAAATTCTGTCTAATTATTTCCAAGAAGAAAATTATTTATTTCAGGAAAATAATCTATATTTTCTATCTTCAAGAACACGAATAGAAGTATACAAAATTCTTGCGAACTGAACTCAAGAAATTATACAACATTAAATACTAGTTAGAACAGTAATTTCATAATATAAATTATTATGTTTCTGCATGATGAACATATTTCTACCTACTAGATAAAATATTAAGTCATTGTACATGATATGCATGTAAAAATATGTATAAAAATCCAGTCTAATCCTACTTGATAATTTCCTATTCTGGAAACAGTAGTGACAAGTTAACAGTTAATCAAATTATAAATAGAAGAAAAAAACAAAGAACATATGAAGCAGTTATGAAGGTATGTATATACATATGTCAAAGAAACAAACTAATCAATTTTAAATTAAATAGTTGAATAGTTAACTGTTATCAAATATCTATATATAAATTGACCTTCTGTGAATATACAGAAAAAATAAGTCAATTGAATATGTACAGAAATGCCTCTTTTAAGGAAAGAAGCAAACAAAAGAAATGTTAATTGAAAAATTTAATCTTTACAAGGAGATCTCCACAAATTATAGTAAATTTAATTTCAGATAATATCATGAGCATAAACTATTTTTATGTATCATAACTACATAAATGAAATTTCCAATTTAATAGTGAAGTAACTGAATGAAATGAAGAGTTACATTTATAAAAGGTGACTGTTATTACAAAGACTGACGTTATTTTGAAATATAGTTATACATATGGTATAAATGTTATAGAGTATATTTGAAGAGATTTAGGAGTAAAAACCCTACATTATGTACTACACAAAAATCCCGAAAACATTTTGGGAATTTACTACCATCATGAGTCGGAAATGAGGAAACCAAGGTGAAATCAACCTGTGTATAAAAACACAGTGGTTGAAGTTAAAAATTCGAGTTATAAATCGAGCTTGAATACTAAATAGAACAGAGAATCTTAATAGAGATAAGTCTCTTACCTTGCGAAATGAAGGAACACGCAAGGATAACCTTGAAATAAAATTAACCTCAACAAAATAAGAAATTGGGAAAATATAAAAATAATTTAATTATCAAAAGGGGTTTATAAAATTTTACACAGTGGAATATACTCACGTATGAACGAGTTGGGAAGAACACATTCATAGACCTTGAGAGGAATAAATCATTTCATATCCATGAATTGCCGAAGCAAGTTTTGAAACGGCCGAAGACTGAGGACGAAAAATCATCTTCCTCAGGTTAGTGAAATCATATACAGACATTCACCATAATCGAATTAGAAATGAGATAATACTGATAAATATCAGTCAAATAGTTCTAAGAAGAAAAGTATCTAAATTGATGAGCTGGAGAAAACATTCTATATCTGAGTAAACTTTCAAATAAATTTCGTAACTAATTTACAAGATACGCCATAAATCAATTCTGCAAAATGCAAACCAAATCGAAATAGGGTTCATAGTTGAATCCCCAAACCTAAGTCATGCCAAACGTAGAAAATACAAGTATCATGATACATTGCAAGCCAGGTTACAGGATTTTCAATTAGATTTCATTTCTATAAATAATGAAAATGAAATGCGTTGTAAATAAACACCACAAAGGAGACCACTGTAAATTTATAAAAAAAATAATATGTAAACGCATTCATCGCAATCATATAGTGTGACATTTCAATTGTATTCAAGCAGAGAGGTTAAGAAAATGTAAGTTACCTCCGTGCGTCGTGGAGAAGGCATTACATTTGAGTTGTAGTTCGCCATTGGAGGCCAGAAAACACGCCTTATTCTTACCATGGAGAGAACCAGAGAAAGGTTGCATGAAGAGAAAGACGACCAAGGAAATGAAAGAGGGTAAAAACTTCAACACTTATAGAAATTGAATCACATAAATCCCTAATCAAATCCAATCGTCCAAGTGTCACAAATCCGTCGGTCCTCTCATGGATCGATGATAATCCCAGTGATAGGACACAAGTTTAATAACATTAAAATTCAAGTGTACCATTGCATAGAGAAGCATTAAATGAATTCAAAACCGTCATATAAAAAATATAATTTATATCAAATTCCGTGGCCTGAGGATTCGATTGAGTGAAGGTTTTAAATACAAACGTACTAGCATAGAAAGCCAAGGAGGGTAGAATTAATAGATGTCAGTTGACATACCTACCCTAACTCGTTTAACATGAAACCATCACATTATCATAACGTCAGGGTACAATGATATTCATTTGATACTAAATCAAAAGGGAGTTATAATCCAATGAAAATCAACATTATATTACTGTGCATGAATACTTTCGTAAGATGCAATATATAATTGTAATTTACCACTTTAAGATGTGTAGGGTATCATAACAGAAAGGTATGCATTATACTTGGGATTTAGTTATGAAATCAAGGAGAGATTGTATATTAAAGTTAGATGTAATATGATTCATATAAATGAATGCATTATGGTAATAAAATCATATTAGATATATGGAATAATTGTAAGAATGTCATAAAATCTTATGCAATTTAAATCATAAGTGTAACTACAATTAAAATCAAATGGTATGAAAATCATTACCATATATGTATATACCTATGATGAGTGGGGTGGAGTCTCATTAATGGGCTCAATGTTAGGTTAAAGGAAAATTTACTCAAGGTAAATTGAGTATTAAATTGGGGAATGATAAATTGAATAGTGACATAGTGACACCTAAATGGGTAGTGATCTATGGAATAATAATGTATATAGAGGGTTATATACATTTGCTAAGAGGCAAAATAATTTAAATTAAAATTTTATTATGCCAAGTGAAAATAATGGATAAATTGGATATTATTAATCTAAGAATGAATTTAGAAAAAAATCAAATAAATTGAATGGAAGAAAAAGAGTAAGATGATAATTGGCAAAAAAAAAAAAAAAAAAAGAGTAGAAAAGAGGTATATTACAGCATAAGTATTTGAGGGGATACAAAGCTTCCACACTAATTATCATAAAGGAAGGGCTCAATGCCAGGAGGAAAAAAACAAATTTACAGTCCAATATGCTCAAGACTACTTTAATAATGAATGATATAATTATTCATGTGAGACTGTGGATGATATCCATATCACTTACTCAATAAATTAAACCCTAGTCAATGAAAGATAGATATAGAGACCATTGGGTCAATCACACCTAAATACCATTGCACAACTAACATTCTATAGGGTGAAAGATCTAAAGCGTTAGGAATCATATTTTGTGCGGTGAAAGATCCAAAGATTTAGGAAAACCATCAGAGGGGTGAAAGATATAAAGCATTAAGAACCATAATTTTATGTGCAGTGAAAGGTTCAAATTGTTAGGAAAACCATCAGAAACACGCTCTTGTCACCATAACCCTACCGCCCAAACCACAAACGGGGGAAAAGCGAGGATTGAACCTGTAATATGTGAAATCACACTAACTCTTTAAAAGAACAGTTGTTGGCTAATAGGCCAAATCCCTAGAATACAAATTTAATTCTTTCAACTTGTTTTCTTCATTAAAATGTTATTAAAATCTAGTTTAAAAATGATGTGTAGATAGTAAAGATAAATTGACACATTGATGTGATAAGCTTATTTCATTTTCATTTATTTTGGGGCTGCCTATGAACATGAGCTGAACTCCTCTGAGATTAACAAGGAAAATTTATTTTGGGACATTGAAGAAAACATGACAGAATTTTCCCCGAAGTGGTGCCACGGCTTTATTACAATCGAACATAACCACAAAATGCCAGCAACATAACAATTCACTATAACAGAATAAATTACACGATTTCCCGTGAAGCAAAATAGGCTTATGTTCCTTACATAATGATTATCTTAACTTTCTATGTTTTTTAATTGAACATGTATTTTGGAAAATGGCTAACATTTCCTACAATATCTTAACTTTCTATGTTTTTGAATTCAACATGTTCATTGGCAGGAGCTAGACAATTCTCCATGGAGAAAAATACACCAACGTTTCTCTCCGTTTTGCTTTAGCTTTGGAGGCATTTTATTAGTGTACTCTTCAAAATCCATAAATTAGCTTTGGAAATAATGGAAATTCTGGTAAGATTATGATAAAATCCGGTAGAATTTTTTAAAATATGGGTCAGATTTTCAGTGCCCCTAGCATTCTTGATGGTGCCGAAGCCATTTCCACCATAAAAAAATCATTCAAACACTCTAGCATTTTTATTTTTTGAATTTGTTTGGGGCCAAATTCTGACAATTTTGTTTTTCGTTTCGGACTATTTTATGGTGTCTGTAAACAATGCCAATTTTATTTACATAAAGAGGTAGGAACCCATATTTTTCATGGGCTTGACATAATAATGGTACACTAATGTGCAAAACCTTAACTTGAAACTTTAATGCATTTAAAAAAAAAAATTAGGACACTTTTGGGAAATTTACATGGTGTCGCAATGTATGATGTGTTAAAATCCTCAAATTTATAAAATTTGGAATAAGATTAGTAATTTTATGTGAAAGTCGTATATCTGAAAAATTAGACATGTAAGTAGGGTCTTAAGGAGATATGTTTTTAGGGTTGGGGTGTTAGATTTTAATGTTTTGTTTTTAAGGGTTTTCGGTATTAACATATATTTTTCATTTGTTTTATGAAGTATTTTGTTAAGGAGTGTAGTAAACACATCTATTTTCAAAGATAAGCTACCATTTTTCATATTGTAATGTTTTCATTCTTTGATGCATCAATAGAGTAGAGTTTGATATTCAATATATTATCTTGCTCTTTCTAATATCTATCTATTATTTCACTTGTTATTACTACTTGTTCATTCAATATAATCCATATTAGAGGTATAAAAAAATATAATATTTGTTCTTTCTCCATGGGCATGAGGTCAACTTACAAGGATCTACCCTTCATACTAACTAAGATTGGTGAAGAATTAACTCATTAAAATAAGTATCCTAGCTTTCCATGTGGACAGAATTAAAAATGATGGAGTAGAAGATCGTATCTCGATGTTACTAGAGGAAAATTTCATGTAAAGAGAAATGAGATGATAGATAAACTCTAGTGGATCCTCCAACAAATCCAAATGATGATGGGACACCTTTGGCAAGTAGTCCCATTGGAGGTACAAAACCATTCATATAATTACTTTATTCTAAGAAGCATAAGCTAAATAGAGACATGGTTAATTATGCTACCTAGTTATTACCATTTTTAAAATCCTTCACACAATGAAAATATCTCCTCCATACTACTTAAGTCTGTTCTCCATATCATGTGGAACACTTAATATGCTGAAAATGAATTTAGATAATTTGGGACACAATCTACTTAGGTGGCTTTTGTTGATTCATGAGGAATTCTACTCTAATTTAGTCTATAGTGACTAATGCATGATATGGATACCTTTTTGTGAGGATAAAGATAAGGTTGTATTAGAGTACACCAATACATTCCATACCTTACCTTTGAAGTTGATTATTAGGGACCCTAAGTGGCATTCCATTCTAAAATAGCTTAGTGATCTACAAATGTACATCTAATCATAAATTTATCTTCTTAATAACTCTTCAACTAGATTTACTTACACCTATGTTGGTATTATTGAGAAAATTCAATAAGTTACCTTTAAAGTTGAGTATTAGGGACTCTAGGTGACACTTGGTTCCAAAATACCTTAGTGACCTACACATTGACATATAAGGATAAATTTGTCTTTTGAACATATCTTTGATAGAATTTTCTTAAACTTTTGTTGGTAAGATTGAAAAAATGATTTAGTAGTGGAGAAGGAAAGAGTTCCAGTTAGAAAATCAATCACAATAAAAGAATAGTAAAGGTATCCCTAACTAGTAATACAAAGGACACAGTATTAATACAACTTGCTAAGTGGCAAATAACAATGAGAGGTTTAACAGGGTAATTTTAAAGCCAGTGCGAGATCCACAAAAACCACATGGTGCTAATGAATGCCATTCAAAATTGTTGTTCATGGTTGAATTGAAAGTCTAAATTTTCATTTTGTAAAAAACTATAATTTTAAGCAAGATAAGGGACAAAGGATCACCGATGTGGAACCTAATGCTACAATAACTATCATAAAATACCCAACTAGAGGGACCATACGAGGCTAAATAAGGCCACTATCTATTTTACTCATTGATGTGCACCTTCTATTGTTCTTTTTTAAAAGAATTTGACTATGATTTTTATTAATAAAGTCCACATGTAAAAGCAACAAAGTACACATTTTCATAATATTTTGATACAACTTATCGATTTAGCCTTCCTTGTATTTACACAAAAATAAGACTACAAAATTTTTCTTTCATAAAACTATTATAGATCCCAACATAAAACCCTTGAAGAAAATCTACCTCAGAAAACATATAAGGTAAATTAGAATTACATTTTTTAGTCCAATTTAACCCATTATTGTTCTACTTTGAGTGTCTCTTGAACTAGATATTTTTTCTCATGATTCAATAGTCCTTGATTAACTATTCTTTGTTCAATAATAACTAGGGAGCCTTTGGAAGAATGCTTTTGGTGTGCAAAATAAGCAGTTAATTCTTTAATTTTTCTTGACATAGCTTTCTTTGTCTTGAAACCAATTAATTCTACTCCATAAGATAATATTGTGTTGAAAAAAAACTCTTATTTTTTTATCATTAGCTTGTTTTTGGATTCCTTGAAGGCTCTTGAATCACTCCAAAAAAATTTATGTTTCCTATGCCATTTTCCTTCAAATATGTTAGATTTCGGTAAAGGAAGAGCTCTATGCCACATTGTGGTGGAATGGAAAATGGTGAACTAAGAGCCCAACAATAAAAAGGAAATATTTAAGAAAATTAATATCTGGTTAGACCACAATCTTAATGAGGAGTCAAAAAACCATTGAACATACAAGTTGAGATGTTAGAACAAAGAGAGTTGGAATAAACTAAAATTCCAAGAGAATAAATAAACTAAAATTTCAAAATTAGAAGCCTCAAATTTACCTGAATGGTAGAGGTGGATGTAGATAATAATATTGGGACTATTCAATCTACACATCAACCAAGAGAAGAGAAAGGTATAAGATACGAACATAAAAAAACATATAAATTCATAACGATGCATGGCAAGGATAACCAACAACAAATATATAGAACCATACTTTCCACAGTTGCATAATTTAATCCCAGCCAAATTAATTATATTGATGGGTGAAAGGATAAATTTAGAAGTGATATTCAAATGTTTGAAAGTATAGATCATGCCATATCGTGGGGGAAGGTCATGGTTTGAATAGTTATATGTCCTATTGAAACCAATAGAAACTAATGATTAAAATGTGAGGGGAGTTTGCATATATAATGACCCAATTTTATAACTGGATTACATGATTGACATTGGCTAAGCTTAAAATTTCACTGTGTTTCCTAAGAATGTGAAATAACTACACCTCTTCAAAATTCACTAGATCTTTCGAATCCTAGCATAGTTTCTAGCAGGTTCTTGTCAATGCTTGTGTATGAATATTTTAATTTCTTCTCTTGCATTGCTTTGATTATATCATCTCGTCTCCTAGAAATATCAATTTCGTAATATACCTCATGCTAGACAATTGAATCCTAATAAATAAACTACAACGTTTTTCTTCATTATTGGTTACATGTCTTAATCCCTATGAGGAATCAACGATCCTTGTTTCATTTGGATTCAATAAAGTTCCACCCACCGTTGCGGCTATTAAATTAATTTAGAAGTACTATCAAATAAAATTATGGGTCTCTCCCATATCTATTTCCATGGTTCCAATTCATCATTGGTGAACCACAACTTCCACTTTATTTTCTTTTGGATCTAATTTAGTAGAAAAATATATTTTCAATAAAGAATATTTGAGAGCCAATTTTTCTCCTCTCGATCTATATTAATATAAATTATATTATTTATCACTATTATTTAGAGTACTTCATATACTAAACAAAATATGAGGTACATGATTATAGAAGTTGAGATTTCATTTTGTTGGATATATATTTGTTTTTGACAACCAAGTCTCCGACATACAACCTTGGTAATATTTTTCCATGCATAAAGAAGAATTGGCTTTTCCAAAATTATCCTAAGCATTTGTATTTACACACTTGGTGAGCATAGCTACATTTCATGAAAATAATAGATTGTTTCGCTTTGCACATATGATGACGGACGTCTTCAGGGAATTTATATGCATTTATTTTAAAGAATAACACCTTTCAACATTTAGCCATATAAAATTACCCAAAAAAAGACATCAAATTTTGAAAATGAATCACTCTCCCAAATTTGGTTCCATTATTTTCTCTTTTGGGGAATCGATAAGTTTTATAACATAAATAGATATCCATTTTTTACAAAATATAATTCTTTGTTACTTTTATCGTTAACATCAATGCAAAAAAGAATTTATCTTTATGGAGGTCATGAAGAAGTTGAAGCTATTAATGATGCCGTAACTCCAACAACATATCATTGGTTCACTAAGTCCGGGATGGTACATTTAATCAGTGGACAATGTTGCGTGTTGTAAGATATCAATCCCTAAAAATATGAGTTGCTACATGATGTTTCCTAGGTTGGAAATATATTGTGAAGTTATTTTATGGTAACCATATATATGTAAGTGTCATGATTTTTACGAGTGTTTCTTTTATAGAATAGATCTGCATGGTACCAATGGTACCCCAATTATCATTATCTCTTTGATCACATAAGTGCAAGTAAGTTACTATTATATTGGTAAATTCATGTGCTCCTTATATATTAGTCAATATGTAAATGGAATATTATCGCAACTACTAAGTCCTCTCCAAACTATCTCGTAGAAGCATGTAGACAAGATGATAGACAAATACAAATATATCTTCACCACACGTTCATGGGTTGGGTTACTTTTCACCATGAAGATAAAAATGAAATTGATTTGACATTAGATGAACATTTACCTCATAACTTGATATAGAAAATATTTATTATGAAAGGCTTTATTATGGAGATTGAGGAGATCAAATGTAATATTTAAGAGGCAATCTAAAAGGTTCAACTCCAACCAAACTCCTCAATTTGCGAGAACTTAATTGTGTTGGTATAAAATAAAGATAAATATGCTAATTTTGTTTTTATTACATTTTTATAAACACAATCATTGATGAGAAATTAATGGTCTTCTCAATTATCTCGAGGGTGCCATGATTTTTATTAAGTTTGATTTGAAGTTAAACATTTCCAATCTCTTTTGAAGTTAAACATTTCCAATCTCTCTATGTACTATTAAAGTGGTAGGTTGATTTGAAGTTAAATATTTCCAACATCTCTATGTACTATTAAAGTGGTAAGGTTCTTAATATTTCCTTCTATTATCTTAATATTTAGTTCTAATACCAATTTATCAAGGTGCTTTCAAACCATCATATTAACATTCACCACTAATAACAATTTATCATGTTATTAATTCATAACAAAAATGAAATTAGATTTTTTATTTATTTATTGCCATGAGAGGCACATTAGTATGAAGGAGATGTGATTTGGTTTAGGTTCAAAGTGTATTTGACCTATTATATTAAAAAAATATTTTAAATAAAAGAGACTGTGTTAAAAATATTACAACTCAATATGAAAGAGACTGTGTTAAAAATATTTCACTTAACTCTCAAAACCATAAATAAAACATTTTTATGTTTATATTTTATATTAAATTTTGGAGATAACATAATTAAAAGTAAAAATTAAAATTAAAAGTAATTTAAATAAAAGTTTGAATATTCATATTAAGTAATATATATAGAGAAAACACACAAATTTATTTATGATAGTAAAATATTTTAACGTGCAAAGGAAGAAATAATTAAAAGTAGAATATTTTTCTTTCCTAATAAGATAATTTTTTAATTTTCTTTCCTAATAAAAAGAGATTTGAAATGAATTGAATTTTTAATATAAAATTGATGTGTGTCAGTGAAAAAATATTAAGTAAAATATTTCAATGTAAACTATACATATATGTTCATACTTCCCCATAGCTCAAACAAAAATATTATTATTAAATAGAAATGTTCACAATTTCTTACAATAAAAAAATAAATATTATTATTAAACAGATTAGGCACAATAAAAAGCGAAATATTATTGTTGAACATAAATGTGACACTTCCACACAACAAAACACAAATATTATTAACCAAAAATATTCACACTTCAACACATCAAAAATGCAACCTTTTGTGATTCATGATTTATATAAAAATCACATAGAAATTTTAAAGTGTGTTTAGAACTAGTTACTGTGGTTCATCATCATGATATAGATGGATCAAGATAAGAATCACATAGAAATTTTAAAGTATGTTTAGAACTAGTTAATATGGTTCATCATCATGATATATATGGATCAAGCTATTTACCATGGTTTATCATCATGACATGAAATAGAAGGAAAGATAGCGTAATCCACAGAAAAAATAAATACATTAGATATGCAATGGTTGATCACTAGAAAATAGATGGATAGCACGATCCACAAGACAAATTAATACAATAAATATGCGGTTAAACCACAATCGATAGAAAAAAATAAATAATATTATACTCAAATATAACGTTAGAAAATAAATACATTATCAATAAAATTAGAAATGGAACATAGGTCGATAGTGTGACCCACAAAACAAATTAATACAATAAATATGCAACGATTAAATCACAATGGATAGAAAAAAATAAATAATATTATACTCAAATAGAAAGTTAGAAAATAAATACATGATCAATAAAATTAGAAAAGAAAATGTAAAATAAAATCAATAAAAGTATAAAAAAATTAAAATAACATGAAATTAAAAAATAATATTTCAAATTTATAAATTAAGTATTTGGGTATTGATTTCTCTCATTATCTCAATTAGAATTATAGCATTGAGAAACGGATTATAGGGGCTCGAGAGATTATTATGAGCTTGAAAACAATTGTAAGTCAGTCAATATTTTTATTTGGAGTAAAAGAGGTTCCTCTTTGAGACCCTTGTCAACCCTGTTGTCTTATACAAATGTGAAGTTTGGGGTTGCAGTATATCCAGAGAGTGATGGAGGAAGTTTGAGATGATTCCAAAGTAATTCATAACCTACAACCTTAAGATCATGGGAAATACTCCCTATCATATCCTCTTGATCGAACTTGATTTATCCCCCATTGAAAGTAGAACTATGTTTATTTATCTCATGTATAAGAAGAAGCTTGACAACATGGAATTAAAAAGGCTCCCTAAAATTGCTTCTAACTGTAGTCAAAGCCCTCACCTTCACCTCAAGTGCGGGTGGCATAAGGATGCACAGTCCTAGGTCAACCATTGGGGAATTAAGGAGGAGTTTAGTATGGGAAGAAAAGCTAATATCAAAAATACTATTAGCTCCAAGTTTAAGGACAAGTTGTGGGAGGATCACAAGATGGAGGGTAAAAGAAAAGCTAAGATACTATAAGGAAGTGATCAACCCCACCCTTGATAATTAGACTTATCTCTCTGTGTTTTCCAGCAGTAAGAAAAAAATGAATATCGCTAAGATAAGAACTAATTACCATGAGCTTCAGAGTGAGACGGGGCGATGGTCAATTCCCAAGAAACCTTGGAATGATATATTCTGCTAGATTTGCGATTCTAAGTAGGCGGAAGATGAAAACACTTTGTTTTAGATTGCCCGACTCTTACTCACATTCACTCTCAATTCCCTACCACGAGTCAAACTTCTAATCATCTTGACCTATTAAGCCAACCCACCTATAGCGATCTTGGAGCACTTATTTCCCTTCTTTTTTACCATAGAAACAACATTTTGACTAATTTTGATTAAGGTCCAATAGACCACATTAGTTTTAACTAACACTAACCACCATCATCATCGTTATTATTCTAAATATATATATATATATATATATATATATATATATATATATATATATAACAATAAAAAGATGAATCAATATAAATAATTTTTTTGTTTTAAATAAATAAATAAATATTTTTGAGATTCAAATAATAAATTTACCAAGTACAAATAGTTTAACTAAATATATAGAATAAGCCAACGAAAATTTATTTATAGTTTTAGGTATAGTACTTACATTTATATTACACATTATTTAACTAAATATATGGAATAAGTGAACCAGAAGACGAAAATGGGTATAAAAGAGAGGAATGAAATACAACAAAGTGAATAATTACAAGCAATGAATAAAGATATTAATAAGTGAACCCGATGACGAAAATATATATAAAAGAGAGGAATAAAATACACCAAAGAGAATAATTAAAAGCAATGAATAAAGATATTATTAATTTAAAAAAAATACGAATATATCGAAGTTAATAAGTAATAAATCACAACGTGATAAAATATAAATGGAAATAAATAAAATATATAAAAAGATGGAAAACATTATCAAATAATAATAAAATGGAAAGCAAAGAATAACATAAAGGAACAGAGGGAAATAATAATAAAACAGAAGTCAAAGAAAAACATAATTATTACGAGGCACACTCAAACAAGAATAAAAGAAAAAGAAAGTACTAATAGAAACTACTCACAATCATAAAGAATTTAGTTAAGAAAGAAAGAGAAGAGAAATAAAAATTAACTAAAAGAAAGGGAATTCGAAAGGAAGGAGCGAGAAAAAAAAAAGAAATAGAGGAATAGAGGAAAAAAATATCAAATGTAGGAATACAGTGACGGGATCCAATAACTAGTAAGTATGTATTTATCATTTTTATTTAGGATTTTACATATAATTTTTTAATGTAGACAAATTTCCTAAATTGCGATGGAAATGATCACAATGATCTAAAAATCTTAGATATAAATGTGGTAATTTCCTCCAATGCTTTAGCCCAACCACTAACCCGTTCATTAATTGAATAATCAATTTCATTGATTAATGATTAAATATATTATATATTTCTATGTTTATTAATTATATATTCTAAAATATTAATAAAATAACCAATTCATTTAATTAATATTTAAATATATTGAATATTTATATTTAAAAAAATTATATGTTATGAAATATTATTTTTTATTATCAATTTATTTTAATGTAATATTTATATTATGATTTTTGAATTTTAAATTTATTTATAAAGTTATTAATAAAAACAAAATTTTAATATAATAAATTGAATTGAATCTTTTTATTATTTTTACTTACACATTTAAACAAATTAAACGACTTTCCATAATAAGCTACTTTTCATATGGCTAAAATAAAAGATAAAAAAAATCATATATTTTGACTAAATTATTATTATTAAATAATAAAAAAATTAATATATAATTTAAGGATAAAATTAAAATAATTATAAAATCTCACTAAATTATTATTATTATTAAATAATATAAAGGATAAATCTATAATTTAATCATAGATATATATTTCAAAAATATCAAATAATATTTTTAATCATAGAGATTTACTCCCAATTTATCATAGAAATTCTTAATTTATAAATATATTTGGTTATAATATCATGTCTCAATACCATATCTTACCAATGTCATGTGTCCACAAAATCATAACTCATTTTATATGAACTTGTTCATTTACAACTTTTTTAATCAATTTAATTAAAATGACAAAAAAATGAATAACTACTCTAGTAGTAAATTTCAACATTTCATAATTAAATAAAAATTGTAAAAATACTTTCTAAAATAGATATAGATATTTTCTTAATTATTTTTTGATATTTTATAACACTACTAACATCTCTTATCCAATATATTAAACATCTATTATAAAAATTTTAAAAAATTATTATTATTATTATTGTTATTATCATTTATCACATATTAAAAAAATATAAACTAAATCAATTTTTTTTACTTATAATTATTTTACCTCTCTAGAAAATTAATGTATAACTAAAATATATAATATATATATATATATATATATTTTATTTATTTTTTTAATATTTAATTAAGAATGTTGTAATGAGATATGTCGAATATCTTATTTCTAGTATGTCATATACATTAATTATACAAAATTAATGTATGTCTATATATATATATAGCTTATTTTTTAAAATATTTAATGAATAAAGTTGTAATGGGATATGTTTAATGTCTTATTTTTGGATTTCACAAAATTTGTGAATATCACATAATTTTATTTCATTTTTCTTAATATTTGAAACAATTTATTAAAATTTATAAATATGCTATATAAATATTTATTTTAATATTAATAAAGAAACAAAATACATTTTTCATCCTATCTCCACATATGTAAAATATGTTTGAAAGTATATATTTTTTAAATCTCTTCATAATTTAATCATGAGAATACATTCCAATATAACATAGTAAATACTCTTCGCCTTAATATCTAAAATTAACCTCAGCATAATTACATGGATGACTAGACATTTTTTTTTCATGAATTCCCTACTTCCATCTTTCCATGATCGATCAATGTGATTTCTCCCGTTCATTGACGTTAATCTCTATGTTGCCCCTTACGAATAAAAATAAAGTGGATCTCATTGTGGAAACATTGGACTCCGTGAACTACGAGGAGTAAAGTAAAAAACCCTCTGATTTAGAATGAAACTACAATTAACAGATAATGTTATGGAGCTGTGGTTTGTGGCCCCACATAAACTTCCTTACTCTTGCAGTGGATTACCATATTGGAGTTTATTAAACATACATATGCGCGTGATCAACAATTGTTACTTTAAAAACCCACATAAACCCAAAACAATTAGATACATGCATAAATTCTTTCTCGAGGGTCCCACAATACCTTGAACCAATTGGAAGCAATCGCACTTCGCAACTTCAATGATTTACCTTCCCTGCAACTTCGCACTTTTAACAATGTAACAAACTTGCGATTTCGCGATTTCGCACTTCACATACTTTAAAAATTAACTTAGTGGTTAAACATTATTCCATGCAATCTGCGCTAATGTGAAATGTTGATACGTAGCCCTTCTGAACTTTTCATCACATACAAAATAACTTACCATGGGAAACCTTAACACTAAACACTAAAATTTGTGGTTTGCGAAATCGCTCCTGATGCGATTCGATCTTTGTCATTGGTATTAGTAGGATCCAATGGTCCACACTCTGTCCTTGCCGATCTACTTCGCAACGCAAGGTAAATAACTCATGTTGCAAAGTCTTAACCACAAACACTAAATATTGCATTGTGAGAAATATTGATGGTTGCGATCCGATTTCCCATCATTGATTTGTGCCAGATCTAATGATCCACATTGTTTCTTGCAAATCCGATTGGTCTTCTTCTATGCGGTTTAATACGATATTCAAGAGAGAAATGAAAATTAGAAAGTTTAAACTAGATAACCTAGATTAAAATAAAGAATTCTTGGAATTAAATCAGAAATGAAATACACAGAGCCAAGCCCTTGGATGGTTGGATTTTACATTTTCTTCTCCTCTTCATCTACTCCTCTATCACATCTCTTTCACACTTCTCTCACAACTATTCCACACTACTCTCTCACACCTATTCATGCATATATACATCTACCAGAAAGAGGTTCTTATGGTCTTTTAATAGTTTTTTTTTTAAAACCATTCTAACAAACAAGTTCTATCCTATCGTCATGATCTAATCTATTTGTTTTAATCTCATCATAGAGGGAAACAAATTTTCTATTTTATTCCTAATAAATTTAGAAAATCCGAACAAACTAACTTATCTAATTTAAAAATAAGTAAAATATTAATAACCAATGGTTATCCACCTCTTATTAGCCACAACATGTGAACACACAATCACATTGCTGGCTAAATCCAGATACTTCTGCATCAAACTTTCGGTGAAGAAAATATTGATCCATCAACGTTTCAAGATCTACATTAAACTTCTGTAACTCTACTTCTGTCATCAAATCGGCATCTTCCATTGGGTGTCCTTTCCATTTGACTATATAATGATAATATGTTTGTCCTCTGCTCTTATTTGCTACTCTTTTCTCCAGAATGGCTTCCACTTATTTCTTTGTCGTCTTTGGCATATGTTCCTTCCAATTCAAAGTTTGGTCCTCCTCTTTTGTATATTATTCTTGTAGTTCTTCCTTTGTTCCTTTTTTGGTACAAATATGCAATATTAAATATGGGTGATATTCGAATTCTTGCTGGTAATTCAATCTCATATGAATTTGAGAAAAAATTCCTAAAAATTATACATGGCCCTATATTTTTCATTTTCAGTTGGTTATAAATCTCGACTGGAAACCTTTCCTTCCTTAGATAAACCATGACTAAATCATTTAATTGAAACTCCCTTTCAGTCCTCTTCATATCAGCTCTTTGTTTATACTTATGGGTGTTTTTCTGTAAGCTCTTCTTGACATCTTCCTGCAACTTTTGTGTATGTTTTGCAAAATATTCAACTTTTACACTCCTTGTCTCTTGTTTGCTCAAATATCTAAGCTCATACACCGCTCTTGGATGCATCCCCAAAAAAATATGAAATAGGCTCATTCCAGTACTCCGATTAGGGGTATAATTATAGGAAAATTCAACTTGAGCAAGTGTTAAGTCCCATTTCTTTGGATTTTTGTAAACTAGACTTCTTAATATATTTCCCAGGCTCTTGTTCACCACTTCAGTTTTTCCATCCGTTTGAGGATGATAGGCTGAAATGAAACTCACAGGTAGTGCATGTAACCTTATAACTTCAAATAAAAACAAATTAGCAATGTGAGTTGCATCACTAGTTTTTTTACAAGCAATAAAATAAGTGAGTTTAGAAAACCTATGTACGACAACATAGAGAGAATCATGTCCTCTTTGAGTCTTTGGAAAACCCAAAAAAAAATCCATACTGACATCATCCTAAGGCCTATTGCGTATTGGAAATGGCTGATATAACCTAGCTTTTTGGCTTCTTCCTTTGGCATGTTGATAAATCCTGCACTTTTAAACAAAATTTTTGATATTAATTTGCATTTTTGGCCAATAATAAAAAGCACTTACCTGAGAAAATGTTTTATCCTATCTAAAGTGTCCAGAAAGTCCTCCACTGTGTTTTTCCTTAATCAGGTTTTCCCTCATGGAACCCTAGGTATTCACAGTTTATTATTCTTGAACATCAATCCTCCATGAATCAAGTAAGCTAACCAATAGCTTCTATTATGACTCATTGGATTCTTAACAACTGCATATATTTCTTTGAAATATGTGTCTTCTTCATACATGTCAATCTTCTCTTCAAACCCTAAAATGCCAATATTCAATCCCTGTAGAACCAAATTTACTCTACTGAAAGCATCAACAACTTTTTTTGACTTACCACTTGTGTGTTTTATTACAAAGGTAAAACTCTGCAAAAACTCCACCCACTTTGCATGATTTTGGTTCAAATTTGGTTGATTATTTATGAATTTTAGTGCATGGTTATCTCAACACAACACAAATTATTTGGGCAACAAATGATGCCTCCATTTCTTGAAAGCCTGCACAATAGCATAAACCTCCTTATCATAGGATGAATACATCTTCTTGGCCTCATTAAAATTTTCATTGGAATAAGCTATCAATCTCTTCTCTTGACTCAAGATAGCTCCAATTGCTATCCCAATGGCATCAGTCTCAACTTGGAATATTTTAACAAAATTTGGGAAGGCCAAAACAGGTCTTTCAGTGATCTTCGTTTTCAACAACTTGAAATTCTGATTTGCTACTTTTGTCCATTTAAATGGTTGGTTTCTTTCCTTTATTGTTTCAATTATTGGTGGACAGATCTGACTAAAACCTCTTATAAACTTTTTGTAAAAACTTACAATACCATGAAAACTCCTTACCTCAAATACACTGCTTGGAGTTGGCCAATCCAGTATTACCTGAATATTTTCTGGGTCCATCTTAAAGCCTTCTTTTAAGACTCTAAATACCATGTAAATGAGCTCCTTCTTCATGAAACTAAACTTCTTCAAATTTATGAGCAACTTCTCCTTTTGCAAAGTACTTAACACCAACTTGACATGCTCCAAATGGTCCTCCTTACTCTGACTGAAAATCAGAATTTCATCAAGATAGACTATCACAAACTTTCCTACATACTCTTTCAAAACCTTGTTGATTAGTCTTATAAATGTTCTTGGTGCATTAGTGAGCCCAAAAGGCATCACTAACCACTCATACAATCCACTGTTATTCTGAAAAGAAATCTTCCATTCATCTCCTTCTCTAATCCTTATTTGATGGTATCCACTCTTTTGATCTATTCTAGTAAAGTAATTTGACCCACTTAAACAATCCATCAAATGATCTATGCATGGAAATGGAGATATATACCTGATAATGATATTGTTCATGGCTCTGGAATCAGTACACATGCATCACTCACGTCCTTTCTTTGGACTAAGCATGACTGGTACTACACATGGACTAAGACTTTCTTTGATTATTACTTTATCTAACAGCTTCTGTACCTGTCTTCCAAATTCTTCATTCTCTTGAGGGGTCATTATAATGCTACTTTGTTTGGTAAAGTTGCACCAGATATTAAATCTATTTGATAACTGATACTTCTGATTGGTGGAAATTTACTTGGTAATTCATCAACAACTATATCAGCATAATCATCTAACAGATTTTTAATCTCCGCAGGAAGATTGTCTAAATTTGTAGCAGTCATAATTACCTTGAGTTTAACCAAAAAAAAAAATTCATTTCTTTCTACTTTTTGACTTCTTCCAACAACTCCTCTCCACTAATTAACATAACATTATTCTTATTTGTTCCTTTATCTGCTTCATCCTTCAAAGGTAGCAATTTGTGCTTATTTCCATCCTTCTCTATGGTGTAGGTATTCCTTTTTGGATCATGAATGGATTTTATGTCAAATTTCTAAGGTCTTCCCAGCAAACATGGCACATGTCCATTGGCATCACATCACACAATATGACATCCTTATATGTATTGATATGTATATCTACCTTGCACTATTATGTCACCAAAATCTGATGTCACTTTTGTAGCCACGACACTCTCTAAGGAGTAGGGTGTACCATCTTACTCAACCCCAATTTCTCAACCATCTCTATGGAAACAAGATTATCATTTATTACATTGTCAATCACAACTTTGAAACACTTTTATTTACACTTACATACAGTCCGGAGTAGACTCTTCCTCTGTGTTGGATCATTTACTTCCTTCTCCACCTTAAGAAATACTCTTTTGAGCAATAAAGACTCTCCTACCTCAGGTGGTTCTTATTTTCTCGTGACCTGAGGGTTTTCTTCCTTTGCTTCAACTCCATTCACATTCTATTGATTTGTTGTTTTTTTATGAGGACAATCCCATGATCCGTGTCCCCATTCTCCACATGCGTAGCACCAAATTTCTCTTCCCTGGCCTCTGTCGTTGGGCGAAAATACCCCTCTACCAATGTCTCCTCTCTGTGGGGGTCTGCTACTCGAGCCACCTATTTCATTCTGAGAGTGCTGAAATCTTGATCTAAATGTTCCTCTTCCTCTTGTTGGAATTTTACCTCTATTCCTCTGTCTTTGCTTCCTCAACATTTTCTCCTCCACCTTGAAAGTTGCTTGGTAGGCATCCTTAATTGTCTTCAGACTAAAAATTTTTATTTCATCCCGTATGTCATACCTTAAACCATTGATGTATCTGGCTACTTTCTCCATATCATCTTCAACATATCCTTCTCTAATGCTCAGCTTGTAAAACTCCTCTGTATACTCCTTGACACTCATTCCTTTCTGCCTCAAATTTTGCAATTACTTGAAAAGATTCAATTAATAGTACTTTGGCATAAACTTATTCTTCAACTTCCTTATCATTTTATCCCACTGCTTGATCTTAGGCTTTCCTTTTCTAACTTTGGATTTTTGTAGTTCATCCCACAAGATAGATGCATGGCCCTTCAACTTGGTAGCTGCATAATTTACCTTCTTCTTATATTTGGTCTCTTCCAAGTCAAAATAATTATCCATTGAACTGATCCAATCCATCAACTCGTCCACATTAAGGTTTCCCTTGTATGATGGAATTTCCATTCTCGGTTTCCCACTAAACTTTGCTAATATCTTAAGAAATTTAGCTGCCTCTTCCTCTACCGCTTCCTCCTCCTCATAAGTTTCCTTTGTTGTGTTGCAATATCCTTCATCAGGTGCTCTCCTTCGAGAAATCTCTTCTCTCTCCATTCTTGTACAAAGCTGTCAAATCTCATCTGCCAAAATTGCATTAGCTTCCAGCCTTCCCTGACCTATGTCGACTCCTCTCCTGGGTGCCATATTTGCTCCAATCTTCAAGAAAAAAACTCAACGTCTGCTCTCATACCAAATGATGCAGAAAATTTTTTCTATTAAAAGATAATACTGTGGACCTGTGGTTTATGGCCCCACATAAGCTGCCTTACTCTCACAGCGGATTACTGTATTGGACTTTATTGAACATACATATGCATGCAATCAACAACGATTACTTTAAAAACCCACATAAAACCAAAAAAATTACATACATGAAAAACTTCTTGCTAGAGGCTCCCACAATACCCTGAACCAATTGGAAGCAATCTCACTTCACAACTTCTATGATTTACCTTCCAAGCAACTTTTCACTTTTAACAATTTAACAAACTTGTAATTTTGCAATTTTGCACTCTGCATAATTTAAAACTTAACTTAGTGGTTAAACCTGATTCCATGTGATCTATGATAATGCGCAATTCAAACACGTGTCCCTTCTCCAGTTACAATCACATACAAAATAACTTTCCTTGCGACACCTTAACACTAAACTCTAAAAGTTGTGATTTGTGAAATCGCTTGTGGTGCGATTCGATCTCTGTCGTTGGTATTTGTAGGATCTAACGGTCCACACTCTATCCTTATCGATCTATTTTGCATCACAAGGTAAATAAATTATCTTGTGAAGTCTTAGCCACAAACACTAAATCTTGCGATGTGTGAATTATTCATGGTTGCGATGTGATTTCCCACCATTGACCTGTGCAACATCTAACGATCCTTGTTGTTGCTTGCAAATCCGATTGGTCTTCTGTTGTGCGGTTTAATACGATATTCAAAGGAGAAATATAAATAAGATATTTTAAACTAGATAGCCCAGATTAAAATACAAACTACTTGGAGTTAAATAAGAAATGAAATACACATAGCCAAGCCCTTGGATGGCAGGATTTTACATTTTCTTCTCCTCTCTGTCCACTCCTCTATCACACCTCTCGCACACTTCTCTCACACCTATTCCACACTAGTCTCTTACTCTTATTGATGCATATATATATATCTACCTAAGTGGTTCTTCTTGTCTTTTAATAGCTTTCTGTTTGAACCACTCTAACAAAAAAATGCTATCCTATCCTCATGATCTAATCTATTTGGTTTAATCTCCTCGCAGGAAGAAACCAATTTTCTATTGTGTTCCTAATTAATTAAGAAAATCAAAACAGACTAAATTCTGTCATTTAAAACTAAGAAAAATATTAATAAACAATTTTTATCCACCTCTAGTTTGCCACAACATGTGAACATACAATAAAATTGTTGGCTAAATTCGGATGATCTTGCATAACCCTTCAACCGTATTTCATTTATTAGTTTATATTTATATACTAATTCAAAGGACTATGTATCCATTATGAGTTTGTAGTTACATCCTAATATAAAGGCACTAATATGGATTCTCTTTCCATTTTGGATTTAATGGTCCAATTTTGACCATGGTAAGTCATCAAGGTAAATCACTATGTATTTAAAATTCATGGGTGTCCACCATCTAAAAGATGGAAAACATGGAATCATGCTAAAATTCTAGCAGAGAGAAAAGGATAAATTTACGTGGAACTAATTTAATGCGTATTTTAGTTCATTTAGTGTCATATCCCTATAAACTGTGTTATTTATTGAAATGGTTGAAAACAATAACTGTTATGTTTTAAAATGATAACTCATTGAGATAAAAGAAGTTATATAGTTTCTTTATCTTTCCTAAATTGGAAAAAATGACCTTTATTGTTATTTACTATAATTTTTGTCATGTGAAGTCTTGAGGCATTGATTATCACAATTTTAGTGATGAATGTTGTGGTTCCAATGAAAGGAATTCTTGAACATGAGGTATAAACATGAGACTTCATGATTATTGTGAACAAAATATAAGTAACCATGACTTTCTTTGAAATAAATTGCATGTGTTTTGTGCAAAGAATGATAGGTTATTGATTAATTGGAAATATTGATCTACACTCTTGAATATCGCCAGGATTTTTGTGTAGATGAATTAATTATTTCATTGGAAAGTTATACATGGTTTATATGCAAATATTTTTTAACTCCATACATTTTCATATGAGGTTCCTGAGGATGTTACAAGTGGTATCAGAGCTCAAGGTTGTAGCATTGATGCCTTTTGCGAATTGGTAAGCAAAAAAGAATTTGATTTATGATACTAGTGGGTAACAATTGAGGTATGATTCTAAAAAAATAACATATCGATATACTCGTTAGACTAATTTTGATCTTAAATGCATGGTTCATGTTTATAACCGCATTGAAGAGTAGTAAGTTATAAAGTCTACTACAAAACTATGCTTATGAAATTTGAATCTTGATAAAGGTTAAAGACAATACAACCTAAGTTGCATCTATGAAGAATCCTGAGCATGCACTAGTGAAAGTTAAAATTGATTACCAACCTTTGTAAATATGAAATTTTAATGATACATTTCATGAACATGACTAAAGTTACAATTCACTACTTTTAATGAGTGAATGTTTAAATGTAAAATATGGGGAATGTCCTTGAAGAGGATGATAGAGTGTTTTAAAATGACATTGGAAGAAGCCCTTTATATGTTAAAAATAAACAATGAGTTGAGTAGTGATACTTAACTGTAATAACTAGTTGTTGACTGAGTCTTGCCATACCTGCATTAATATTATTGGTAGCATTGATTAGTTAGTGTTGCATAACTAATAATAAAAAATTATATGCATGAATTGGATTTTATTAAAGCTTATTAAAAGTTGTATACAAGTGATTATGGTATTTACTTCATGTGCTGGTCTATTGGTAACAGTACATTGTGGGAAATTGGAAATGTTTGGATTAGACAGAAAATTGACTACTGTGGATATTCCGAGTCCTACATCTGAAAAACTACACCAGAGAAACCTCCAATCTAGCAATGATTGGATTGTTACCCTAACTGTTATTGATAGTTACACATTAATGAATATTTGCATATACTTTTATGCATGAAAGTATTGTATTCATGAAACTAAATTGATTGTAAAAGTGAATAATTGTTTAAATAATGCATATTTATGGCTAACATTATTGATGGGATCTAAAAGGGGTAGCTTAATGGCAATATGAAAACTTATGAAGGTAAAATGTTGGAGTGTGAATTGAAACAAAAATTGAGAAAGTATAATGTTATGATATGCATGATTGCATTATTTGAAAAATAGAATGTATACCACCTGTATGTCAGTTATCTGTATTTTCAATCTAGATATTGTGGACCCATGTTTTATGAATACATGATGTACATAAATATTTCTTTTGTTTTAATGATAATGTGAATATGGTTTATTATGTAAATTACTATGGAAATAGTGCTAAACATAATTTCACATTCCAGACTATTGTGGATTGTTGTGAAAGACTAGGAGGCCTTGAGTTGATGGTGGTTTACTACCTAGAGGGGTTGATAGAACTTGCTTGCCAAAATTTCCTCCCCCTAGAGATAAGATGATATCAATAATGGAAAAGAGTTAGCGAAGAAGGTAATATGGGAAAAATACTAAGGAAAATCTATTTATTTGGATGATATTAGAGGAGGCCCAAAATTCCCCATAGATGGAACACTGTCGGAGGAATAGGCATGATGCTGCCAAGAGGAATCTTGTATTCGACCCTATGTGGTCATTAGAATTATTGAGTTATTTGGCAAGTGGAATTCCGTAATGGACCTTGTATGGTCTCTATCAGAGAACTATCTGGATGTGAAAATGACTTGACCTCGTTGTGGAAACCAGTTCCCATTGGTTCGAAGAAGAATTATTTTTCCCAGTGTGGTTCTCATAGTGGAACAACTTAACTAATAAGTCATGTATTAAAATTATTTTTTTATATGATTGTGTAAATATGTTATGTATATATTGACAGGACATGAGCCTAGTGCCTGGAAACAAATTACTGGAAGTATAAGTTCCTTTATTTTATTACTAATCTTTTGAATGTAGTATCATGGGCTAGTAAAATATGCACTTGGTGCATTTATTGATAATTTCGATGATTAGAGAGCTAGGTGCTCTCTAAATACTTTTAGAAGTACTATGTATGCATTTAGCGAGAGGTAAGATAGTGTGCACATGGTGTAGTGATTTATCATTTTGATGATTAAGTGTTGACACTCTCTAAGTACTTTTAGAAGTACTGTGATTAAAATATCATCTGACATTACATAATTGAGTAATAAAAATATTTCATTTGATTGAAAATATTGTGACTAATATGATTATGTTGGATTTTTTAGTCATATATTACAGGGTGCTTGCCATGGAGTGTGGATGAGTTGTCAAAAAATTCTTAGAAGATTTACATAAAAGTGACCATGACTTTCAAAAGTAAATGCTAAGTAATGGTAAGGTTATATAGAGATTTCGTATTTGAATAAAAAAATGTGTGATGGAAAGTAGAACCTAGAACTCTAAATTCTTATGAATATTGATAAGCATTATTGTTTTTTTTTACTTATTGATATTTCCTAGAAACAAAATTCTTCATTTTAAAGAGAAATATTTCTCTTTTGGTTGTTTATATCATTATATTATGAGTAAAAGTTAATGATGAACATCGAGGTCGATGTTTACTTCAATGGGGGGAGTATGTAATATCCATATAAACTGCATTTACGTTGACATTCACAATGGAAAATATTATTTTTACAATGTTTAATGAAATGCGTGAAAACAAGAACCGTTATGATTTAGTTGGAAACTAATTTGAATTAAATGAAGAAAATTATAAATCATTCAGATAAATAAATTTGCAAAGGTTATTTATTATTCGTAAATGGGAAAATGACCTTCATCTACATCTACTGGAGTTTCCATCATGTGAAATCTCAAGGAATTGATCATCACAACTTTGGTGAGGAATGTTTTGGTTCCAACGAAATGTATTCATGAACATGAGGTATGTAGACTAGACTTCATGGTTATTGTGCACAAAATATAAGTAACCATGAATTTCTTTGGAAAGAAATTATATGTTTTTTTTGCAAGGAATGATAGGCTATTTAATTAATTGGAAATATTTCTCTTAACTCTTGAAATTTGCAAGGATTTTTGTGTAAAGGAATCAATTATTTCATTGGAATTTTTTGCATGGTTTATATGTAATAATTTTATAAAAACATGCATGATAATTTTACTTATTAAAACTAAAGAAACCATGTTGTTTTATTAAAAAATATATTTCAAGGATGTTGTTTCTCTTGAAAAGAGAATGCGTCTGAATCCCGCACACAAAAATATTTAAGAAGTAATACTACGTTTTATAAAGATTGCATGTAGAATTTTTATTGTAAACGATAAAGAAACCATATTATTCTCTTGAAAAAAATTTCTGTGGTAAAAGATAAAAAAATCATATTACTTTATGGAAAGAAAATTTGCATGGTATAACATAAGTTAGGGATGCTTTTTTCATGGAAAGAAAACACACGAGAAATATTCACATACAAAAATTAAAGAAATCATGATATTTTTCAAGAAAATAAGGTATGTACAATTTTCTTATGAAAAGAGAAATAAAATAAGTTATGTCATTAAAGAAAAGATTGAAAAAAAATTATGAGAGAAAAATAGATTATTAATTTCCTTGGAGATATTAGCATAATTCCTATAGACTCTTAATAGGAACGTGTGTGCAATAATAATATCCATTATATTAAAATTTTTGAAATAAATTCTATGTTAATTCTTGCTTGCATCATTGCATTCGATTTGGAAGTGAAATATGTTTGCATATATTATGAGATTCTTGAAAAAGAGAAGAGTTAAATAGATCAATTTTCTTGGAAGGGTTTTCGTGAATCTGTATACATATATTACCCATGTTTTTTATTTAAATAATACAAAGATTTGATTGTAGAAAGATTTGCATATGATTTTTGTGCATGAATGGATGAAAATAAAGATTGTTTTCTTAAAATATGCACATGAACTTTGTTCATAAAAGAACATGAATGCATGTTTCTTTCTTAAAAGGATTATGTGCATTGAATTAAGGGTCATTGTGTTAGAAAAAAACACATGTTGGATGAAAAAAAGGGTAGTCATTGCGATATAGAAAATATGGTTTTGTGCATAGATAAAGAATGTTATCATGTAATTTTTCTTGAAAAGAATAATCTCTTGAAAATATTGTCTCGCTAGATGAATTGTGTTAATTTCTTGGTTTGGGTGCATAAAAGGTTAGGTTAGCCTTATTATTGTTCTCTACGTTTTGTGCATAAAAGACAATTATCTATGGTAATTCATTGAAAAGGTAAGCATGAGAAAATTGCATATAGAAAGATAGAAAAATGAGGTTATATTAAATTCCTTTTGAAAAAGAAGTATGTATTTGTTTACATGAAACTAATAGTCAATGCTAGTATATTTATAGAGAAGGGAACATGTGTTGCATACATGAAAGAATGACTATTATGATAAGCTCTTCCATACACAAAGAATAGTCATTGAGTTAGAGATATATGTTCTTCGTATAGATAGAAGAACTATTGAGCTATATTTCTTTAGAAAAAATTATATGTGATTACTTTTATACTATCATAGCTATTATGTTAGTTTCTTTTAGAATAAGATCATGTATATTCATGCAAGATTTTTATTATCTTTCATTGGAAATAATATACATTTGTATGTGGGAAATGATAACATGTTGTGTTAGCCTACATCGGAAACTATTATTTAGGAAATAAGATGTATTACATCCACAAAAACCATAGTAACATGTTGGTTTATTTGGAATATATATATATATATATATATATATATATATATATATATATATATATGGGTAATGTTGGTATAATATTTGGAAAACAAAAACATGTTTTTGCATGCTTTATTGAATTAGGAAAACATGTTTTTTCATTCCCTATTATGCTATATTTCCGAACATGCATTTTTATGAATAGGAAAAAAAATTGTTGTGCTAGTTTTATTTACATATTTGCATAAACCAAAATTAATAGTTGAATAGATACCTATTTTGATAAATTTTATGTAATTCCCATGCACGAATATCATAATTGATGTGTTATTTTTCTTTAAAGGAAAGTTTGGATAGTTGTAGTGATTTTTCTTGCAAGAATATGTACTTATGCCAAGAGAATATTAGTTAATGAGGTATTTGTTTATAGAAATGCAATGATGTGTATACACTTATAACTAATGAATACCTGATGTTTTTAAATGAAACATGTCATGATATATTGTCTGAATTTCATGACGATATATTGTTTGAATTTCATGAATGTAAATGAATAGACGGTGAAGCACCAATAATATCAATTTATGAATTGGTTTGATTCATACTTGGTTTAATCATGATATAAAAGGTTGCTCGCAATAAAAATTGTAGGAAAATGCTCTGACATATAAAGATGGATTAAGTTACAGTTATGGCAGGAAATAAGTTAGTGGTCTATGCACATTGAAGAAATTTTTGTTGTAGGATAATCATTGATGGCAAAACGAGGCCCTAAATACACAATGCTAAAGGGTTTGTGGGTAAATGATGTCATTATTATTGTAATAGCTTATAATAAGTTATGTTTTTTTTTAGATGATATTCTTTGTCATATTTTATGAAAATGGTCAAGGGATGGACTCCCTTATAGCCATTGAGTGAGGGGTGAACACCCTCATGAGAGTTTTCACCCTAGGAGGTTTCTAGGTTATATTGGTGTCTAATGAAATGATTTCTTATTGTGTCATTTTATGATGTTGATTTCTTGCATGATCTCACGTTTATATTATTAAGAATAGAATTAACTAATTGAGTTAAAAGAATCATGGAATTTATGCAAGGTTACATTAGAAAGTTTATGTTAATATGCTAGAAGAGTGGTTGATAATGGTTATGTAATTTACTATTCCCTTACTAAAGTTAATATATGCAATGATGGAGATTCTATCTATTGGTTAATAATGAGGAATATGAAATAGTAATTTATATAGATATATTTGGGTAAATTGTGTAAAAAATTTATTCTAAGACATTACATTTAATTTCTTGTTGTACTAATATTACTAAAGTCAAAATATAAATTTTAGGCACATTTTTTTTTGTTTATATTTATTATTTTCAATTATAGTTCTAAATGTAAAATTTGACATCTATATTTAGAAAAATAATAATTTTGGTTTCTTGTTTATTTATATATATATATATATATATATATATATATATATATATATATTTCATTTTTTTTTAGTTCTTAAATTTTAAGATGTATAGATTATTAAAAAAATAGTTTGATTATATATATATATATATATATATATATATATATTAACATTTAAAAATTTTTTTATAAAAATACACCTATAATCTGTGATTTATATATTAATAACACATTTTTAAATAAATATAAAAACCTACACAACAGAAACGGCTAATAATTTGATCACTAAGAAGGGAGAGTAGATCGCTATTTGTTTGACCTCAGCTAAGAATTTGATAAATGAGATGGGAGAGTAGATCACTATTTGTTTTACTCAACTATCTCCGTGGGACTACGAAAACGACTTCAAATATATTTTTTTATTATTATTATCAAAATCTCGATCATTGCTACATTGATCCCAAACCATGTTCATCAAACAAAATGACTATGATTGGTTGAATTACAAATTTGAGTCTAGAATTTTCCACATTTTCAAATATACAAAAAAAAGTCTTGAATCCGTTTAAAAAAAATAATAATCCAATATTATATATATAAAATTATAACATTCCAATTTCTTTTTACCATAGCTTTAATAGTTAGAGAACGCCTTCATAAACTGGACATTTGCATTGGAATCGAGCAATTTATCTTCGTTTGAATACTCATGACATCTTCGTCCTGTGTCGTTGAAGCAATGTCTCGTTTCTGGCATAGTATTGAGCTCTGGTTCACCATAGATACCGGAGAAGGTATTCATGTTTAAGATATCGAATATATATAGTTTTAGTGTTGCACACGATAAACTAATGTTGAAAGGAATTTTTGAATATCCTAATTTTATTTTTGAATTTGGAAGCCATTCGGAAGATAGCAAAATCATGTACACGGCTATCGATTTCATATCTTGGAAATTTGACTAAGTCATTTGGTTCACCTACATTAGATTTTCAAAACCTATTTCAAAATAGTCATTGTTCGTGTTTGACCAGGAACAAGGACAAAAGGAATATGCGAACTGTGAGGTAAATACAGGACTTAGTGCCTTCTTCTAGAGCCGTAGGAGTCCCAACATGCAAATCCCCACGCCGTTGCAATAACGACAGCACAGATTCATAGACGACGTGCTTCTCTGGCTCGACGTTATGTGCCCGAACCTATGAATATCCTTTCGCTCTTCTAAATGTCATGATTCATAAAGAATATAATATTAAATATACTAAAAGAAATCATTGACTTATTTATTTAAGAATCGTTATTATTTATTTATTTATTAATGAATCATTATATTGAGTTTTCATTTTGTTTATTTAATATTATATTTATTTATTTATTTTTGGTATAAAATGAATTAGGTTGGTTTTATACTAATCATGATGTAAGATTCATTTCAAGTATTTTAATTATAATTTGTAGGTGTTTATATATGTTTTTTTTTTTGGTCTAAATATAGATGAAACAAAATATTTAAACCTTAGTTTTCTTAACCCATAAAATTTTATTTTCACAACTATCACTAATTAAACTACCCCATAACTTATATTATTTTATTTAATAAATAATTAAAAAATAAAAATTAATTAAAATTTATCTTAAACTTTTTGATAATAATATATTCATTATATATTGTTTTTATCATAAGTATTAACAATGTCAAGTTGGGAAAATACAATTAATATTTAACCCAATTTGTGATAAATGTTTTTAAAATTATATTTAATAGTTGAACTTTGAAATTTATATTATTTTTGTCATGGAAAAAGTTCATTTTTAATTCTAAAATAAAATAAATATAAATTATGAAATATAATAAAGTTGTTTATTTCTTTTACATTTTAGAGTTTTTTTTGGCTTAATTTTGTTTAAAATTTTGTTAAAAAGATAAATTTGAATGATAAAATTTGTATGTTTTTTTTTTTAAACACAATCTTACTCACAATTCCATAAAATAAAAATTCAAACTCATAACTTCAAAAAACTTAAGAACACCATAAAATAATTAATTAATATAAAATTTAATTTTATATGTTCCTTTCTTTAAATCTTATAGCAAAATAAAAAATAAAAACAGCTACATAAAAAATAAAAAATAAACAATATTCCTACCCTCTAGCAATCCTAATAATAACATCTCATAGAATCTCGTAAATGTACAACTTTTATATATATACCTATAAACCAATAATTCACATTCCCAAACTATCTCATAATCATAACATCTCATAGAATCTCCTAAATATAAACTTATATATATGTAAACCAATAATTCACATTCCCAAATCATCTCATAGAATCTCGTAAATATACAACATATATAAAAACCAATAATCCACATTCCCAAATATCGAGTAAGCATATATTATTTCAGAGTCGCATCACCATTGTTTTCCTTTTCAGACTTTCGATTTAGTGGATTTTGGATAATACATCGCACTTAACCTGCTATATCTGTTAAATTATTTGGGGTTCATCGACGTCCATTTCCGCATTTATATTCTTTTACGAACTGTACCTTTTGTATCCGTTACTAATAATACTAATAATGATAACTAGTGATTGGTCAAAAGTTTATTCATTCAAATTTTACTTTTGAGGATAGGCTAGCCATCTATACAGTGCAAATCCCATTGGTATGCTAGCCATCTATACACTAATACAATGTATGCAAACCCAATCAAATATACTACAAGATACAATGTATACAGACAGAATCAAATATGCATTGCATCTATAAATTGTAGAGGAATGTATATACTTCAAGATACAAAATACAATGTATGGAAACTCAATTCACATAAGGGACGTTGAAATTTTAATGATTACATTTATTAATATCTATGATTGATCACGTTTCCTAAGGGATCCGTCTACGGTTTTACGAACTAACATTTAACTGTATAATGTTCTTATTATTTTCTTACGTATTTTAATAGAAGCAAGTTTAGAGACAACATAGGTGGGATTATTTGTAAACCGATTCTAAACGCAAGACCGGAGTTGATAATAAGATTTCCATTCATATTACTTGTATTTTTCTTTTAATAACCGACTTCATAAATCGAGATCATCTAAATAATCTAGTTCATGAATCAAATTCACGTGTTGTGTATTGTAGAATCCTTACATTTCTTCATGATAAGCGACAGTCAGCCTGTTAGCTCTCTGCATCTAACATTTGTCAGAAAACATGTTATCTTCAAACTCATTCATCTCCATGGCCGCTCCCCTATCCAACTCATCTACTCCAAAATCTGTTGAATAGTTTGAAGTAGAGAAGAGAAGATTCCAGCAGAGAGAAGATAGCCTGTTCAAATCCTGTAAACTCTCAGGTAGAGTACCTGTATCTCCTACTAGATTATCGGAATTCGGGGATTCATCATCCACTAAACTCGACATGGTACAAGTAGAGTTTCTGCCTTGTGCTTCGACAATATTAACGTCTGTCATCCCAAAGGAAATGCGCTCTGAATGATTGTCCGTAATGGAATCACTCACAGGTAGGTCGCACCATGACATGGAATTAGAATTCGGAGTTTCTTTAACATTACCCAATTTGTAGGGTTCATGTGAACCATAACCATTAGTGCAACCATAACCATTGGAGCCCTTTAGTGTTGCCGTTTCATAGTGTCTCACCTTTGAAAATATTGAAGGAAATCAATAACAAAGGGATGCTCCTCCACAACAGAGAGACTTCAATTAAAAATTGGGAAATAAAGTATATTATACACAAGCAACGTAAAAACACAAGAGAGGACTGAAAATTCTTTTCATTTCATCACTCTCTCATTACATAATGAAAACTATATTGCTTATATAAAAATCGTTGAAGCCTGTAAACCTAATTCTAATCAATGCTGCTTCAATGTTGTGAACCGACGTTCAACAACATTCGTCCTTGGCCATCAAAAGACCCATTTCTGCATTAATTGGCATGCAGGCCGTATTTTTGAATTACACAGGAAAACACATGAAAATGCGTTCGAAACACAAAAGGGCAGATCTAAAATAATATGCAATGTGCTTCTGTTCCAAATCACATCCGTGCTAATCGGCGAAAATACCTTTTAGCTCTCGTGCTATACTTTAAGATTTGTGGGCTGCGACATGTGATAATGACGTGACACTTATCACATCATAGCAAAATAACTTAGCCTGCGGCGGTTTGGCGATAAACTTAAATCTTTGCGCATGCGATATGCGATAGCGATTTCACATCGCAAATCAAATAACATAGCCTGCGACAACGTAAAAGGTAAGTGGTAAAACTTGTGCTCGGTGAAATGCGTTGCCCTCGTGAGGTTGACACGTGTCCCCCCTTGCGATTGCATCACAAAAAAAAATAGAATAACTTGCGAGCGACATAAAGTTAAAGTTTAAACCTTGCAACTTGCGCTCTGCAGGTGGCTTAAACAAAGGTAAGTGTGGAAGTCGAAATACAAAGGATTGCATGTTGAAGATTGCAGCAAGAAACAGTGAAGTAGGCATCCTGAAACATCATTCTTGATCCTAGTTGGAAAATAATCACCTAAACTAGGTGGGGCCCACACAGGTATTTTTGTCGCAAAGTCTATTTTTAGAGTATGTCTATTTTTAGACATGTCGATCATATTCTATGAGCTGTGGGATGCTATTTGTGGATGGTTGATCAAGTTGGAAAAATAGATGGACTTCTATTTTTAGATTGCCAATCTAAAAATAGATATGTCGAATATTATTAGCTCTTAATAATATTTGGACTCTAAACATTATCTTATTCTCTTGGAGCACTTCAGTTAAGTGCACAGATGTGGCACAGGAGCTGACAGAAGAAATTACACTATTCCTGAGGGTTATGTGGAGGTATTTCATGGATACTTCAGTTAGAACTCATGTGACAGAGTTTGGTGGAGTTGATTGCGGGAGTTAATGGAGTTGTGTTCATTTTAACTAATCTAAACATAGTTGAACTATTTGTATCTAGTTTAACTGATTGATACAATTAATGAGAGTGGTGTGAATTAATTATTAATTAATTCACTAATTATAAACTCATTAGTCAACTAAAGAATACATCAGTTAACTTCAGTGCATGGACAGTTTCAGTGGAGACCAGTGCAGAGATAGGTGAAAGGGCAAGTGTGACTATCAGTTGTGACTATAACTGATGCATGATTTGCATCCAACACTTAGTAGAGATTCCTATAAAGACTGCGTGACCAAGGTTGGGGTAGTACATTCTCATCAAGAGGCATTATTCAGCAGGGATTGCGCAGTAGAGGCAGGCTATCAAGTGGCAGAGATTGGAGCATGTGTTTTGCTAGATCTAACTTGATTAGTGTGTAGCAAGTGGATATTATACTAAGAGCTTGTGAGGAGCTTTGTATAATGATTGTTACATGATCTATATGACATATATAATATACAGATAGTTGGGGGTTTTTAGCTTTAAGCTTTCCCATTACATACTGTGTTCATATGTGTGAATTTTTATGGTTTTAATGTGTGCATGCAATTGATTTTATTTCTGCATGTGATGATCAATGGTAGAAGAAATTTTGTATTATGCATGAAGTTAAAATAGTGTGTGATCAGGAGAATCTAGGTGTATAACATATCAGTTATTCAAATTTCTACATGGTATCAGAGCAATATTGATCATTGGAGCAATTGCTAAGCATTGAAGTGGTTGATTTTTAGGATAAACTCAGGAAAATAAAAATGGGGAAGAATGACACTATTCTGGTATACTTGAAAAAGTTTTTCCACTGCAGGATTGAGCTTGGGAGTGTAGGAGTTAGTGTGGATGAGGAAGGACAAGTCAAGAAGGTTGGGATTCGAGCAAAGATTCTCTATAGACTTGAGGTAGATGGGATGTCTACGGAGCTTTCTACTGTTGGGAAGTGCAAGAAAGACATGCAATTGATGCTTGAGAGGGAGCAAGTTTTGCATTCAGGTAAGAGTGAACCTCGGGATGTGGAGTAGCCACAAGATGAGGATCATGGAGTGGAGCAACTACTCATGCAGAGAAATTTCGTGTCACATGGGCAGAGGGAGTGCATGTAGTTATACCACCAGGTGAGAGGTGGGGCGACATGCATGAGTAATCCCAAGATGAGATTTCTGGGTAGGATTCATTGAGATGGTGTGGATATCATGAATTGAACCTAGCTACGAGATGCCCACAGAGAAGCAGTAGCATGAACAGTTAGATTTATGCAAGCAGATCAAAGTGACAGTGTCGGATACTGGAGCGCGGTTCAGAGTTGACAGCAAGTGCAGAGTGCATGGGTGCAGAGTTCAACAACGGAGTGGTTCCTGAAGACATGTGCAGTAGCTAAGTAGAAGTTGAAGACTTTGATGATAGATGCATCAGATTTATTGAGTTGTTTTGAGCCTATTTAGTTTCATAAGAGGTGCAGAGCAAATGCATGGAGTTGCATGGCACTTGCAAAGGTTGCAAGGCGAATGCAT
This sequence comes from Pinus albicaulis, assembly GCA_034641835.2. Lineage (NCBI taxonomy): Eukaryota > Viridiplantae > Streptophyta > Pinopsida > Pinales > Pinaceae > Pinus > Pinus albicaulis. The sequence goes on from CM076581.1 coordinate 1,100,184,561, forward strand.
GGAGTTGCAGGTCGCATGTAAAGATAATCCTTTCTTGTTGAGAGGGAGTGTTGAATATTGCAACAAGAAACAATGAAGGAGGCATCCTGAAACATCATCCCTGATCCTAGTTGGAAAATAATCACCTAAACTAGGTGGGGCCCACACAGGTATTTTTGTCGCAAAGCCTATTTTTAGACATGTCGATCATATTCTATGAGTTGTGGGATGCTATTTGTGGATGGTTGATCAAGTTGGAAAAATAGATGGACTTCTATTTTTAGACATATTGGGCGGAATCTATTTTTAGATTGCCAGTCTAAAAATAGATATGTCGAATATTATTAGCTCTTAATAATATTTGGACTATAAACATTATCTTATTCTCTTCGAGCACTTCAGTTAAGTGCACAGATGTGGCACAGGAGCTGACAGAAGGAATTACACTATTCCTGAGGGTTAAGTGGAGCTATTGCATGGATACTTCAGTTAGAACTCATGTGACAGAGTTTGGTGGAGTTGATTGAGGAGTTAATGGAGTTGTGTTCAGTTTAACTAATCTAAACATAGTTGAGATATTTGTATCTAGTTTAACTGATTGATACAATTAGTGAGAGTGGTGTGAATTAATTATTAATTAATTCACTAATTATAAACTCATTAATCAACTAAAGAATACATCATTTAACTTCAGTGGAGACCAGTGCATAGATAGGTGAAAGGGCAAGTGTGACTATAAGTGATGCATGATTTGCATCCAAAACTCAGTAGAGATGCCTATAAATACTGCGTGAGCAAGGCTCGGGTAATACATTCTCATCAAGAGGCATTCTTCAACAGGGATTGCGTAGTAGAGGCAAGCCATCAAGTGGCAGAGATTGGAGCATGTGTTTTGCTAGATCTAGCTTGATTAGTGTGTAGCAAGTGGAGATTATACTCAGAGCTTGTGAGTAGCTTTTTATAATGATTGTTACATGATCTCTATGACATATATAACATACAGATAGTTGGGGGTTTTCAGCTTTAAGCTTTCCCATTACATACTGTGTTCATATGTGTGAATTTTTATGGTTTTAATGTGTGCATGCAATTGATTTTATTTCCGCATGTGATGATAAATGGTAGAAGAGATTCTGTATTATGCATGAAGTTAAAATAGTGTGTGATTAGGAGAATATTGGTGTATAACATATCAGTTATTCAAATTTTTACATTGCAGTGCTTTGCAAAGTGTGGTAAAATTTTGTGGCTCCCGTCGATATTGCGTCGGCGGTAAAATAACTTAACATGTGAGAAGGCTTATGGTAAGACTTAAATCTTGTGAAATGTGATGAGGTTGTGGGTCCCATTGATATCGCATAAGTGGAAACTTAACTTAGCTTGTGGATGTGCGAAAGGTAAGTTTAAAAACTTGCGATTGTGAAATTGTGGGCGGTAAAGGTCATAAGTTACAATAAGTGCAAAATGAAAATACAAAGGAAATGGTTATTTGCAATGTGGTTGGATGTATGGTAGTTCTCGCCGATATCGCATCGGAGGGGAAATAACTTAACAACAGAAAACGCGTATGGGTTAAATCCTAAATGTTGTGAAATGCACTGTGGGCAAAAAATAAAAGGCAAATCAAATGCGATAGGTGAAGAAAAATAAACTCAGAGTATGGCTTGTACTCTATTTGCGATGGTAGCATGAAAAATGCCTCCGGATCCTTAGATCTGCTGTTTTCCTTCCTGCAATAAAAATTAATGAAATTGTGGGCTACGCCACTCTTTATTTATGGTGTTGGTTGGGATTAAAATTCCAACACTCCCCCTTAATCACAACTGTTGCCACCCGTCATTCTCATAAATTTTCTGAGATACTCAAAACACTTATCAACAAATTGTTCCTCTGTCCTGCAATGCTACAAAAACATCTCACTATTGTTAACCAATTCTCTTATAAAATGATGTTTTGCATCAATATGCTTTGTTCTCTTATGGAAAATAGAATTCTTTGATAATGAAATTGTTGAGATATTATCACAATAAATTGTGGTTCCCTTGTCTTGCTCATGACATAAATCTTTCAACATTTTTCTCATCCAAATTGCTTGGCATGTTGTTGCTATTGTTGCCACATATTCTGCTTCTTTTGTTGATAAAAAAAACTATTGGTTGCTTCTTGGAAGCCCATAAAATGGCTCCCAATCCCAAATGAAACACATACCCAGACGTGCTCTTTCTATCATCTACACTTCCAGCCCAATCACTATCAGTGTATCCAATCAACTTAAAATTATCAGTTGAGGAGTATAGAACACCATACTCCTTTGTTCCATTCACATACCTCAGAATTCTCTTCGCTGCTTGCTAATATGTCTCCTTTAGAGTCTCCATGAATCTAGAAATTAAACTTACAACATACAATATCAAGCCTAGTTGCAGTCAAATACATGAGGTTACCAACTATGCTCCTGTATAATGTCAGATTGACATTCTTGCTTCAATCTCCCTTACTTAACTTTAACCCCATGACAGTTGTAGTTATTTCTTCTTTGTTGTGCTGCATGTTAAAACTCTTCAAAACTACTGCAACATATTTTTCTTAGGAAATAAAAATTCCCTTTTCATTTTTCTTTAATTATATGACCAAGAAGTATCTCAATAAAACCAAATCAGTTGTTTCAAATTCAATTTTCATGACTGCTTTAAAATCAACAATGAGAGAAACTTCATTGCGAGTAAAGATTAAATAATATACATATAAAACAATGATAAGGATCTTACCATCATTTTATTTGATGTAGAGTGTGGGTTCACCATCACGCTTTTCAAACCCATTTTCTTTCAGGTAAGCATCTATCTTGCTATACCATGCTCTTGGTGATTGCTTCAGCCCATAAAGAGCTTTCTTCAACTTGCACACTTTGTGCTCCTGGCCTTCAATCTCATAGCCTGGAGGTTGTTCAACATATACCTCCTCTTTCAGCACTCTATTCAAGAATGCTGACTTCACATCCATTTGGTAGACTTTCAACTTTTGTTGTGATATTATCGAAAACACAGTTCTTACTATTTCCATCCTTGCAACAGGTGCAAAGGTTTCCTCATAGTCTCTTCCTTGTTGTTGCTTGTACCATTTGAAAAAAAGTGTTGCTTTGTGCCTTTCAATCTTTCCTTCAACATTTCTCTTGGTATTATAGACCCATTTTACTCCAATGACTTCTTTACCTTGTGGGAGTTCCACTAACTCCCATGTGTCATTCTTGACAATTGCACCAATCTCTTCATTCATTTCTTCAATCCATTTTTCTTATTTTACTGCATCTTCAAAATGGATTGGGTCATAAACATGGCAAAACAAATAAAATAAATAATTTAGACCATTATTATTATCATCTTCTTGCTCATAAATTTCACTCAAATTTCTGAATATTGGTATTCTTGGTGTTCTTGGAGTTCCACTTGAAATCAAGGGATTTTTTTATCCCTATGGTGTGCTTGGAGAAGCATTTCCTTGATTTTTCAATGCTATTCTATTTCCTACTTGTGGTGTGCTCTGTTGTGCTTGTGTAGGTGGAGGAGGAACCACCGTGGAGGAATTATTTTCTATTGTGCATTCCTCTTGCTCTTTGTGAGACACGCATGTCTTCACGTTCACTATTTTCTCTAAGCTTCCATCCCAAGATTCTTCTTCAATAAACTACACATATCTGATGATTATAACTTTCTTGGTGGATGGATTATAGAGTTTGTAGGCCTTGGAATTATCACTATATCCAACAAAGATACACTTCTCTCCCTGGTTGTCTAATTTCTTCCTTGGTTGATCTCGAACATGTGCATAAGACACACATCCAAATACTTTAATGTGATTGAAAAACTACTTTGTTCCACTCCATGCTTCTTCTAGAACTCTGTTCATAACAACTTTGGTTTTGGGCATCTATTCAAAATATATGCTACACAATTGACAACTTCAGCACAATACTCATTTGGAAAATGTTTTTCCTTCAACATACTTCTGACCATGTCCATGATGGTCCTATTCTTTCTTTCTGCAACACCGTTTTGCTGTGGTGTGTATCTTGTGGTAAACTTCTTGTGTATGCCATTCTCTCTACAAAAACATAGGAAATATTTGGAGATATATTCTCCACCTCTGTCAGTTCTCAGCACTTTGATGTAGTGCCCACTCTGATTCTCAACAAGAACTTTGAAGTGGTAGAACTCTTCAAACACTTCACTCTTATGTTTTAAGAAATACTCCCATGTCTTTCTAGTGTAATTTATGAATTTCAAAGCATAATTACTGTCAACTAAAGACGACGTTTCCATTGGTCCACACAAATCTAAGTGGACAATATATAAGGGTCACTTTGCCCTTATACCCTTCCATGCTAGGAATGATTCTCTATGTTGTTTTCCCAAGATGCAACTTTCACATAGCCTATTAGGTTTCTTAATGAGTGGTAATCCTTTTACCATACCCTCTACTATGCAAGAGGTTCAAACCTCCAAAATTGAGATGTCCAAATCTCAAACACCATAACCAATTTTCATGTTTCTCTTCTTCTTGAAAGACCTATTATGTGATTGTTGCTACCAAACCTCATTCCTTCAAGTCTGTTCTGAGATGGAGAGGAAACATCCTATTCTTTTTCATGTGCACTTCTGCAATAACCCTTTTACTTGGAGGTATGTCCATGATTGTACACACATCATTCTTAAAAAGTACATTGTAGCCCTTGTTCACTAGCTAACTAATGCTCAGAAGGTTACATTTCAAGCCAGGTGCATAATATACATTTGACAAAAATTTCTTTTCTCACTTCCTTGTGAGTATTGATACTCTTCATTTTCCCTTGACAAAGACTATACTATGAGTCCCTTTTATCACTTCAAATTTCACATCTTCATCCAGATTCGCAAACATTGCTATGTTTCCAGTCATGTGGTTACTACAACCTGAGTCTAAGAACCATACATCTCTTGTTTTTCTTGTGCTACATTACATGTTAAAAGCACATTACTCTGGTTCTTATCTTCTTTTGCAAAATTTGCATTTTTCCTATTATTCATGTCATTTTGTTTCTTTCTACATTCATTGGCATAGTGCCCATACTTTTTACAATAAATAAATTGGAATTTGGATTTATCATACCTTTGTCCTTTTACTTGGTGTTCGCTTGAGCCTTCACTATCATTTTGATTGGTGCCCTTTCCACTTGTGCCTGCAGGGTTGTTTCTTCCACCTATCTGTGGGCTTCTTCCTTTTCCTCGGTAGTTTGATCTTCATCGACCTCTACCTCGAACAAAAGAAATTTGTATATTGAATGCATTCCCCAATGAGGATTTCACTATTCTGTTCAATCTATGTTCATGAGACATCAAGGGTGCATGAAGCTCATCCACTGAAACCATTGAGAGATCCTTTGTCTCTTCTATTTCCACTACTATGGCATCCAATATTGAGGGTAGACTTATCAATATTTTCTCCACTATTCTTCTTTCCTCAAGTGTATCTCCATGAGATGTTATCTGGGTGACCAACCCAATCACATGTGTGAAGAATGAGTCTATGTTATCAGACTCTTTCATACAGAGAGTTTCAAAGTCCCTCCTCAGCATTTGTAGCTTTGTTGCCTTCACTTTCTCCATGCCTTGATAGGTTATCTTGAGAATATCCCATGCTAGCTTAGACCTTGTTGCTAGTGCCATCCTTGGGAATATACTCTCGTGTACTACTTGAAAGAGATAGAAGATGGCTTTGGAGTCATTCTTCTTATTATATCTCAACAAGTCTCTTTCTGTTGTTGTCAAAGCAGCCAGCGCTGGTGCGTCTGCTGGTTCTTGGAAACCTTGTTCCACCAGCTCCCATATATCTTGTGTATCAAAAAAGGCTCTTATTGTAATGGCCAAATAATGATAATTATTCCCATACAAATGTGGTAGTTGGGGATTTTCCAGGCTTGTGCCTACTTCTTCCATCGTGATTGTGTTAAAGAAAACAATCTTCTTGTCTTTGTAAAATAGAAGCTTTCTCACTACTAGAGAAATCCACTTCTTCAAATCAATCTTATAGCCTCCACAACAAAGAAAGCGAGATCGTGCTTCTTTGACTGAGGGCCTAGACCTACTCTGATAGCATGTTGAAAATATTGAAGGAAATCAATAACAGAGGGATGCTCCCCCGCAACACAGAGACTTCAAACAAAAATGCAGAAATAACAGTCAATTATACATAGGTAGCGTAAAAACACATGAGAGGACTGAAACCTTTTTTCATTCCAACACTCTCTCACTTACATAATGAAAATTACATTGCTTATATCAAAATGGCCGAAGCTTTTCAAACCTAATTCTAATCAATGCTGCTTCAATGTTGTGAACAAAATTTCAACAACATTCTTCCTTGCCTGTCAAAAGACCAATTTCTGCATTAATAGGCACGCAGGTCATATTTGTGAATTACACAGGAAAACACACGAAGACTCATTCAGAACACAAAAGGGAAGATCTGAAATATTATGCAATGTGGTTTTGTTCCACATCGTGTCTACACTGATCAACGAAAATAAATTTTAGCTCTCGCGCTATACTTTAAAATTTGCGGGCTGCGACATGTGATAGTGATGTGGCACTTATCACATCACAAGAAAAATAACTTAGCCTGCGGTGGTTTTGCGATAAAATTAAGTCTTTGCACATGCGATATGCAATAGCGATATCTCATCGCAAATCAAATAACATAGCTTGCGGCTGTGTAAAAGATAAGTGGTAAAACTTGTGCTCGGCGAAATGCACTGCCCTCCTGAGCTTGACACGTGCGCCCTCTTGCAATCGCATCACAAAAAAAATAGAATAACTTATGGGCAACATAAAGTTAAAGTTTAAAACTTGTGACTTTTGCTCTGTGGGAAGCTTAAAAAAAGGTAAGTGCGGAAGCCGAAATACAAAGGATTGCGGTGGTTTTCAAAGTGAAATAAATATTTGTGGGTCTCACCTATATCGCGTCAGCGGTAAAATAACTTAACATGCAGAAAGACTTATGGTAAGAATTAAATATTTTGAAATGCGATGAGGTTGTGGGTCCCACCGATATCGCATTGGCGGAAACTTAACTTAGCTTTTGGATGTGTGGAAGGTAAGTTTAAAAAATTGTGATTGTGAAATTGCAGGTGGTATAGGTGGTAGGTTGCGATAAGTATGAAATGAAAAATACTAAGGAAATGGCCATTTTCAATGCGGAGGCTTATGGGTTAAATGCTAAATGTTGCGAAATGCATTGCAGGAAAAACAAATAGGTAAGTCAAATGTGGTAGGTGAAGAAAAAGAAACGAAGAGTATGGCTTGTACTATGTTTGTTGTGGTAGCATGAAAAACGCCTCCAGATACTTGGATTTGCTACTAGCTTCTTGCAATAAAAATTGTTGAAATTGTGGGCTGTGCCACTCTTTATTTATGGCGGTGGTTGGGAGTAAAATTCCAATAGTAGAATCCTTCCATTCCTTCATGATAAATTATAGTGAGCCTGTTAGCTCTCTACATGTAACATTTTTCAGAAAACATGTTATCTCCAAACTCATTCATCACCATGGCCTCTCCCCTATCCAACTCATCTACTCCAAAATCTGGTGAATAGTCTGAAGTAGAGAAGAGAAGATTCCATCAGGGAGAAGATACCCCATTCAAATTCTGTAAAATCTCAGGTAGAGTACCTGTATCTCCTACTAAATTATCAGAATTTGGGGATTCCTCATCCACTGAACTCAACATGATACAATTAGAGTTTCTGCCTTGTGATTTGACAATATTAACATCTTCCATCCCAAAGTAAATGCGCTATGAATGATTTTCCGTAATGGAATCACTCACAGGTAGGTCGCACCATGACATGGAATAAGAATTCAGAGTTTCTTTAACATTAAACAATTTTTAGGGTTCATGTGAACCATAACTATTACTGCAACCATAACCATTATAATGCTTTAGTGTTTCTAGTTCAGAGTGTCTCACCGTTGTTGTTATTATGAGAGGGGTTGTTTTCAACACATGATTTTGTAGGGAATGAGGAGTTTTTGATCTTGTCTTGAGATATTGCGCATGTGAATGGGTCTGAGAGTTATCCATAGAGAACAATTTTTTGCTTATATGAGTGTTCCAATAGTTCTTGATTTGTTCACCCTAGTATTCATCTTGATATTAGTGACCACTTGTGGGAATGCATATATGATTTACGTCAACACTTTTACTATATCAAGTCGGACAAGCAACATGGGGAATCAGTGGATTCTTATAAGTGAATAAATGTTCAGTGATGTAGAAATTATATAACTGATATGTTTTATGTCTAATATTACCCTAATCATACACTATTTGACTTCATGCACAATACATAATCTATTCCACCATTGATCATCATATGCGGAAATTAAATCAATTGCATGCACACATAAAACCATAAAAATTCACACATATGAACACAGTGTTTTACGGGAAAGCCTGAAGCTAAAAACCCCAAATATCTATATATAATATATGTCATAGAGATCATGTAAGAATCCTCATACAAATATGATCATATCAAGCTCTCAGTACAATACAATCGCTACACACTAATCAGGTCCGATCTAGCAAATCCATGCACCGATCTCTGCCACTTGCTAGCCTGCCTCTACTATGCAATCCCTGCTGAAGAATGGATCTGAATGAACTCGAATCCACCTGGCTTGCACTGCACAATCCTTATTGGCATCTCGATCAATGTGTGGTGCAAATTCATGCAACACTATAGTCACAACTGATAATCACACTTGCTCTTTCACCTACCTCTCCACTAGTCTCCACTGAAACTTTCCATGCACTGCAGTTAACTGATGTATTATTTAGTTGATTAATGAGTTAATAATTAGTGAACTAATAAATAATTAATTCACACCACTCTAACTAGTGTATCAATCAGTTAGACTAGATACAACTAGCTCAACTATGTCTAACTGAGTTAAACTGAACACAACTCCACCAACTACTTCTACAACTCCACCAAAATTTGTCACATCAGTTCTAACTAAAGTCTCCATGCAATAGCTCCACTTAACCCTTAGGAATAGTGTAATTCCTTCTGTCATATCCTGTGTCACATCTGTGCACTTAACTGAAGTGTTCCAAGAGAATAATATAATGTTTAGAGTCCAAATATTATTAAGAGCTAATAATATTCGACATATCTATTTTTAGACTGGAAATCTAAAAATAGATTCCGCCCAATATGTCTAAAAATAGAAGTCCATCTGTTTTTCCAAATTGACCAACCATGCACAAATAGCATCCTGCAACTCATAGAATATGATCGACATGTCTAAAAATAGACTTGCGCCAAAAATAGCCTCCGGGCCCACTTAGTGAAGGCGACTCTTTTCACTAAGCTCATCATATTTTTGCAATCTCAAAACTCCCTCTCAACAAGATAGGGATTATCAGTGACCCCGATCCTACCTCTATGGTATTCAAATTTTCTCTTGGTGAGAGCCTTCGTCAAGATATCAACATCCCAATCCTCCGTAGGAATGTAAGAAAGTAACATGATCTTCCGCTGCACAAAATATCTGATATGTTGATACTGGATGTCAATGTGTTTAGATCTATCATGAAATACTGGATTAATCGAGAGTTTAATGTAACTCTGATTATCACAATATATCATAGTAGGCTCTAAGTGTGAACTGAACAACTCGACCAGGATCTTCCTCATCCATATATCCTTGCATGCAACCAAACTTGCTGCCATGTACTCGGCCTCCGATGAACTGAGTGCCATAGATCTTTGTTTCCTGTTGTACCAAGAAAATGTTGTAGACATGATACTGAATATCCCTCCAGATGTGCTCTTTTTGTCTATTGGGATCCCTACCTAATCTGCATCCATGAAGCCATGCCGCTTCACCTCATCTGACTGTCTGTACTATAATCCATATCCCTATGTGCCTCTGAGATATCTCAATACATGCTTCCCTGCCTTCCAAAAGAGCTTGGTAGGCTTAACCATAGCTTGTGAAAGCTGGTTAACAGCATAGCATGTGTCTAGCCGTGTATTGACTAGATACATGAGTGAGCCAACCAACTGTTGATAAACAATGTTATCCACTACCTCTGCCGATGTAGCATCCACTCTCCTCCAACCACCAGGAAGAGGAGTGTCGATAGGCTTGCAGCCTTGCATGTTGAACTTCTCCAGTATCTCTCAGGCATACTAATTGCCTTGAGACACAAACAATCCATCACTACGCTGCCAAATTTCCAATCGCAAGAAATCATGAAGGAGGCCCAAGTCCTTCATCTCAAACTCCTTTGCAAGATCAACCTTGCATCAGAGTATCAACTATTCATCACCCGTCAAAATAAAATCATCTACATAAAGTACAATGATCAAAAACTTACCCTCCACCACAATCTGGTATATGTTCAGATCCGCCTCACTCTTGGTGAATCCAACACCAGTGAAATAATTGTCTATCCGTGTCTATGAAACACGAGGTGCTTGTTTCAACTCATACAACGCGCTTTTGAGCCTACACACATGCGACTCGCTCTTGAAGATCTCGAAACCTTCAGGCTGCTCTATGTACACCTCCTCCTCAATGACTCTGTTGAGGAACGCAGTCTCCACATCCATCTAATGAATGTGCCAACCCATCTATGCTAAGAGAGCTAAGATGCTTCATATGGAAGAATACCTTGTGACAGGTGCAAAGGTTTCATCATAGTGGATCCCCTCGATCTGTGAGAAGCCTCGGGAAAAAAATATTGCCTTGTACTTCTTGACGTTCCCATCAGTAGCTTGCTTCACTTTTTAGATCCATCTCGAACCTACCATTGATTTCCCTTCCATCCTTGGGACAATCTCCCATCCACTGTTTTTGGCAATCGAATCATACTCTTCCACCATGGCATCTACCAATGCAGGGTCCTCCACAGCTTCCTCAAAAGAATATGGTTCTGTCACAATACACTTTCTCATAAGAGCCATGTATCCAGTATATTGGTCAGGTGACTGTCTTTGTCTACGCTGTGATGTAGGTGCTCCTACAATCTTCTCTGCATCAAGATTCAGTCGCTCAGCTTCTGTAGTACGCTTCCACCATCTGATGTTTGGCACTGCATGAGTGGTTTCTTCCACTCCATGAATCTCCTCTTATGGTTGATCCACATCCTGAGGCTCATCCTTAGGAACTAATAGCTCCTCATCTACATGAAAGTGTAGATCCCTCTCAAGCAAGCACTTCATGGCTTTCTCCTCATGAAATTTGATATCCCGTTGCACAACAGTCTTCTGACTGTCTGGAAAATACAGATGATAGTTATGGGGTGTTTCTGTGTACCCCACAAATATCCCAATCTCTGCGGTCAGCTCCAGCTTCTTCCTGGCATCCTTCGTCACTTGAATGTAAACATGTGAGCCGAAAATCTTAAAATGAGAAATATCAGGCTTCTTACCATAAAATTCCTCTTCGGGTGTACTCATGCCAGGTACTCTATGAGGATAACGGTTTTTCACATAAACCACAGTGTTGCAAGCTTCATCCCACAAGTGTATGGGAAGGCCCTGATCATGCAACATCGCCCATGCAACACCCACGATCGTTCTGTTCTTTCGCTCCGTGACCCCATTCTGTTGTGGGTTATGAGGCGTTATGAGCTCTTTTCGAATTCCTTTCATGTTGCAAAATTCTTTGAATTCACCAGAGATGAATTCACCACCGTTATCACTCCTAAGAGCCTCCACCTGCTTCCCAGAATCTTTCTCCACCAGTGCCTTGATCTCACAGAACATTGAGAATGTCTCGCTCTTCTTATGCATCAAGAAGATCCAGCACTTACAAGAAAAGTCATCAAAAAATATCACATAATACATGTTCCTTGCTATCGAATCTACTGAGAAAGGTCCACACACGTCTGTGTGAATTCTCTCAAGGATTGTCGTGGCGCGACTATCCTTCTCATTAAAGGTGGCTTTCAAAAATTTTACCAAAGTAGATCCATTGCACTGATCTGACTATGCAAGTGTACCTTTGGGAAGCCCAGTAGAAATCTGTTGCAAAAGTTTCAAAGCGCCATGGTGAAGATGGCCCAACTTCCTGTCCCACAATTCGCCCTCATCGTGGCTCACCACTCCTTCTGCTTTGCCTGCCATTACTGCGCAACCATATACCTACAATTGATAAAGGTTATTAACTCGAACCCCTATCCTCCGGGTTTCACCAGTTTCCTTACTACGCAGGAAAGCCTTTCCCTCGCTAAATACAACATCATATCCCTTGTCTTCCAACATCGCCATAGAGATAAGATTCTTCTTCAATCCTGGAACATGCATGACATCCTTCAAGATGAAAGGCTTGCCAGACTCCCTCTCAAAGGAAATGGTCTTGATACCAGTTGCGTTGTATCTATCATCATTTCCCATCTCGATGTGCACTCCAATATCCTTCTCATCTAGATCAGTAAACAAATCTTTGTCTCTAGTCATATGGAAAGACGCATCACTATCAAGAAACCAAACTAATCCCATCACACTTGAGACCAAGCATGAGATCAAAGAAAAATCAAGCTCAAACTGCGAGGCTAAGGCCTCTCTACCTGGAGATCCAACAGCCTGCTTATTTTTCTTCTTCTATGGACAATTAGTGGCGTAATGTCCGTGTTGGTGATAGTGAAAGCACTTCACCATGGACATGTTCTGCTACTTACCTTTCGCACCAAATTGAGAAGGATTTTTCTTTCCCTTCCCTTTCATTGCTTTGGCAGCCAAAGAATAATTAACTTCATCTTCATTCTTCGATGAAGATCCATCCCTGGTACTCTACCTTATCTCCTCCTGCACAATATCCGACCAAAGTCGCTCCCATCCCTGCAGTTTCTCCCGACCATTGACAGAGTCCTCATAGGAATGCCAACTCTTCGGAAGCCCAAGGAGAGCCAAGCTCACCAAGTCATCTTCATCTACAGTAACCCCCACACTTCCCATCTTGTCCCTCTAGTGGAAAAAATTCGTGAGGTACTTGGGTATACTTTCGCCCTTCTCCATTTTTATTTTCCTGAGCTTGTCTTTGAGCGCCAACTTCCTTTCGTCGCTCTTTCTTTGGAACAAGTCTATCAAAGCTTTCCACATCAAGAATGGAGAATCTATACCATGAAGGCTGGACACTATATGGTCCTTCACACCTCCCAACATAATTATTTGACATATTGCTGTCTTCTTTTGCCATGCATCAAGTGCGGCAGCATCGCTCGAAGAAAGTTTTGGAATTTTTGCATCTATGAACTCCTTCAACCCATTATCTTCCCGACTCCATCCTGTCCTTCCATGCAATATAATTCGAGCTTCCCTCAAGGGCATCCTCCAATCACAATCCGTTGAAAGAAATATCAACTTTGACACCAAGAAAACACTACTGCAAATTCGAATTCCACCAACACAAAACTCAACCGCTTTAATGATTTGCAATTGCTTGAATGATCAATATCACTCTGATACCATGTAGAAATTATATCATTGATATTTTATATGTCTAATATTCTCCTGATCATACACTATTTGACTTCATGCACAATACAGAATCTATTCCACCATTGATCATCATATGCGGAAATTAAATCAATTGCATGCACACATTAAAACCATAAAAATTCACACATATGAACATAGTGTTTTACAGGAAATCCTGAAGCTAAAAACCCAAACTATCTATATATAATATATTTCATATATATCATGTAACAATCCTCATACAAATCTGATCATATCAAGCTCTCAATACAACACAATCACTACACACTAATCAGGTCTGATCTAGAAAATCCATGCACCGATATTTGCCACCTGTTAGCCTGCCTCTACTGCGCAATCCATACTAAAGAATGGCTCTGAATGAACTCGAATCCACCTGGCTTGCACTACGCAATCCTCATTGGAATCTCCATCAATGTGTGGTGCAAACTCATGCAACACTATAGTCACAACTGATAGTCACACTTGTTCTTTCACCTACCTCTCCACTAGTCTCCACTGAAACTGTCCATGCACTGTAGTTAACTGATGTATTCTTTAGTTGATTAATGAGTTAATAATTAGTGAATTAATTATAATTAAATCACACCACTCTCACTAGTGTATCAATCAGTTAGACTAGATACAACTAGCTCATCTATGTCTAACTGAGTTAAACTGAACATAACTCCACCAACTACTTCTACAACTCCACCAAACTCTGTCACATGAGTTCTAACTGAAGTCTCCATGCAATAGCTCCACTTAACCCTCACGAATAGCATAATTCCTTCTATAAGCTCCTGTGCCACATCTGTGCACTTAACTGAAGTGCTCCAAGAGAATAAGATAATGTTTAGAGTCCAAATATTATCAAGAGCTAATAATAGAAGTCCAATATAAAAATAGATTCCGGCCAATATGTCTAAAAATATAAGTCCATCTATTTTTCCAACTTTACCAACCATCCACAAATAACATCCTGTAACTCATAGAATATGATCGACATGTCTAAAAATAGACATAGTCTAGAAATAGACCTGTGCCAAAAATAGCCTGCGGGCCCACTTAATGAAGGCAACTCTTTTCACTAATCTCATCATCTTGTTGCAATCTCAACAAGTGATTTTCCATGTACTGATTACCAAGAAGGAATTTCAGCGAATTATAAGCGCGTCCTCATCTGGTGAAATGATTTTGTGTTTAATGTCGAGGAGAAGATAGTTTAGCCAGCATAATCTCCAATGAAATCTTAGATTAATTAGTCATTTAATAGGGACTGAATCATTTTGGATATACTTGCCCCAAATAACACAAACCGAAATCTTAAATAGAAGTATGAGTTGTAGTTATAAGTTCAAATTCTTATGGAAATCCTAAATAGAAGTATGACTTATAGTTATCAAGTTCAAATTCTTACTGAAATCTTAAATAGAAGTGTGTGGCATAGTTGCGAAGTTTAAATTTGGATTTGAATTCTATATTATAGATAAAAGTTTGAATAAATAAATTTTAATAAAAAAAAATTGAGATTATATATTGTAAATATAGGCATTATATATTGTAAAGAAAGACATTATATATGGTAAAAACTTGTCTTTTCAAGAAGAATACCTTTTACTCATTATTTTCTGAATTCATTTTGAATTAAAAATCACACTTATTACTTTGTTTCAAAACTTCTATTTCTTTTTAAATTGAAATTTTAAATCCTTTTCTAATTTAAAAAATTATTTATCTAAATTTATACATAATAAATATAATCATATTTAAAAACTATATAAAATCCCCAAAATAATCACTTTAAAAATTAAGAATTTATTATTACAATTTCACACAAAGTTTCATTCTTCTCTTGTTTTTCTAGGCTTTTTAGGTCATTTGAAAGAAAAAATGAAATTCTACTTCCATTTTCTTTGTATCTTCTTGCCTCTTGTCTACACTCCATCCCAATACTATGTATTTATGTAAATAATCATTCTTTCTGTGTAAACTCCATTCCACTATTACCTATTTGTAAAGAAAGACATTATATATGGTAAAAATTTGTCTTTCAAGAAGAATACCTTTTACTCATTATTTTCTAATTCATTTTGAATTAGAAATCACACTTATCACTTTGCTTCAAAACTTCTATTTCTTTTTAAATTTAAATTTAAAATACTTTTCTAATTTAAAAAGATATTTTTTTAAATTTCTACATAATAAATATAATCATATTTATAAAATATATAAAATCCCCAAAATAATCACTTTTAAAATTAAGACTTTATTATTACAATTTCACACAAACTTTCATTCCTCTCTTGTGTTTCTAGGCTTTTTAGGTCATTTGAAAGAAAAAATGAAATTCTACTTCCATTTTCTTTGTATCTTCTTGCCTCATGTCTACATTCCATCCCAATACTATGTATTTATGTAAATGCTCATTCTTTCTATGTAAACTCCATTCCACTATTACCTATTTGTGTGCATACTGACTGTCACACCTCCCATTTTACTTCCCCAAAAAAAAAAAAAAATTCATCTTTCCAAGTTAAATTATAGCAAGGTCTAATGCTATTACTTTGCAGATTTGATCCGATCAGAATTGTTTCCCCAATTTCGATTTATTTCCATGTATCAATTATATCCCACAACATGGGAATGAATTTGATTTGTAACCCATATGGAAATTAAATAAACTTGTAATACCCATAACCCTAATTATCATAACAATTAATGGGTTTATATATATATATATCCATCCATTTTATGTCCCAAATTTGTTTGTAAATTTGTTTACATATTCGTATACTTAATGGTCATAGGTGGAAATCGATTTGATTTCACATGTTACCCACATTTGTATTTGTCCATGGATCTATATGAAATCACTTAGATTCCTAGGTTTATTACTCCACGTCTTCACTTGTGGATGGCATATAACTCATAGTGGAATTGAATTGATCTATGTTTATATCTCTGCGTACATAGTACTCATGTCGATTTATTGCCCTCTCGTCGTCGTTTATATCACGAATTGAATTCATTTGTGTTGGTATCCATGTAATACAAGTTGGTGAATTGGTTCATCGTAGATGTGAACGGAGACGGGAAGTCAGATACCACGTAAGCTCACATATGATTTTTGGTTCCGTCGCATAGGTTGTAACGGGTCTCTGTCCAGTTGTGGTCACGTGGGTTTGTTCCACGTCGTTCTGGATTCCTCCTGTCACCCTACCTTGTTGCCAACACAAATTATATGGCACGGCCAACCCTGTTTGACATTTAATTGCATTACTCGTTATAATAAATATTGAACGCAGGATGTACCTTGCTCATTAATACTTCAATCCGTGGCTTCTTCCATAGGATCTTTCCAGTTGGACGACGCCGATTCATTCTTAGCTTTAGGGTTTTGTTAATCCAAACCGGATATAAATTTACCATGTTAATTTGTTCGGGGGTTCTTTTTCCTTTCTACGCGTCTGGTTTGTTGCTTGACAGGGAAATTCGATGCCATAGCCACTGAGCGGAACTCAGCCCAGTCCTTGGCGTATCTCTACACTAAAATGGAAAATTCAGGTATGAAATTGTCGTAGGTTTGTAATTTCCCGCTCGGTTCTTACTGTTTAACATGGCTTCCCTTTTCTGATTGAAATAACGCTGCTTTCTTCGAGCCCTTGCTACGATTATTGGACTTAGATGGATCATATTCCATCGTTTAGTTCTAGGTTTAGTTGCGTCTACCAACTTGTCAAGATTTTGTTGCGTCTCACATTTTACTATATTGTTTTGCATTGAGTTGGTTGTTTCTCTTTCCAGGTATTCGATGGTGCGTGGGTTGAATTCATGTTATTGGCAATTTCTTCTGCAAATTCTCAAGAGCTCGATCTGACTGACTGCTCTTGTGTTCTCCGAGGTTATCCTTTACCTTACGCTCATCGAAGGTTTCTCTGGGTTTATTCCTCTGGTGCTAGAGGGATTCTACCCCTCTCGACGTTCTGGTTCGTTTTTCTTCTTGACCTGTGTATGGCGAAACTCCTACTGTTCGTTCACCAGAATGCTAACTTCGTTATTCGATTTTGAACACCAACCTCCAATTGGTATTTATTGATGACAATTTATTATTTATATGTAACAGGCTATGGATGGGTTAAAGTTTCTCCATCACCAGGTACTATTCTTTTCTCAGTCATCGTTTTATCCTTGCTCCCATTACTCTTCCTCATCACGTTTTGCGTTGTATTTATTTTGGGGTTTTTGACTCTTACAGGTAACATAAGACTTATGTCTTACGCTCTTATCTCGACACTGAGAGTCGTAGCGGCATTTGACATTAACGTTGGCTCCGTTTCCCACTTGCAGGTCAGTATTCCCCGAACACTAGGTAGAGGGAATCCATCTGGTTCTATAATTCTTTATAGACAGCTTAAAAATTGTATTGATGAAGTTGTATAAAATTTGAAAATTATAACTGTTAAATCTCGACACTGAATACTTATTTATGTCTGCTCCAGTAGCATTATGAGACGGTCCTCAGGCCACAGTGGCTTGTAATCATTTAGATTTTTTTGTATATATTTATCTCTATTGTTCCTCGCCTTCCATAATACCCATTTTAATCTCGTGGATTTTTAATCTTTTTGACTTGAACCTATCTAAATACGTACTGATGGTAGTTTACTTTTTGTGTATCCCACATTCTGTATATTTTATTGCCTTGCAGCTTCCAGGTCATGCCTTCGTTACACTATAATTATGAACATCGTAGTATTATAATGGATAAGGTACTGCTTTTTCTCTATATTGAAGTTCAGTTGCCTGTATTCTTATATCTCACCATCGTTATTATGGTGTTCAGTAATTGTTCTGTCTATATCATTCTTGTATTTGGAAGGCTTTCTTGTCCCATGCCTGTGTATGTAGTTCTCATACCCCACTAGTTTGCAGTTTTGATAGTAATAGTATCCAAATCTCTTCTTCTATTTTGGAATTAGTACAGAATATTACTAGCTCTGTTCTATACCTTTGTTTATTAATTTGTCAAAATTATTTACAGGCGATGTATGAATACCTATCTCCATACTTGTGTCTAAAAGACCTTAGCATTTATAATAGGCCACTATACACATTTTCATTGGATAGATTAGAATACATATAGCTGTTATAAATCTGCATGTTGCTTATTAACTTCCTTTCCTCTACTAGTCCTATCCTCTAATGTAGGAATGGTTCCATTATATACTAATAAGCAGTTTCATGCTAATGGATATTTGTTTCCTTCTAGTGTATAATAAATTTATTATCTGCAACAATAACTTGTTGTTGGGCTTATGTTTTCTTATGAATGATGTGCTGACCCTAAATTCAGTCTATAAAATCTTTTCTTTCTCATTCAATGCCCAGTTGTTGAATTTATTATAAATCTCTGCTCTTTACTTAGTACCTAGCTAAATAATTACTTCAGAACTCTATACATTCACTTTCTCACTATTCCATTTCTTCCAGAAATAGATTAAAGTTACAATTTGGTGAAATAGGAGGTACTAAAGTTCTCCAGCATTTAACTTAAGTATTAATTTAGAGAATTTGGAGAATTTCTCCTCAATTTAACTAATCATGCTCATAGTTGTATACTAATAGATCAGAAGTATTTTATAGCTGAATCATCTGTGAAGGAATATGTATCCTCAGATTTAAACCAACCTTGGTTTAGAGTTTCTGTGGGATTCTACTCTACAGATTTTCTTTTCCACAACTATACAGAATTATGAAGGTGAATTCCTGATGATTAATTCTGTTGAATGTAGCATTAATAATTCTAACATATAATCAGACAATTATATGTAGCCAATTCATACCACAGGAAGTAGAAACACCAATATCAATTTAAATACATACCACTCACGCAGTCGACCAACCTCCCAACCTTAGAGTCCTTTTGTCACCCAGAACTCACCCCCGAGCTGAGATCACCTCCTAGAACAGACTAACCTCTAATCTATGTAGGAGCAACTTATTTAAGCTTTTGTTCCCCAAAGCATGTTTCTAATTCTGCGTCCAAAATATCAGGATGCTTTTCTTCCTGTTTTCCTAGGCTTCCCATTTTAGGGATTCTTTAAAGATTTTGTATGCTTTTCCTCAGGTTTTCCAGGTTTTTACCTCTTCCCAACTATTTTCCTCATCATTGGGGAATTTAGATTTTTTCCTCGCAAATCTGAATTAGAAATAATTTATTTCAAGGATTTTTGAAATATTGTGGGGACAGTATTTTCCTTATCCATCCTCATGGATTTAGCAAGTGATCTCATACATCTCACTTTGGTCAATCTGCACAAAATACTTGTCATGTCTAGCATTGAAATTTAAACACATAAATTGGGGGTGTTACAGATTTCCCCTCTGAAAATAAACACCGTCCTCGGTGTTGTTATTCAACTACTAGAGCTCATTTTTCAAATAAAAATGGATATCTTTCCATCATTTCAGCTTCTCTTTCCCAGGTAGCTTCTTCAGCAGTAAAGTGCTTCCACTGCACCTTTACTCTTGCTATTGTTCGGTTCCTCAATTCAATTTCTTGCCACTCCAATATTTGAAGCGGTTCTGGCAAAAACTCCCCTTCTGGTTCCACCTGTACAACATTCCAATCAATGACGTGAGAAGCATCATGCACATATTTTTTTAATAACAAAACATGAAACACATCATGAACTCTAACATGGGGTGGTAAGGCCAGCTTGTAAGCCACTGGTCCCACCCTTTCTAATACTTCAAAAGGACCACAGTATCTAGGAGCCAGTTTTGCACAACTTCCAGCATAAAGGGTGCTCTTTTTGGGTTTAATACGCAAATACACATGCTCCCCCACTTTAAACTCTCGGTGCACTCTTTTCTTATCAGCATAGTTCTTCTGGCGATCTTGTGTTGTCTTGATGTTTCTTTGTATCTGTTTGACAATTCTTTCCATCTCTTGTAAAGCATCTGGTCCCAACATTAGTTTATCTTCTGGCTGACTCCAGCTCAAAGGAGTACGACACTTCCTTCCATACAGTGCCTCAAACGGACTCATTTTGATGGAGGATTGGTAGCTGTTATTATAAGCAAATTCAGCTAAATGCAAGTAATCTTCCCACTTTGATGGCCTATCCATCACATACATTCTCAGCATGTCCTCTAAAATTTGATTATTTCTTTCCGTTTGACCATCTGTCTGAGGGTGGTAAGCAGTACTAATATTCAATTTAGTACCCATAACTCCAAATAGTCCTTTCCAAAAAGCTGCTATAAACTTCACATCTCGGTCAGAAACAATCACCTTTGGCACCCCATGGAGCCTTACTACCTCCTTCAGGAACACATTCGCTACTTGAGCTGTCCCAAAGGTAGATTTCACTGGTATAAAATGGGCAACTTTTGTTAAAGTGTCTACTACCAGCATCACAGAATCATGTTGGTATTTGGTTTTGGGTAATACTGTTATGAAATCCATGGAAACAGTGTCCCACTTCCAATCTGCAATCAGCAAGGGGTTTAAAAGACCAGCAGGATGCTGATGTTCAACTTTAACTAGTTGACATTCCTTGCATCTAGCTAAATATTCTGCTACATCTCTTTTCATTCTTGGCCAGAACAACTTCTTTTTCAGGGATGTTAACATTTTCTGATATCTTGGATGTCCTACATATGGCTGTTTGTGATATTCATCTAAAATTTCCCTTTTTGAGGATTCTACATTGGGAATATACAATCTGTCTTGGTAGCAGATCAACCCTTGTTGGTTTTGAGTGAAACCAGCAATATCCTTCTTTAAGATTTTCACTTGTAGGTTCTCAAAATTGGGATCCTGGTCTGCAGCCTGTTTCACTAACCCTTCTAAATCAAACTGGGCACTACTTCCACTCCTGCCTATAATTTGAAAAGCATTTCTACTTAAAGCATCAACAATTTTATTTTCTTTCCCTCTGATATGCTTTATATCCATGTCAAATTCACTTAGAAAAGACAGCCATCTGGCTTGTCTAGCATTAAAATCAGTTTGGGAAAAGAAATATTTGAGAATAATATGATCAGTCATCAATATAATTTTTTTTCCAAGGAGATAGTGTCGCCACATTTTCAAAGCATGGATAACAGCTGCTAATTCTAAATAATAGGCACTATAGTTCTGTTCATGTATCTTCAGTTTCCTAGATTCATAGGCAATAACTGGATTTTCCTGCAAAATAACTCCTCCCAATCCCTCTCTACAGACATCCGTACATACCATAAATTCTTTATCAGGATCTGCAATCTTCAGTATAGGGGCTATAGTAAGTTTCAGTTTTAATTGGTCAAAACTGTTTTGACATTTTTCGGTCCACTCAAATTTGACACCCTTCCTTTGTAATGATGTTATGGGATGTGCTATGGTAGAAAATCTCTCCACAAATCTGCGATAATAGCCTGCAATCCCCATGAATGATCTCACTGCTGAAACATCAGTTGGTACAGGCCATTCTTTTATAGCCTTTATCTTTTCAGGGTCAACAGCAAGGCCTTGTTCAGAAGTAATATGCCCCAAGTATTGGATCTTATCTTTATAAAATTCACATTTGCTGAACTTGGCATATAGCTGGTTTTCCTTCAGAGTTTGCAGCACTATCCTCAAATGTTCTTTATGTTCCTCCTCACTTTTTGAGTAGACTAAAATATCATCTATGAACACAAGGACAAATTTATCCAAGTACTTATTTAACACACTGTTCATCAGGCACATAAATGTGGCAGGGGCATTTGTCAAACCAAAAGGTAGGACTACAAATTCATAGTGACCATACCGGGCTCGAAAGGATGTTTTGCTGATGTCTTCCTCTTTAATTCTAAGCTGGTGATAACCAGTCCTTAAATCAATCTTCAAAAATACTGAAGCTCCTCTCACTTGGTCAAAAATATCATCAATTCTAGGTAAAGGGTATCTATTCTTAATGGTCAACTTATTCAGTTGACGATAATCAATGCACATCCTAAAGGTTCCATCTTTCTTTTTCACGAACAACACCGGTGCTCCCCAAGGAGACACACTCGGTCTGATATAACCTTTATCTAACAGTTCTTGCAATTGCATTTTCAGTTCCATAAGTTCAGGGGGACTCATTCGATAAGGTGCTCGGGAGACAGGTGTTGCTCCCGGCACCAGATCAATTGAGAAGTCAATCTCTCTTTTGGGGGGAAGATGAGGGATTTCATCTGGAAAAACTTCTTTAAATTCCCTTATCACTGGTAATACATCTAGCAAGTTTTCTTCAGTTTTCTATTCTATTTCTTCCACATGTACAACATAAACTTGATATCCTTTTCTAGCTGTTCTTTTTAATTGAAATGCTGAAATTTGTCTTACAGAGATAGGTTTTGATTTTCCTTTGAGAATAAAAGGTTTCCCTTCCTCATCTACACAATGCAAAGTCTTATCCCAGCAGTTCATCAAGTCATTCTTCTTTTCCAGCCAGTCCATTCCTATCAGTAGGTCATATGAAGCTAAGGGCAGAATGTTCAAATTTACTTCTGTTTGAAAATAATTTAATTTGATTGTTGTTCGGGGCAGTTTATGTGTTACCTTTCTCTTAGTTCCAGTGGCCAGCTGTACCAACCATGACTGCTGAAATTTTTCAGTTTTTAGGTTACATTTTTCTACAATCTTTGGACTAATGTAACTCAAAGAAGCACCCGGATCAATCAGAATAGTAACAGATAGGTCAGAAATCTTACCCTCCATTTCCACCATGGTAGCTTGATGTTCTGCTTGTCGATTTTCCAAGGCTGCACTGATAGTTGGTATATTTCTGGCTATGTCATTTACTGTTGTAGCTTCTCGATCTCTCATGATCATATGAATGTTTCGATGAGGACAGTCCCTCAAGAGATGGGGTTCTCCACAGCCCCAACATTTCAGGGGTTCTCTCATTTTCATTGTGCCCTCTTTTTTATTGTCTCCATCTATTTGTTTTGAGGCCACTTGGGACTGAGCAGTTTGACTTTCTTTGGGTTTATTAAAATTTTTCCGCTGATGATCTCTGCCAAAATTTTTCAAATAGGCTGGTTTCTGTTTCTTCCCTTTGAATTCACTCTTATTTACCCAGCCTTTCCCATGTTCAGTTTTGCTTTTGAACTGTTGGTAGCACAATCTAGCTTTTCTAACAACTTCGTCCATTGTTTTTGGGTTATCAAACTCGATCTTCTCTTTGTATACAGCAGGAAAACAATTCAGAAACCTTTGTACCTTTGCCTTTTCTTCCCTTATGTAGGGTACATATCTCAGCAGATTTGTAAACTTAGTAACAAACTCATCAATAGTGAGCTGTCCCAGTCTAAGTTCATGGAATTCCTTTGCTTTTTCATCATAGTAACGCTCATTCAAGTAGCGATTTTTGAACATAACCTTGAAATATTCCCAGGTGACAGTCTTTTCATCAATGGCATCAACCATTTTTTTCTCCTCCCACCAAAAGGTAGCCTTACCTTGTAGCTGGTAAATAGCTAATCTTGCCTTCATATTGATTTCATATTCATAGACCTGGAAATACTTAATCATATTCAGCAACCAGGCTTCAGCATCTTCCTCCTTCTTCCCATCATATGACAGAGGTTTGATTTTTCAAAATTCCCGCTGTAATTCCTTTTTCTGCTTGTATTGATGCCTAACAACATCATCATCCTCAGAATCATCAGTTTTCCTCTTTCTGGAACCTTCGCCTTCTTGGCTATTTCGCGAAGTTAATTCTCTGATGAGCTTTTCCTGCTCCTCACTGGCTAATGACAATTTGTCATTCTGGCTTTTTATCTCAGCCAACTCTTGTTGCAACTCCAGCAACATAGCCATCATGGGTGCATTGGGATTTGGTGAATTATCCGCATCACGTAGATCAACATATATTTCGTCACCTTCTGCCATTCTAGCACCACTGTACACTACACAACACAGTTCAATGGAAATAAAAATATAATTTTTTTTTTTCACAAAAATCAATTTATACAGTGAACACACAGAAACAGTGAGCACAATGTCACCAGCTCAGTTTTATAACTTGGCTCTGATACCATTTGTCACACCGCCCATTTTACTTCCCCAAAAAAAAAAATTTCATTCATCTTTTCAGGTTAAATTATAGCAAGGTATGATGCTATTACTTTGCAAATTTGATCCAATCAGAATTGCTTCCCCAATTTCGATTTATTTCCATGTATCAATTATATCCCACTACATGGGAATGAATTTGATTTGTAACCCATATGGAAATTAAATAAATTTGTAATACCCATAACCATAATTATCATAATAATTAATGGGTTGATATATATATATATCCATCCATTTTATGTCCCACCTTGGTTTGTACATTTTTTTTTACATATTCGTATACTTAATGGTCATAGGTGGAAATTGATTTGATTTCACATGTTACCCACATTTTTATTTGTCCATGGATCTATATGAAATCACTTAGATTCCTAGGTTTATTACTCCACGTCTTCACTCGTGGATGGAATATAACTCATAGTGGAATTGAATTGATCTATGTTTATATCTCTGCGTACATATTACTCATGTCGATTTATTGCCCTCTCGTCCTCATTTATATCACGAATTGAATTTATTTGTGTTGGCCTCCACATAATACAAGTTGGTGAATTGGTTCATCGTAGATGTGAATGGAGACGGGGAATCGGATACCACGTAAGCTCACATATGATCTTTGGTTCTGTTGCATAGGTTGTAACGGGTCTTTGTCCAGTTGTGGTCATGTGGGTTTGTTCCACGTTGTTTTGGATTCCTCCCATCACCCTACCTTGTTGCCAAAGCAAATTTTATGGCACGGCCAGCCCTGTTTGACATTTAATTTCATTACTCGTTATATTAACTATTGAACGCAGGATGTACC
This sequence comes from Pinus albicaulis, assembly GCA_034641835.2. NCBI lineage: Eukaryota > Viridiplantae > Streptophyta > Pinopsida > Pinales > Pinaceae > Pinus > Pinus albicaulis. Next base: position 1,100,209,967 of record CM076581.1, read on the forward strand.
TTGCTCATTAATACTTCGATCCGTGGCTTCTTCCATAAGATCTTGCGAGTTGGACGACGCCGATTCATTCTTGGTGTTAGGGTTTTGTTGATCCAAACCGGATATAAATTTACCATGTTAATTTGTTCGGGGGTTCTTTTTCCTTTCTACGCGTCTGGTTTGTTGCTTGACAGGGAAATTTGATGCCATAGCCACTGAGTGGAACTCAGCCTAGTCCTTGGCATATCTCTACACTAAAATGGACAATTCAGGTATGAAATTGTCGTAGGTTTGTAATTTCCCGCTCGGTTCTTACTGTTTAACATGGCTTCCCTTTTTCTAATTGAAATTACGCTCCTTTCTTCGAGCCCTTGCTGCGATTATTGGAGTTAGATGGATCATATGCCATCGTTTAATTCCAGGTTGAGTTGCGTCTACAAACTTGTCAATATTTCGTTGTGTCTCACATTCTACTATATTGTTTTGCAGAGAGTTGGTTGTTTCGCTTTCCAGGTATTCAATGGTGCATGGGTTGAATTCATGTTATTGGCAATTTCTTCCGCGAATTCTCAAGAGCTCGATCTGACTGACTGCTCTTGTGTTCTCAGAGGTTATCCTCTACCTTACGCTCATCGAAGGTTTCTCTGGGTTTATTCCTCTGGAACTAGAGGGATTCTACCCCTCTCGACATACTGGTTCGTTTTTCTCCTTGACCTGTGTATGGCGAAACTCCTACTATTCGTTCACCAAAATACTAACTTCGCTATTCGATTTTGAACGCCAACCTCCAATTGGTATTTATTGATGACACTTTCCTATTTATATGTAATAGGCTATGGATGGGTTAGAGGTTCTCGATCACCAGGTACTATTGTTTTCTCAGTCATCGTTTTATGCTTGCTCCCATTACTCTTCCTCATCACGTTTTGCGTTGTATTTATTTTGGGGTTTTTGACTCTTACAGGTAACATAAGACTTACGTCTTACTCTCTTATCTTGACACTGAGAGTTGTAGCTGCCTTTGACATTAACGTTGGCTCTGTTTCCCACTTGCAGGTCAGTATTCACAGAACACTAGGTAGAGGGACTCCGTCTGGTTCTATAATTCTTTATATACAGCTTAAAAATTGTATTGATGAAGTTGTATAAGTTTTGACAATTATAACTATTAAGTATCGACACTGAATACTTATTTATATCTGCTCCAGTAGCATTATGAGGCAGTCCTTAGGCCACAGTGGCTTGTAATCATTTAGATGTTTTGTATATATTTATCTCTGTTGTTCCTCGCCTTCCATAACACCCATTTTAATCTCGTGGATTTTTACTCTTTTTGACTTCAACCTATCTAAATACGTACTGATAATAGTTTACTTTTTGTGTATCCCATATTCTGTGTATTTTATTGCCTTGCAGCTTCCAGGTCATGCCTTCGTTACACTATAATTATGAACATCGTAGTATTTTAATGGATAATGTACTGCTTTTTCTCTATATTGAAGTTTAGTTGCCTGTATTATTATATCTCCCCATTGTTATTATGGTGTTCAGTAATTGTTCTATCTATATCATTCTTGTATTTGGAAGGCTTTCTTGTCCCATGCCTGTGTATGTAGTTCTCATACCACACTAGTTTGCAATTTTGATAGTAATAGTATCCAAGTCTCTTCTTCTATTTTGGAATTAGTACAAAATATTACTAGCTCTGTTCTATACCTTTATTTATTAATTTGTCAAAATTATTTATAGGTGATGTATGAATACCTATCTCCATACTTGTGTCTAAAAGACCTTAGCATTTATAATAGGCCACTATACACATTTTCATTGGATAGATTAGAATACATATAGCTGTTATAAATCTGCATGTTGCTTATTAACTTCCTTTCCTCTACTAGTCCTATCCTCTAATGTAGGAATGGTTCCATTATATACTAATAAGCAGTTTCATGCTAATGGATATTTGTTTCCTTCTAGTGTATAATAAATTTATTATCTGCAACAATAACTTGTTGTTGGGCTTCTGTTTTCTTATGAATGATGTGCTGACCCTAAATTCAGTCTATAAAATCTTTTCTTTCTCATTCAATACCCAGTTGTTGAATTTATTATAAATCTCTGCTCTTTACTTAGTACCTAGCTAAATAATTACTTCGGCACTCTATACATTCACTTTCTCACTGTTCCATTTCTTCCAGAAACAGGTTAAAGTTAGAGTATGGTGAAATAGGAGGTACTAAAGTTCTCCAGCATTTAACTTAAGTATTAATTTAGATAATTTGGAGAATTTCTCCTCAATTTAACTAATCATGCTCATAGTTGTATACTAATAGATCAGAAGTATTTTACAGCTGAATCATCTGTGAAGGAATATGTATACTCAGATTTAAACCAACCTTGGTTTAGAGTTTCTGTGGGATTCTACTCTATAGATTTTCTTTTCTACAACTATACATAATTATGAAGGTGAATTCCTGATGATTAATTCTGTTGAATGTAGCATTAATAATTCTAACATATAATCAGACAGTTATATGTAGCCAATTCATACCACAGGAAGTAGAAACACCAATATCAATTTAAATACATACCACTCATGTAGTCGACCAACCTCCCAACCTTAGAGTCCTTTTGTCACCCAGAACTCACCCCCGAGCTGAGATCACCTCCTAGAACAGACTAACCTCTAATCTGTGTAGGAGAAGCTTATTTAAGCTATTGTTCCCCAAATCATGTTTCTAATTCTGCGTCCAGAATATCAGGATGCTTTTCTTCCTGTTTGCCTAGGCTTCCCATTTTAGGGATTCTTTAAAGCTGTTTTATGCTTTTCCTCAGCTTTTCCAGCTTTCTACCTCTTCCCAAATATTTTCCTCATCATTGGGGAATTTAGATTTTTTCCTCACAAATCTAAATTAGAAATAATTTCTTTCAAGGATTTTTGAAAGATTGTGGGGATAGTATTTTCCTTGTCCATCCTCATGGATTTAGCAAGTGATCTCATACATCTCATTTTGGTCAATCTACACAAAATTATTTTATTCATTTCCTCAATTTAAATATTTAATTACATTCACAAAATACTTGTCCTTTGGGGTCCACTCCCCTTAGGATTAAATTTCAATGTCTAGCGTTGAAATTTAAACACATAAATTGGGGGTGTTACATTGACGTTAACGTTCTCTAGTCTTGAATGTATAATCAACCCCTGGTTAAACTACTAAGATTTTAATTAATATTTTATTAAATAAACATTGATCTTGAGGACCAAATAGAATAATTTACAATCTTGAAAACCAAATATAATAATTTACAATTCTACGTAGATCTATCCACGAAATAAATAATTTTTTGTTGATTTCTGTTACTCTACAAAATGTTCCAAAGAAATCAATTTCTTAGCATATATAAAGTGGAAATGCCCCTGCCGCTCCCCCACGCTCCCTCGCTCCCCTGCTCCCCACATTTTTAAGAGTAATGAAGTAAAATAAAAGTTGTTCTTTCTTCTTTTCTAAGTTCCATCCATCCATCCATGAATAGGGTTTATCATGACTAAGAGTAGGGTTTATCATGTCTAACTGTAGGTAAAAAAAATGATGTCCAAGATTATGATGTTGTGACAACTACTTATCGAGATCGAAGTGGTGAGATTCATGATTCATCAAAACTAGTGTATGATATGTGTTGGTATTGCTGTAAATTTGAACTTGTATTCTCTTCACTGTAGCCATTCAAGTTATGCATTCTACTAAATCCCATCAATTCTACTGAATATTCAAAATATATGTAAATAAAAAATACGTTCGTTCTCATAAAACTAAAATTCACCTATTTTTTTGCGGAGATTTTTCCATCTACCACTATCGCCATGAATCTGAATGTGTTCAGAAAGAAGCATACCCTCCTTTCTGGTCCAGGTCGCGCAGTTGAGCCCTTTTTTTTTAGTAGCAAGGGGATCTATCCATGTTCATATTTTGTTTTGCTCGTAATTCCAAAACTCACAAACTCCTCTGTTGGGAGTACACAACCACTGCACTTCCTTTGTTGCTTCTCCTTGGTAAAGACATTGAAGATATATAGAAACAATTAAACTAGATTCTTCCTTCTCAAAATGATTGTAACAGTAAATATTTGGCTAGTACCTGTTGAGAATAATGTTTAAATCTCCATGTAATTGTTGGCATTAGTTAGCAGATTTTTTTATTCTCTGTTATTAAAATTAGTGCATCAAATTATTAGGATGGCCAGTGCTCAGAATCATTGGAAATGGTCAGAATGAATAATTAGTGGTTGATAAATAATAGAATTAGTAATCGATTTATTATATAAGAATGTATTTACATACATGTTTCAATGTGAGATTTAGAAGTTGAGCAGTGGTCTGTGTTTTTATTTTCTTTCATTGTTTTTTTTATATGTCATAAATATTTTTGTTTATTAGTTGGCTTAAAGAGTAGTGGCCATTTTAGATTCTACAAGTGGTACTAGAGCAAGTAAAATTGTTTCGGGTTAAACTTTTATTGTTGGAATTTCACCAAAGTTAAAAGTGTCGAATTCTAACATGCATGTTCTAGAATTTGATGGGAACGATTATGATTATTAGTGCATTAAGGTGTTGACCTTTTTTATTGGAAGATATTAGTAGGATATTTTTGAATCAGGTTATGATGAGCCAGATGATTGGAATTCCCTTACATCCGATGAAAGAAAAACAAGAAAGGAAGCAAGGAAGAAGAATGCTCAAGCTTTGTTTCACATTTAGATAGATCTTGATAAGAGTTTGTTTCCATGAATATCAGGGGAAGAAACAACAAAATATGCATGGAAGACTCCACAAGAAGCTTACCAAGGTACTGATCAAGTTAATGTGGTTAAGCTTCAGACATTGAAGTGAAAGTTCAAGAATCTCAAGATGCAAGAAGCTGAAAGTATAAGTGGCTACTATGTGAGATTCAAAGATCTAGTCAATAAAATGGCTACACTTGGTGAAATGGTAAGTAATGAAGTTTTAATAAAAAGGTACTGAGATCTGTAACACCTATATGGAATAATGTTGCCATAATATTAGAAGAAAGCAAGGATTTGAAACAATTAAAGTTTGATCAGTTGGTTGGGTCTCCCATGTCTCATGAAGAGATATTAAGAGACACTTTTGAAGTTGTAGAGAAAGCTTTTTCCTCTAAATTAAAAATTACACAGAATGAAGATGCAAGCAGAAGTAGTGTTAAAACCAATCAATATCGAGGTAAATGGCAAAGCCAAAAAAATTCTAGCGGTAGAGGCAGAGGTGGCTCAAGACGAAGAGGTACTTCCATAGGAAAAGGTAGAGGTAGATTTGATAAGAGAAATGTTCAATGTAACTATTGTAACAGGTATGGCCACTTTGAAAGAGAATGCAGATTGAAAGAAGTTAAAAATGCTAACTATGCTCAAGAAAGTAATGACTATCCTCGAGACAAATTATTTTTATCTTATGGAAAAGGTGAAAATACTAGTAAATATGTTAGGTACATAGATTCTCGATGCTCTAATCATATGACAGGGAATGAGAATTTTTTTTCAGCCAAGGATGGAAGTTTTAAATCCAAGGTCAAGCTTGGTGATGATAAATACTTGGAGGTTGCTACCAAAGGAGCTATGGAGATCCAAACAAAAGAAGTTATAAAGAATATTCATGATATTTATTATACTCCACAATTGAAGCACAAATTTTAAGTGTTGGGCAACTATGTGACAAAAATTGTAAAGTAGTCTTTGAAAATAAGACATGTAATATCTATGATAAGAATAAGGGAAATAGGGTGATCACTGTTGTGCCTATGAAAATAAATAGGATTTTTCCCTTGAGGTTTGATTAAAATAACAACAGCCTTGAAAATATGGCTTATCAAGTTGGATATGGAATCTCAAGTATGCGCATTTAAATTTTCACAGTTTGAAGTTTCTAACCTCAAATGCATTAGTTTCTGGTTTTCCCAAGGTAGTGGAGCATAAGGAGGTTTGTGAAGAATGTGCTAAAGGCAAGCATGCAAGGGAAAGGTTCCCAAATGGAAATTCATGGAGGGCTCATCACCCACTTCAGCTTGTTCATTCAGACATATGTGATCCTATGCAGACTAATAGTTTCGGTAAATCATCATATTTCATCACTTTTATTGATGATTACTCAAGAATTTGTTGGGAATATTTTTTGAAGGCAAAAAGTGATGCCCTGAATACATTCAAGAAGTTCAAATCACTTGTATAAAATGAGAAAGGTTGCAAGATCAAATGTTTGTGGACTGACCGTGGAGGAGAATTTCTCTCAAAATATTTCTAGAGTTATTGTGATATGAATGGCATTAGGAGGCAACATACTATAGCATACACACCCCAACAACATGGCATAGCTAAAAGGGAGAATCACACTATGTTTGAAATGGCAAGGTGCATGTTACAAACTAAGGGATTGAGAAATTCTTATTGGGGAGATGCAGTTGCTACAGAAGTGTACATCCTTAATCGTAGCCCCACTAGTGCACTAGAGAAGATGACTCCTTATGATGCTTGGTATGGAAAAAAGCGTAATGTTAATCATTTCAAGGTTTTTAGTTGTTTGCCTTATGTGCATGTACCTGATCAAAATAGAAAAAAGTTAGATGCAAAGAGTGAGTTATGCATTTTAATTGAGTATAGTGAGACAAGCAAGGCTTATGAATTGTATAATCCCCTCACTAACAAGCTTCTTGTATCAAGATATGTAATTTTTGATGAAGGCAGATTTTATGGTCATAAAAAAGTCCATGTTGAGAAGACAAAATATGTTTTGAATGATGATATAATTGCTTATATTGAGTAGCAAACTAATGCTTTCGTATCTAGTGGTTTAACTCAACCAAGGATCCCTTCATCAATTTCTTAGCATCATGTTCAATTCCAAAATCTTCTCCAAGTTATACAAGGAAGGTAAGGAGATTTAGTGATATATATCAGAGGAGTGCAAATCAAGCACATGAAGAAAACCGAATAGGTGAGACAATGAATTTTGCTTTATTAGCCAAGGCTGATTTTGAGCCATCATGTTTTGAATATGCATGTACTAATGACGTTTGGGTGCAAGATATGGAAGAAGAGATGGATTCCATTCACAAAAATGACGCTTGGGAATTTACAAAGATTTCATATGACAAGAAAAATATTGGCGCCAAATGGGTCTACAAGACCAAGTGTTGAAAGACACAAGGAAAGATTAGTTTCCAAAGGATTCACACAAAAGTATGGAACTGATTATGAAGAGACATTTGCACCAGTAACAAGAAAAGAGACCATTAGAATGTTGGTTTCATTAGCAGATCAAAAAAGGTGGAGCAGACATCATACGGACGTGAAAAGTGCGTTCTTGAATGGGTACTTAGAAGAGAAAGTATATGTGGAGCAGCCACACGGTTTTGAAGTGGAAGGAAAAGAGAATAATCTTTACAAATTGAAGAAGGTCTTGTATGGTCTCAAGTAAGCACCAAGAGTGTGGTATGCTAGGATTGATAGATACCTTTTGGAAAAAGGCTTCCAGAGAAGTAATAATGATCCTATCCTTTACTACAAACAAGAGGGTATTGATATTTTGATCATAAGTTTGTATGTTGATGATCTATTGTATATCGGTAGTAATTCCAAAATGAATCATGAGTTGAAAATTGCTATGATGAATGAAGTTGAGATGAAAGATCTAGATCTCATGAAATATTTTCTAGGAATTGAATTTTATCAAGCTAAGGATGAAATTTTAATTTTCTAGACAAATTATGCTCATGGTATGTTGAATAAATTTGATATTCTTGATCGTAATGGATACCTTACTCCAAGTGATCATGGAGTTGTATTATGTAGAGATGATGGTGTTGATTTAGTTGATGAGACAACTTAGAGAAGTATTGGGGAGAGCTTGATGTTTCTAACCCACACAAGAACTGATATTTCATTTTCAGTTTCACTTCTTTCAATGTATATGAAAAATCCATATGAAATACATATGAAGGAAGCCAAGAGAATTTTAAGATATGTGAAAGACACTCTAAATTTTTGTATTCATTACTACTCTGCCTAAAATTTCAATATTGTTGGATTTAACGATTCATATTGGGGAGGTAGTGTGGATGACCGTAAGTCCACATATGGAAATTGTTTCTCTTTTGGTTTTTGTTTGATTACTTGGAGCTCAAGAAAACAAGCATTTATTCCCTCTCATCCACAGAAGCGGAGTATGTTGCAATTACTTCAGCAGGTACATAAGCTCTTTGGCTTAGAAATTTTTTGGAAGAAATTGGAGTGAAGAAAATTCAACCTACAGTGGTTTATTGTGATATTGTAAGTGCCATCAAGTTAGAAAATAATCCAGTTCATCATAGCAGGACAAAGAATTTTGGCATGAAATATCACTTCATTCGGGATTTGGTGCAGAAGAATGATGTTGAATTGAAGCACATAAATACTAAGGATTAGCTAGCAGCTATATTCACCAAAGCACTTGAAAAAGATCTGTTTTTGGCACTAAGAGATAAGAAATTAAGCCCTCATTAAGCATTAAGGGGGAGTGTTGAGAATAATGCTTAAATCTCCATGTAATTGCTGACATTAGTCAACATATTTTTTGATTCTCTGTTATTAAAATTAGTGTAGCAAATTATTAGGATTTCCAGTGCTCAGAATCAATGGCAATGGCTAGAATGAATAATTAGTAGTTGATAAATAATAGAAATAGTAATATCTTTATTATATAAAATTGTATTTACATACATGATTCAATGTGAGATTTACAAGTTGAGCATTGATCTGTGTTTTTATTTTCTTTCATTGGGTTTTTTTATATGTCATAAATATTTTTGTTTATTAGTTGGCTTAAAGAGCAATGGCCATTTCAAATTCTACAGTAACGTCTGCATAAAAGTGTGAATATTCTATTTGTAATCTATAATTAAGATTGGAAAGCGATTAGCTATTGTGGCCACTAAGTATAATCCTCCCCGATGTTCTCCGAAAACAATTAGTCTGTCCTAGCCACCACTATCTTTCAAGTGTTTGACAATGCTTGCATAGAGAAAAGCATTATTGATATAGAAACAGAAAAAATTTGGGAAGGGAAAGCATGATGCGAAACCAAAATGGGAAGGAAAAACCTGATACGGAACCAGAATGAGGAGTAGACTGAAGATCAACACAATCATGTTTTTTTTCAATATACAAATAATGTATGATAAGACTTCTAGATCCATCTAAATATGAAAAAGGATATTTTAAATTGTAGTTTATATATATATATATATATCTGAAGAACTGATATTGTTATAAATTAGTTAATATAGATTTTTAAATACTTTATTTAAATCTTCAAATATTTTTGAAAAATATAAGGTTTAAAAATATTACTCATATATTTGATAATAGTTTTCTATTTAGAGGATAGTTTACATACATAAACATTTCCTTCATAAATTTCGAGAATAGTTTTCTATTTAGAGAATGGTTTGCATACTTACACATTGCCTTCATAAGGAGTGTAGAATGAGCCTCTAGGCTCAATAATTTAATTGGAAGGCCACTTTTAAGTAATATATCAAATTCATATGGTAGTGGAGTATGATTTTTAATCATTTTTATTGTGTTAACATAGTTAGAGAATTTCCAAGATTTAAAGGTATTGGGTAAGAACTAAATTTTAATGGGTAATTTCAGGTAGTTTAGTTTTTTTTTTAATAAATGTGAGACAAACCTCTATTGGTAGATTACTAACTTAATTTATTTAATATATTACTAACTCAGTATTTTTAGATAGCAGTCGTGTTTCTACTACAGATGGAATCTCAGTATGCACACTATATTATATTAATAAAAAATATTACATATATATACATGAAGTATAGTCTCAAGATAGGAAAACTGTCTTGGACACACAATAAGGTGGTTGAGATAATATATCAACCACACACCAAGCTAAGAATATTTAGATTTAGCTACCTCCTATGATATAGGAACAAACTCCTTACACAAAGAGTCAACATCGCAGACAAGTAGGAATTACATATTCCAACACACCCCCTTAATGACTACTTGTCTCGATAGCGATTCAGAAAATGTAGTTGTGATCAATCATAACAAAAAATTTGTTTGCAACTTAGATCCACCACAAACGAGAAAATCTCATGTGCAGAACCAACAAACAATGTGTCTGCGACTCAGATCCACCACAAACAGGTTAATCCCATAAGCAGAACCAACAAAAGGATATGTCAACGTCCAGATATAGGAGCAACCATCCACCGGAATGCATGGGTACCAACCACTAGTCTCGTAGGATTTCCTTCACATACATGGTTATGTCAACCATTACCACTACATACCTACACCTCTATCTGCTAATCCCCCCCAAAATGTGCTCAGTAAACTGAGACCTGTGAGAAACTAAGTTTTTCCTGTGAGTAAGGTGTTTCTGTAGACCACTTACTCCGTTGTGAGCACGAAGTCTCCTCTGTGCACCTGGGGCACCGTAGTTGTGAAGGCTCTGTAGCCACTAGGTCTTTCATGTGGTTTCTGTCTCACCACAAACCATCACTTCAAAGTGAAAAAGTGGTTTCCGGCTGACCACAAACCTGTAATTACAAATTGGAAATTAAAAAGTGGTTTTTAGATAACCACAAACTTCACGGGGATACATATACCTTTACAAGGCTTACATTACACAATCCAATTGTTGGAGTTAGTAGGTACATATAATGACCACTACAAAACTATCTTAGACTTGCTTACCATTCAACTGTGTGCCTCATCAACAAGGGTCTATTCCAACAAACTCACACAAACTCGCACAACTTGATTGATGTCCATCAGAATAATTGTTGTTGCTTTTTTAACTCCTCTTTTCATTGTTCATATATTAGGCATCTTTCTATTTTTTAATTAATACTTGAAACTTCACATTTCACATGTTATTTGTTAAAGTAGCCAATTCTAACAAAATAAATTCATATGGAGATGGCTAATCTCAATATGTATATTGATTTTAATTCCAAAATACTTTCACCATAAAAATATCATTTACTCAAGTGTGTACAAACAAACGTGCTTTAAAAAAAACAACCAAATTTATATTGGATGATTATAAATACAATGATAAGGAAGAGCATCATATAAACCAACCATCCCATTAAATATTTCACTCGAAATACCTCCCTCAAACTGCTTCATGTGCTACATGCTGCAGTTGCACTAGTGAGGAAAATAATGCGCACAATATTCAACGAGGCCAATTCCAAACATAGGAAGCTGGAAGCCTCCTGAAAACTCCCCGTGCTCCCACACCTCTTCTGACACCTGCAGAAGACCCACTAATCTCTCAGCCTCTTCTCTATGCCATCCACATTCACAACAGGAGTAACCAGCATAACCAACACTGGCACCAGGTGACATTTGCAACATAAATGGATATGATCATGACATATAATAGGTGACATTTGCAACATAAATGGATATGATCATGACATATAATTCAAAGGGATTTTTATCTCATATAAAGCACCATCTTGGCACTCGTCTCTTTCAACTGCCCATCGCAACACAAAACAACAAATCTTCCAACCTGAAATTTCTCTTGTTCAACTCGAGCATGGAGGTGAAGCCTCCACCGATTCGTTCCAACGAGAAATTAAAAAAAATTGAATCCAAAACAAAAACCAACATTCGAGGACTCGACGCTTCTTACTGGCCTCATCCACCCTCTCGCCAAACAACAATCGAGCACTTTCAATAGATAAAAAGGCAGTGAAAGAAAGATGCCATGATAGACCGAGTCCACCTACAACCTTCAGAACACTCTGGCTAAACCATGAAATAAGACCATACTTGTTGAGATAGCCTACCATTGCAATTAGTTCAGCAAACCATGTCAGGGTGTCCTAAGCTACCGATTCAGCCAGTCACTCCTTCCATGTCACAACACCTGTGTAGAGAAGGACAGAAAAACCAAGGATTTCTGCACTGACCACACTCACCTTCAGCTTTCCCCCAAATATCCAAAGGCCCACCGTGACCAATAGTGTGGTGCTCATGATGATCTCGTTCTTCGTCATTGTCCCCATTTGCTCCAACTTCTCCTTGGCGAGCTTCGGCACATCGAGACTACTCTTGATAGAGGGCGGGTAGATCACATAACGAATAGGTGGAGCAATGATAAGAGACATCAGACCAGGCACTAGCACTGCAACCTTCCAATGTGTCCACCTGATGGTTTTCCCAATGGCTACCGCAGCAAGATTCATTCATATGACTCTGCCCAACACACAGAGGAACGCATAATAGAGTTCTCCATTCGAATCAATATCAACTCGAACAATGAATGTCTTACGACCATCACTAATAGATAATCCCACTGCTAATTCTTGACACAAACACACCATTACCAATGACAACAACGACCTTGAGATTGGCCTGGAAATCATTGTCGCCACCATATCAGTCTACGCCAATTCATTTACAACATAAAAAACCCACAGATTCCAGATTCACCAACATGTCTACAAGTCCATAAAGGTTATAGGTCGATTCACACTTGCCTTCACAGTAGAGCTTGGATCTTGTTTGCTGCTACACGGGGGTTATATAGGCCGTTGATTAATAACAATCTAATGTTACTGCCTCCCACACATGCTATCTCCAACCCTCAAAATAAGTTATTCTATTTGAGCAACAATTGTGATCACTGATGGAAGAATTGAAGCAAGAAACAACTCAGATTCCTTCTCCAATCAGCTCCAGAATATAATCAAAGCAAGAAACAACTCAGATTCCTTCTCCAATCAGCTCCAGAATTGAGCTATCCATAGGCCACGTAGATCAAATGCCAAAGTTGACTAATTAAGAAGCTCCCTCATAACGAGTCTCAACAGAACATCCCATGTCGTCATGCTATGCTGCCCTGCACCACGGTGAGATCGAGTGGCTGTTGTTGTTGTCCTCCAACAACCGATTTATCCATAGACGCTCCTTAGGATCACCTAATTCCATCGATTTAATGAATCCCAATGCTTTTCCCATCATCCACCATCAATATGATTATTTTTGTTCAAAAAAGAAACATCCAACTGCGTGAATTCACAGATCCCCATTGGGTCCTCTTCATAGTGATACAGTGCTTAAATGAGCCACACCAGTAGTGACTTTCTTTGCACACAACCTCTATTTGACAGCACGCCCATAACTCGCTTGATGGAGAAATGAAAGAAATACTTATCAAACTAATTGTGCCACTGAACGTCTTGAATGCTAAACCATTGTAGTCTTCCATCCTTATCTTCTCTGTAGGATTGATTACCACCAGTATCTGACATTCCTTCAAGCTAAAGATTAGAATTTTTAGCTACGAGTAGATGATTATTGTATGAACAACACCCATTCAATGCCATGGACGGTCACCAGGTACGTCCCTCTGCAAACAGAAAATTCGGATCCATTACAGCAGTAGATCTCGTAGATGGATCCAACCCGCATATTACAAATGCTTATCCTACAAAGGAAAACCCGTCCAAATCCGAGATCAAAGAAAAAGGAATCATAATCAAGACCGCCCAGCAAAACTGGTAACTTGGAGAAAATTACAGTGAGGAACGCACATGATCGAATCCAGTACCACCGAGAAAAAATACATAGACAAAAAACTAACCATACAAAAAAAGAAAACTAGAGCTCCCCGGGCTCACAACTCTAGCAGACTCAAAACCCGAGCAGATCACTCACCATCCTCTGAATTCTCAGCACGTATATTGATGGAAAAACTAAAACAATACGAATATAATCTTTTATTTCCCTTGTTTCCCTCAGCTCAGGAGGGGCTGAGGTCCAAGCACATATGGGCTCTGATACCAATATAGAATCTCAGTTGCAAACTATATTATATTAATCAAAGAGATTACATATATATAGATGAAGTATAGTCTTAAGAGAGGAAAACTATCTTCGATGAACAATAAAGTGGTTGATAGAATATCTCAACCATACACCAAACCAGGTATATTTAGATTTAGCTACCTCCTATGATATAGGAACAAACTCCTTACATAAAGAGTCAAAACCGTAGACAAGTAGGAATTACATATTCCAACAAATAGTAATTTGACAGCTAAGTTATAATAATTTTTACCAAAAAAATTACCCCTAATAAAAAAAATAACAAATTAATATATTAAAATATTTTACTATTAAAATTTATTAAAGTATATATATTTACTTAGTCTAATTTATTTTTACTTTATTTAACTAAAATTTAAATTTAAATTTTTTGAAAAACCACAATCTTAAATGTAATTTGAATTTATTATCTCTTTGAAAAGCACATAAACTTAAATGGAGGATAAATCATGGGAAGCAATATTTAAACATCACATTAATAAAAATGGGCATCATGGTAGGGAAAGGAATTGTGTATTGGTTTGAAATTGTTGTGGGGTTCCAACCTATCATTTCTTAATTGAGGAATATACACCGAACACCGCCTCACAACCATTGCCATGACCTAAAATTTGAAGGGCACCACTACTTTAACCTATTGATCATTTGTGTATAAAAATATATGATCGGGAATATGAGGATGCATAGTCAAAGTTGTATGTACTTGTATCTACATACTCTTGTAGCAGTAGTTGCATAGTTTGTTATAGCCTGACACAATCAGAGTTGTTGCTTTTCCATTTGTTGTTTCATGTAAATTGAGTAGTTTTTGTTAGCAGGTTTAGCTATGTGTTCTCTCTAATATTTCATAGTTGTAGTTGCGTGTACTCTGAATCTTTCATCTACTCTCAGAGCATTGTGCTTTGTCCCTTCAATTGGTACCGGGGCCACCATTTTAAAGAGATCCACATTATCTCTTATCTTGTTTGCAACTGTCGGTATCTGTAACAAAATTTCTTTGTTGAGTTTCTGCAAATCCATGCCCGTGTTTTCCTAGGAAAAGTCGAAGAATTCAGGGGCCACCAAGGGGAACCCAATTGGAAGTTGAGTCAACGTAGCCTACTTGGAATGAATGATGAAGTAAACTTGAATTGGGTCTCGTGTTAGGTCTTTGAGAGGTCGGTTGTTCGAATTATATAAACACATAATTCAGGTGATGCCGCATTAGTTGTATCATGTTTGTTGTCAAAGCTCAATACAAAGTTTGATTTGTCTTTGTAAATGTGTTCGAAGTGCAGCAATGACTTCCCCATAGTCAATTTTTGAAGTTGGAATTACTCATTGTGTATTGAGGCGAATCTAATCGCTCCTAGGCACGGATTTCTGGCACTGCTTATTTATTTTGCGAGCTTTGTTTGTGTGGGCACTGTAAATGGTAGCTGCAATATATGAAAAATCGTTGTGTTTGTGGGTCTGCTATGTGGATAAGGCGTTAAGTTTGAAGCATATAGAATCTCTATGTGTTTGCATGTGATTACCGATGTTTGTTGGATGAAAGTCATCCCTACTTAGTTTTTGTAGAGGTATTATGGTTCTCTATCTTTCAAAACATAATTCAGAGATTTATTCATAGAAAGAACATAGTGACTGTCCCTGTGAAGCCTTTTGCTTATAAGCTTTCATTGGATGAGAAGACAAGGAAACTGAAGCAACTCGTTGTTGGTGGAGAATCGATGAACAAATATTTTTTAATAAGAGAGGCAATTGATTATATCATTTCTCACAGAACTTAGTTGCCCAAAGTATATTATGTTGCATTCTGAGACATATCGCATGGATTTCAATGAACTCTCTTGCCTCGTGTGATTAAAGTCTGCCGGGAGGAAACTTAGCCTAGATTTTCAATGTGTTTGCTTAATACTTGGTTTTTCATCGTCTCATACGTTTATGAATTGTGACTCCCTCCCTTAACAATGAGTCCAGAGTTATACCACTTTTCAAACAAATTTATTTTGAAATGCTATACGAAGTGAAATAGCGTGTACCATGTATGTTCTTAGCGAAAAAGAAACGACTGGATACTTGTAATGCTCATTCTCGTATTTCCATAGAAAAAACGCACAGTCAATTTTGAGTGTTGAGCCCGTGACTATAAATTCAAAGGAGTTACATTGATGAAAGACCTCTCCGCAATATGTATTGATCAGCCACTATGTATCGAATGGAGACTTGTACTTGCTGGAATTGTCAACTAATTGATTATTGTGAACTTAGGCATGATGACGGTGAGCAAGTTTTTAAAACAATTTTTTTATTGGAAAGAGTTTTTTTTAAAGGGAGCAAGTTCAAATTGATTCGAAAAAGGGCACGGGCTTATAAGCATTTTTATTTTTTTTAAATTTAAAAAGGCTTGGTTATATAAAATGTAAAAGGGAGTTTTATAAAGGTTTTTTGAGCTCATAAATATTTGCAAGATTTTTATAACGTGAAGTTTGACATTCCTTATAAAAATTGAAGGGATTTCTGTTGAAAAGAGAGATTAGGGTTTTGCAAGAACTTGTTTTCTTGCAAATTTTTTTAGTGGTTTGTCAAGTATGATAGTGTTTTGGGTGATTATTGTGCCTTAAGGGGGCACATATTAAAAATAATAATAATAATAATAATAATAATAATAATAATATTATTATTATTATTATTTCTGTGGCGATATGGAAAATTGCCTCATGCAATTTGGGAAAAAACTATAAGACAAAGGAAATACAACAATAAGACAAACGAAAGATAACAATAATGGGTTGTAAAGCACAACTAAAGCAGATTAAGAAAATGAATCGAAAAGAAATGGAAAAGATCATTGCCATTTTTAGAGAAATTCAGGCTAGAGTCGAAGAACTAATAAATCTAACAGAAGGCAGAGAAGAGATCGAGGGCGATTAGTGTAGCTTTGATTTGCTACCACCACCTATGTTTAATGGTAAATATTTTTTTTTTGGGTTATCAAAATGTTAACTTTTCTTCGAGCTAAAGAGTTAATTGAGTACCAATCTAATAACCCATATGATGAAGTATGTGATGCTTTAGCATTTAATTTTATAAAAAAGAGATTAGATGAGAAGTTTTTGTCGAAAGTAGCAACATATACGACTTCCAAGGAAGCATGTAAGATCCTCGAAGTAGTATTTGGTGCAATGGGGAGTAATCAAGTCGAATATCATAGTGTTGTACAACCTATTGAAGAAGTGCTTCAAGATGAAAAGGAATATGGATCTATAGTAGTGAATCTATAGAGAGGTGAAGAGTTTGGTGAATCTCACTTGAAAGTGGATCAGTATGTTGATAGTGTGTTATCAGTAGGAGACTCTTTTGACATTGATAATGTTTCCAGTGGAGAAGAAATTGTTTCAGTGGATTGAGAAATTGAAATTGACGATGTTAACTTTGATAAAGAACAATTAAATAGTGATGAGTGGTTGCATATGATGCAACATAAACACCTTTTTGATATGCTGTTATTTGGCAAGAGAAACCCACTTGTGTCTTGGAAACCAAGTGGAATAAAACCTATTTGCAGAACCAGAGTTGGAGAATCAAGATAATGAGGCATCCACAAAGTCAAAGAAGGACAAAGAGAAGAAAGTTATCATTCTAGATAAGAATGAATAGAACCAATATGGTTCTGAAGATGTTTTTTCATATAAACTTAACATAGATTTTCTGTGTGTAGATATTAGAAGAAACTAAGATGAAGCAATAAAATATGAAGAAGAATTAAAGTTTCTTAAAACATGGCTTGAAACACCATGTGTTGATGATGTCTGTATAGAAGTTGTATCAATGGAAGACAACATGTATGATGTGGAAAATGAAAATGTCAATAAAATTTTCATGTATTGGAGTTGTGAAGAAATAAAATTATATTATGAAATTATCTTGCAGCAAATTGATAAAAAAAATATTGATGATAAAGAACAAACTATAGAGTGTAAGATGTGGAAACAGTCCACATACAATCAATTTTTTGAAGAAGTATATGACATCCATGGATAACCTGAAATGATTTTCTATGTTTTTGTGATAATAAAATATTTAACGGTGGAAGAGTTGCAACATCAAATGAAGAAACTGAAATTTGGATCCTACAACAAAAAGGTAAAGATGAAGTAGTTCAGAGGATACATGATCTGGAATAAAAGGAAAAAGAAATAATTATAAGCCTATCCAAGACTGAAGACGACGTACATGTTAATGTTATGTTAAGTCATGGTTAATTTTTCAGTGGTAACTAAGAGAGAGTTTTGGAAATAATTACAGCTTGCCAACTCACAGAAAACTCCCTCACCATCATTGATATGACCTACTCATATTTGAAGGGGCACCACTGCTTTAATCTATTCAATGTTGAAAGGGAAAATAATCGACTTAGTTTTGTGTATAAAGGTAAATGACCAGGCATAGGAGGATGCATAGTCGAAGTTATACGTAGTTGTAGCTGCATACTCTTGTTGCAGTAGTTTCATAGTTTTTTGTAGTCGTACGCAATCACAGTTGTTGCTTGTTGTTTTCTGTTTCATGTAAATTGAGTAGTTTTTGTTAGCACCTTTAACTGTGTGTTATCTCTGGTCTCTCATAGATGTAGCTTCGTGTAGTCTTAATATTTCATATGCTATCAGAGCGTTGTGATTTTTCCCTTACAACTTTGATAATTCATGAATTTTAAAATGTTCAGAATTTTTTGGTCGCCCTATTTTTCCAACTTGGTTATTTAATAAATTTGACAATGGGGATTCTTTTTAAAAGTCTAACATTTGATTGCGCGGTTGAGATAAAAAACGTTGTGGAATATTGAAGTAGCCACCGACTCGAATGAAATAGTTGTGGTGTTTCATATGAATGGTTGATGGGGAAAATAAAGATAATTATTTGAGAGGATACAAAGCTTCCGAACTAATTATCATAAACACAGCTAACTATCATAAACACAGGACTCGATGTCAGGAGGAAAAAAAAAAAATTTACAGTCACAATCTGTTCAGGACTAATTTAGCAATGACTAATCTAATGATGGATGTGAGACTGTGGATGATAGCCATATCACTTACTCAATAAATTCAACCCTAGACAACGAAATATAGAAATGGAGACCATTGGGTCAAGCACACCTAACTACCACCGTGCAACTAACATTATGTAGGGTGAAAGATCCAAACCGTTAGGAATCATATTCTATGCAGTGAAATATCCAATGCTTTAGCAAAACCACCAGAGGGGTGAAAGATCCAAGCGTTAGGAATCATAATGTTATGTATGCTGAAATATCCAAAGCATTAGGAAAACCATCAGAAACATGCTCCTGTCACCATAACCCTACCGTGCACACCAAAAACGGGGGTGTTAAGGAGGTAAATCCCCTCTGCGGACCGAGGCGATCCCTACTAGCCCAGATCGAGTCTAGCAACAATCAAACACGCTAGAGTGCAGGTTCCTAATTGTAAATAAACCAACTTGCGAGGAAAGCTTACCTGGAATCCAACACTGTCATTTGTAGAAGAGGTGGTGCTCCCGTTCCTTCGCCCTGGCAGATCACAGCCCTCACGATCTCCGTGATCGGACACCTGCACATGCAAGAAACAACACAAATGCAAGCATAAAATCTAGTGCATACAACTATATATCAGTCGAAGAGGATATAACTCATGAACATGATCAAGAACAAGAGTGGAACCATAACCGATAGTCGCTTATCATTAAAGAGTCAAAAGAAGAATACAACCATAGCTTCGACGCAGCACTCTCCTTTAGTGGGTCCTCAGCACAACATGTCTCAAAAAAGCTTGTCAGAGATGGGACAAGACTTTCTCTCTGGATACTTGGCAATAGTCTCCTTGCTTGGATTTGGCCTTAGGGAATCAAGAAGGCTTTTGCAGCATGAAAGCTCTTGGGAACTTAGAAATTCTACCACTCTTTGGAACTAGCTTGCAAATGGGAATGGGCAAGCTTTTATAGAAGGAGGAAGGGGATTTGGGATCCCTATAATTATTGGATTGGCCCTATCATCAAGGAAGCCTCCATGAGAGGTGGCAAACCACTTCCTCTCCATGGAAATCCGTAGCCAAACCTCCCAACTCAAGATAGAAATCAGCCCAGTAATTTGTTAGGATGAAACTTCCGCCTTTTATTTTTTAAAAACACCTCTTAATATGGTTGGCGCGGGTACGGCTCTATGACAGAGCGCCAATTGGCGCGCCCTCTTTGGAGGATTTCCCTCTTGGCGCGAGGGCTGAACTATGGAACCGCGCCAATGGAAAAAGAGCTATTTTTAGGGTTTTATGCAAGGATATGTCTTTAGGGCAATTAAAGCTCATCTTTAGAGGGATGCAATGAAAGTATTTTCAAGTCTTGACTCTGCCCACAGGTCATGGAATGAGCCCTCCAATGTGCGGGATGGGGATTGTAGGGACGGTGACAAATTGCTGTGTAACAGGGGGTTAAAGCGAGTATTGAAGCTGTGATCTGGGAAATCATACTAACTTTTTCGCAGAATGGGCGCTTGCCAACATACCAAATCCCTAGAACAAAAAGTGAACTATTTCAACTTTTTTTTCATTAAAATATGGTTTAAAAATGTCTTGTGGATATTAAAGATAAATTGACACATTGATGTGATAAAGCCTCTTTCATTTTCATTTATTTTGTAGTTGCGTATGAACATGAGCTGAACTCCTCTGAGATTAACAAGGCAACTCTTATTTTGGGACCTTGAAGGAAACACGCCTGACTTTTCTCGGAGTTGGTGCCATAGCTTTATTACCACCGAACATAACCAAAAAATGCCAGTCACATAACAATTCACTATAACAGAAAGTAAATTACATGATTTCTCGTAAAGCGAAATAGGCTTGCGTTCCCTACATAATGACTATCTTAACTTTATATGTTCTTGAATTCAACATGTATTTAGGCAATTGGCTAACATTTCCTACACATAATGTTAACTTTATATGGTTTTGAATTCAACATGTGTATTGGCGGGAGCTAGACAATTCTCCGTGGAGAAAAATACACCAACGTCTCTCTCCTTTTTACCTTAATTTTGAAGGCATTTTATTAGAGTAGTCTAAAAAATCTACAAATTAGTTTTAAAAATAATAGAAATTTCGGTAGAATTTTTAAAAATCTGGTTATGGTTTTGGGTGTTTTAGGGGTTCTTGATGGTGTTGAAGCCATTTCCACCATAAAAAATCATTCAAACACTCTAGCATTTTGATTTTTTAAAAAAATCATTCAAGCTATTTTGTGGCATATGTAGATAATGCCCATTTTATTTACATAAATAGGTAAGCAGCCATATTTTACAATGATACAATGATTTTCAAAACCTTAAATTTAAACTTTAATTCATCTTTAAAATAATTTGAGCACACTTTTGGGAAATTTACATGGTGTGGCAATATATGATGTGTTAAAATCCTCAAATTTATATGTGAAAGTTGTATATTTGAAAATTTAGACATGTTAAGTAGGGTCCTAAGGAGATATGGTTTTAGGGTTGGGGTGTTATATTTTAAAGTTTTATTTTTAAAGGATTCTAGGTATTAAAATATATATTTCATTTTTTTTATGAAGTATTTTGCTAGTGTAGTGAACACATCTCTTTTCAAAGATAAACTACCACTTTTCACATTGTGATATTTTTATTATTTGATGCACCAATAGAGTAGATTTGAGATTCAATATATTATGTTTCTCTTTCTAATATCTATCTATTATTTCACTTGTTATTACTACTTTTTATTTCAATATAATCCATATTATAGGTATCAAAGAAATATAATATTTTTTGTTTCTCCATGGGCATGAGGTCAACGTACAAGGATCTACCCTTCATACTAGCTAAGATTGGAGAAGACTTAACTCGTTAATGTAATTATCCTATCTTTCCATGTGGATAGAATGAAAAATGATGGCGTATAAGATCCTATCTCGATGTTACTATAGGAAACTTTCATGTAAAGAGAAATGAGATGATAGATAAATTCTAGTCGATCCTCCAACAAATCCAAATGATGATGGCACACCTTTGGAAGGTAGTCCCATTAGAGGTACAAAACATTCAACAAATTACTTTATTCTATGAAGCACGCGATAAATAGAGAGATGGCTAATTTAGCTACCTGGTTATTACCATTTTTAAAATCATTCAAATAATGAAAATATCTTCTCCATGCTACTGAAGAGTGTTCTCCATATCATGTGGGGCACTTACTATGTTGAAAATGAATTTAAATAATTTGGGACACAATCTACTTTGGTGGATTTTTCTGATTCCTGAGGAATTATACTCTACTTGACTCTATAGTGACTTATGCATGAGATGGAAACCTTTTTGTTAGGATAAAGATAAGGTTGTGTTAGAGCACACCAATACATTCGATACCTTACCTTTGAAGTTGATTATTGGAGACTCTAAGTGGCATTCGGTTCTAAACTTTCTTAGTGATCTAAAAATGTACATCTAATCATAAATGCATCTTTTGAATACCTCTTCAACAAAAGTTACTTACATTTATGTTGGTAAGATTGAGAAAATTCCATAAGTTACTTTCAAAGTCGAGTATTAGGTACTCTAACTTCTAACTGACACTTGGCTCCAAAATACCTTGAAAATTCCATAAGCTACTTTCAAAGTCGAGTATTAGGTACTCTAACTGACACTTGGCTCCAAAATACCTTAGTGACCTACGCATGTACATCTAAGGATAAATTTGTCTTCTGAACATTTCTTTGATGGGATTTTATTACACTTTTGTTGGTAAGATTGAGAAAAAGATTTACTAGTGGAGGAGAGAGTATGGTTTAGAAAACCAATCCTAACAAAATAATAGTAAAGTATCCCTAACTAGTAATACACAAGACACAATAAAGATATACAACCTTAAGAAAACTGACTCAGTCACATATAACATAACAATGAGAGGTTGAACTGGGACATTGTAAAGCCACTGTGAGATCCACAAAAGCCACATGGTGTTAATGAATGCCATTAAAAATTGTTGTTCATGGTTGAGTTGAAAGTCTAAATTTTCATTTTGCATCAAACTCTAATTTTGAGCAAGATAAAGGACAGTGGATCATTGATGTGGAACCTAATTCTACAATAACTATCATAAAATACCCAACCAGAGGGACCATACCAAACTAAATAAGGGCACTATCTATTTTACTCATAAATATGCACATTCTATTGTTATTTTTTTTTAAAATTGACTATGATTTTTATTAATAAAGTCCACATGTAAAAAAACAAATACAAATTTACATAATATTTTGATACAACTTATAGATTTAGCATTCCTCATATTTATACAAAAATAAGACTCTATAGAATTTTTCTTTCACAAAAACTATTACAGATCCCAACAAAACCTGGAAAAAGATCTACCTTACACTACATATAAGGTAAATAAGAATTACAGGTTTTTTTTTTTTTTTTGTCCAATTTCACCCATTATTAATCTCCTTCGAGTGTCTCTCGAACTAGATATTTGTTCTCATGATTAGACAACCCTTGATTAACTATTCTTTCTTCGACCTCTCGAAGAATTTTTTTGGTATGCAAAATAAGATGTTAATTCTTTAATTTTTTCTTTACATTGTTTTTTTAATGTTGAATCCAATTAATTATACTCCATAAGGTAATAGTGTGTTGAAGAAAACTCTTAGTTTTCTATCATGAACTTGTTTTTGGATTCCTTGAAGGCTCTGCAATCACTCCAAAAAGTCGTAGATCACTATTTGTTTTACCTCAGCTATCTCCGTGGGACTACCAAAAAGCCTTCAATTTTTTTAATCAAAATCTCGATCATTGCTACATTGATTCCAAACCATGTTCATCAGACCATATGAGTAGACGCCCTTACTCTTCACAACACACCGAAATAGGATTTTTTTTCATGTCCTGTAATTGTATGTAAAGAAGGAATACGTATCCTTTATCGAACGCAATAGTTTATATGTTAGATATTTTGGAGGATTTTCTGGTTTATTTTCAGGTTTAATATTCTCAAAATTTATTCGATTTGTTGAACTATAAGTTTGAGTCTAGAATATTCAACATTTTCTAGGGTCCAAAAGAGTCTTGTAAAAACTGAAAAATCCAATATTATATATATAATATTATATTATTCTAATTTTTTCTTACGATAACTTTTAATAGTTAGAGAACGCCTTCATAAACTGGACATTGGCATTGGAATCGACAACTCGAGCAAGTTACCTTTGTTTGAATACTCATGACATCTTCGTCCTACCCCGTGTAAGCAATGTCTCGTTTCTCGCATAGTATTGAGCTCTGGTTCATCATTAGGATTGAGCTCTGGTTCACCATAGATACCAGAGAAGGTATTCAGGTTTAATATATTGAATATATATAGTTTTAGTGTTACATACAATAAACTAATGTGGAAAGGAATTTTTCAATATCCTAATTTTATTTTTGAATTTGGAAGCCCTTCGGAAGATCGCAAAATCATGTACACGGCTATGGATTTCATATTTTGGGAATTTGATTAAGTCAATTAGTTCACCTACATTAGATTTTCAAAACCTTTTTCAAAAGAGTCATTGTTCGTGTTTGACCAGTAACAAAGACAAAAGGAATATGCCAACTGTGAGGTAAATGAAGGACTTAGTGCCTTCTTCTAAAGCCGTAGGAGTCCCAACATGCAAATCCCCACGCCATTGCAATAACGACAGCACAGATTCATACACTACGTGGTTCTTCGACGTTATGTCCCCGAACCTATGAATCTCCTTTCTCTTCTAAAGATCATGATTCATTAAGAGTATCATATTAAATATACTAAAAGAAATCGTTGACTTATTTATTTATGAATCGTTATCATCTATTATTTATTTATGAATCATAGTTTTCATTTTGTATATTTAATATTATATTTATTTATTTATTTATTTTTGGTATAGAATGAATTAGGTTGATTTCATACTAATCATAATACAAGATTGATTTCAAGGATTATAACTATAATTTTTAAGTGTGTATGTACATTTTCGTGAATAAATATACATGAAATAAAATATTTAAACATCGATTTTCATAACACATAATATTTCAATTTCACAACCATCACTAATTAAACTATTTTATTATTTATATTATTTTATTTAATAAATAATTAAAAAATAAAAAATAAAAAATATTTATCCCAAACTTTTTAATAATAATATATTCATTATATATTGTTTTTACCATAAGTATTAACAATTTTAAGTTGAGAAAATACAATTAATATTTAACCCAACTTGTGATAAATGTTTTTAAAATTATATCGAAAAGTATTTTTAACAGTTTAAGTTTGAATTTTATATTAATTTTTTCATCCAAAAAATTCATTTTCAATGAAATATAGTAAAAGTTGTTTACTATTCTTACATTTCAAAGGTTTTTAGAGTATATTTTTGAATTAATTTTGTTTAAAATTTAATAATTTTTTATCAAAATTATAAATTTGAATGGTATAATTGATATGTATTAAATATTTAAACAATTTTTTTCAAAGATCACAATCTTACCCGAACTCAACCTCAAAAACTAAAATCAAATTTTAAAATAACTATAAAAAAAACACAATAAAATAATTAATTTATATAAAATTTAATTTTATACATTTTTTATTTAAATCCTAAAAAAAATAAAAATAAAATCACCTACATAAAAAAAATTAAATATTCCTATCCACATGAAATCCTAATCATAACATCTCATACAATCTCCTAAATGTACAACACACACATATATATATATACCAATAATTCACATTCCCAAATCATCTCATAGAATCTCTTTTTTTATATATCCACTAAATTGAAAGTTTGAAAACGGAAATAATGGTGATGTGACTCTGAAATAATATGTGCTGACTCGAAATTTGGGAATGTGGATTAATGGATTTAGTGGATTTTGGGTAATACATCGCACTCAACATGCTGTTAAATTATTTTGGGTTCATGGACGTCCATTCCTGCATTTATATTCATTCACGAACCGTACATTTTGTATCCGTTATCCATTACTAATAATACTAATAATGGTAATACTAGTGATTGGTCAAAAGCTTATTCATTCAAAAGGCACACTGCGAATTCCATTCAAGAGGAACACTTCAAATGCAACTCCCATTGGTAGGCTAGCAATAGCAATCTATATAGTGTAGAATTACAAGAGATACAATGTATGCAAACTCAATCAAATATACTACAAGATACAATGTATACAAATACAATCAAATATGCATTGCATCTATAAAGTGTAGAACAATGTATATACTACAAGATACAAGATATAATGTATGGAAACTCAATTCACATAGGGGACATTGAAATTTTAATGATTACATTTATTAGTTTTTGCTTGGACTATAACGATAGATCGTTGAAATTCAATTAGTTTTTGACTAAGCTTTCCCTCATGTTAATTTTGTTTATCCAAACTTTAGGAATATTTATTTAAACATTAAAATTTTTATGCTAAAGTTTTTGATCGTAGAAATTGGATCTCTTATTGTCGGCTTAAACTTTTTCTCCAAAGTTGACAGCTTAAACTTTTTATCCATTGTTTCTTGTTTTATCCAAAGTTTCTATTAGAATAACGCGTTTATCTAATCTCTCTGCATGGGATTTTGATTTTTCTCTTTACCATGGAGAGACCCATGGAGAGACTCAGCTGCCACATTTGTAAACTGATTTTTCTCTTTACCATGGAGAGATCCAACTGCCACATTTGTCAGAAAGTTGTATGCAGGTGTTGATACCTCTGCGAATGGAAGCTCGGTCTTTGCGAATGGAAGCTTAGTGGTGGTGTTGTTCGAATGAAAGCTCGGTCTCTGCTAATGGAAGCTCGGTGGTGGTGTTGTGCGAATGGAAGTTCGGTCTCTGCGAATGGAAGCTCGGTCTCTGCAAATGGAAGCTCGGTGGTGGTGTTGTAAGCAGGCATATGAATGTGAAGCTCTCATCATGCGCAGGTCTTGGCCATCGTGAATCTTCCGCCATGAATTTGAAATTTAGCATACAAGGTATGTAGTGTCTCTGCATTTACATATATAGATACATAGATGTCTCCATCATATTTTTTCTTCATAAAATATATGTGATACTCACTCTTATATATTTGAATATCTGAATACCCGGAAAACTCTACGATACATTTGATTCATCCATGGCCCGACTATTGTGGGAATGGATGGTACATTTTATTTGGCATTTTCCCGAACCCTGCCTGTGTTCTGATCCCGCCTTGACTCCTTGTCATTTTCCCAAACCTTGGTATTTGAATTAGATTCATTTCATTCAAGGGTGGCCAAATGGGCTGGGTCTATGGTTTAGACCAGTTGGAATGCCTTCATTATCGATGGTCACAACCCCTTCATGCTTCTTTATGAGTCTGCTTTTCCTGCATCATGCCCTTTCTCGGTTCTGATCGGGTTGTGTGGGTCTGTTGATACATGGCCTTTCCTTCCTTCGGTGGTCCCTGCTTTAGTCGAAAAAAATGGTTTCCTTTTCTAGATGACAAGGCTGACAATAAAGACCTTAATTTAACAATAGAAGCCAGGGTATACGCATCAGTAGATCCATCAGTAGCTTGCTTCGGTCGTAAGAAGGTGGTATTCGGTCAGCTAGAGATTTATGTCTCCCTGAAAGTTTCTATCAATAACGTGTAGTGGGTTGATTAGCCTGCTTTACGCATAGCTGCTTGCTCCTTTGTGCATAGCTACTAGACATGGCTATTGATCCCCAATGAAAGAAAATTGAATATATCCTTCCCTAGAATCTATGTATGCTAAGTGATTAACCTATGGCTACTTTCAGATTCCTTCTTTATGCGAAATCAAAGCTGCTTGATAAATTGGTGCTTTAGAAAGAAATATCAGGCTTGAGGGCTTCACAAGAACACACAACCCTTACTAATTTTATTTTTCCAGGTTGCAGGCCTATGGCAAAAGGTGTAAGGCTACTTACGTGGTTCTTTCTTTCTCGCTAGATTGACTTGATTCGATATCTACCTATGGTTGTTTCTATAGATCTACCTATGGCTATCTTAGACACGGAGCATTCCAATCTCTGGATATTTCTAGGTATAACACCCACTGAAACACTTTGACTGTCTTTTCCCTATAGAATAAATACCTAGGAGCCCCATGGAAGCAGCTTCAGAAATCATAGAGAATTAGGCGTTTGATTTTCGCAAAGAGGAATAATAGTTAAGGTTGTGGGTCTGTAGGGACAGAAAAATGGAATAAAAGGTAAGGTTGTGGACCCATAGGGGCAGATAAATGGTATAATCCCAAGGCACATATGAACGGTATTTAATTCAATTATCAATTTTTATTGTTTGAAAATTTTTGCATGTCTTACACGTGTATTTACACAGCTGTTTTAAAGTGTTTACACAAGTGTCTTATAAGTATTTTGTTTACCCAAGTTGCTTATAAGTATTAAATGTCTTATATATCTTAAGGTGTTTACTTCCTTGTCATCTGCAATATAGAAAGAACCTATATGCCTGAACAAGTATTGAAGGAATTGTCAGTGGTACACTACCTTATGCTACTTTTTTTGTTATTTAACTATTTTTGTTGTTGTTATGTTGTCATGATTTTGTTGTTATATTGCTGGTTTTTATTGTTATGTTGTGCTTCTTTTGTTGTTTTTTTCAACTATATATATCATTTCAACTATGTGTATGCTACTCACATTTCAACTATGTGTATGTTGTGTGATTGTTAGTAATATTGTTTTTAACTTGGGACTCATTGAATTTTGTGATGAATGTGGGATGGATTTCTCCCATGTAGAATTTATTCTTCCACTTAGAAATTTAGAGTAAAGCCACATCAGAAATTTATTCTTGCAATCCAACGTTTGAGAAAACTTAATGTTGTAGAATTAATAACCTTACCATTTCACTGGCTACTTGTTTTTTCCATTTGTTATTCTCTGGTGACAAAAGCACTGCTCTGGCTACACTAAATTATGTTTCAGATGTCCATATAGAAACCATGGTTTCAGGTAAGTTTCCTGTTTATTTTAAGCGTTCTACCGAATATTGTCTATTTTTTCTTTGGTAATATGTTTCCGATGCTATAACAGGTTTAAAACCCTTTTGGGTTTTCAAAACTTAAACCCATCCAATTCGCAGAGATTCACTAAAGGAACATAGGCCATTGATCTTGGATCATTATAGACCATTGGATTTTTCCTCCCTATACCATTGTTGCTAGTGGTTTTTACGTGGTAATTTATGGTTAATATTGGAAGCTTAAAGATGTTTTGACGAGCTAGTAGGAGAAATAGAGGGGTGAGCTACATCCACTGGCTGGGTAGTGGACACAGGTTCGACCAAGGATTCTAATTTTTTCAATTCATTTGTGGCATTTTTGGTGGATCATTAAGTGCATTTTACATAGGGTTACGTGCATGGATTGTTGGTTTATTTTCTGCCAAAATTATATGTCATTTTTTATATAATGCTGCCCACTCTAGTGATTCTTCTAGCTTATGAAACAGTGTCCAGATGATCCAATGAGGACTCGTTGATGTATTTTATTCTCAGGAATCATTAGGTGGTTATGAAAATTTTAGATGAATTTTTTATTTCTAGGTCTCCCCAACTTATTTTTTTGCATGCTTATGAATCGAGTGGCCACTGATGTATAACGCTACCAATTTATGATACTGGATGTAGTGATACCATGTACACTATTAAATTTATATGCTTGCAATTAATTGCACCTTATTTTCCCCGTGTCTGGTTCTCATATCGAAACCCACTACTTGCATTATTTTCTTTCTTTCCATTTCATAATAGGCAATTCCATAGCCCTGCAAATTCAATAACCCTCCACAGTCACTGGTGGTGCCACTACAAGGCCTCACCCCACCACATAAACATGTAATTTTCATTGACTTTAGTATGCATGTGTATATAAGCTTAAGAAATATATAGGGATACAATGACATAATGAACATTTGGGCTTATAGAAATCTTCTTTAGGTATCATATTCATTTTCCTTAATCTTATTACATCTTCAAAAATTTGGAACCGTTATTTAATTTTGAGTTAGTGCTTTCTATAAAATGATGGATATCTAAATGGAAGGTACGCTAGGAAAGCTACTTAGATAATCCAGGTGGATCAACTAATGCATATGGATCTTCTACTAAAGCTACCGTATCCAATGCTACTTCTGCTGAACATCACATCAATTGCCTTATTCATGCATGATCATTCTCGTAACCATGGTTGCAACATCTACATTTTGATTGCCCAATAGTAGTCTCCCAAAACCTTAGCCTTTGAAATAATTTTTTCTTTTTTCATCCTCAATACTGTTGTACTTCAATGCAACTTTTTGCATTTCATTGCATACATTCCGTAGTGACTAATGGAAAACATTTCATCCCATACCTATGAAACTAAAGTATTCAGGAGTACAAATTGAAGCCATAGAGTAATTCTCTTTCATTTTTTATAAGACACAAAAAGAAAGACCTTAGGCCTTTGTGGAACCTGCATGTCACCTCTCAGATCGGTTATTTGAAGTGCTCCTGATTTTGATTTTGGGCTAGAAACGCTTAGTGCTTAAATGTAACTCCATGCTTGTTAGCATGCCATTTCTCACTGTTTAAGGGACTTCTATTCATCATTTGGAATTGGAAATAAAACTATGTTTGTCATAGAAAAATATTATTAAAATTTAAAATATGCCAAACAATCTACAAATGAAAAGGCACAAAGGTGTTGCCCTTATTTATGTTGGTGGTGCAACAATAATAATTCATATTGTTGCATTATAACAATCAACATATTTCCATGACAATAAAATGACTTGCTAAGGTCATTGAATTCCATCCTACCTATCATTTCTATAGAGACCTTCCTTGAATCTCTTTCCATATTTTCTTCAAATTGACCTATATCTTTGTCTCTAGTTTTGGGAGAATAAATTCTCAATTAAAAAAGATAAGAATTAGAGTACACAACATAATGGTCATGAATGATATAATTTAAATACTATAACATCAATAAGGAAACTCATAGCCATGAGGTATTCGAAACCTCCACGCAGTTATTGTCAACTTGGTGTCCGTCATAAATTTGGGTTGGCTTGTCAAGTTATCAAAAAGATTTTTCTTTAAATACTGAGCAGCGCGAGATCCACCATGGCCTAAGAGAAGCAAACCAGCAAAAAATATCAGAATTGGAACAGAAAGCCAGAACTGGTCTTTATCTCATGTGCAATATTCTCATTAACATTGTTCATTTAAAAACATAAGACTTGATTTACAAATAAATAACTTGCATAGAAATAAAATTTCAAGTCAACCCAACTATAGTATAAATAAAATAGAGATTCCAAAAAGGAAACATACCATAAAAAACCCCAAAAAATCCAACCATGTGACCATTGATCTTCGATATTTTTGCATCATATAAACCCTCCATTGTTCCTCTTCTCCCTTGACAACTAGCATATCCATAGCTAGAATGCTTATCTTCACTACATTTTAATAAAAATAAATAGTTTAATTGTGTGCAACAGAAAAAGATATGGATGATAGGAGTTTCAGTGTTTGTTGTGACCAAGAAGCATGAAAAATGCATTGTGAAATTCAAGACTCCTTTTTCATTGTGAGCATACAATTCTTGTCTTGTAAATATTATTTAGTTGTTTTCTTTACCAGGGTCGATTTTGCATTGAAGGTATAAGTAACTATTTTCATCACTTAAAAGAACAAAATTTGTGAAATATGAAGTTACAAATATACCATAGTGAAATATAATAGACACTTAAAGGAAACCAACCACCAAGAATCATAAACAGCTAAAACATCCCACATACAAATTCTAGGTGTTTTAATAAAAGATTAAAACATAGCAACATTTGTAGAAGAGAAAATGTATAATAACCAAGTGAAGAGTGTATCGTAGAATTGAGACAATAGAATAACCATGAACTAATTAATAATACTAGAAATTAAGAAAAATGTAAACTAAGTCTAATGTTATTATACTTAAGGGAAAGGGATGCTTTAAGTGCCATCAGTTGGACGAGTTTGATATAACTCTTTAAGTGCCATCAGTTTGGCTGATTTTGATGCTTTAAGTGGAAGTTTGATAAGACTCATTTACAATCCTCATCCAAAATTATCTCAAATTTGAAAAAAAACCCCAAAAAGGTACTCTTAGCCCTATATATTGTACAATGTGGATCAAGTATTTCCCTTAACAAATTCATCATTCATTACAGAGTACACAACCAAGTAGCAGGTATGACCTACAGGATGACCTTAACCACCATATTTATGATCATAATTCATCATTTTTAATGGAAGATATGTTTCTTTCTTCAAAGTTAGATTGCTTTGGATTTTTAAGAATTTCTTACAACATGTCTCTGATGCATGTTGTTCTTTTCTAAGATTGGAACTTTAATTACACCCACTCTCTACATGGAATAATTGTTTTCTTTATCATGCATTGGCCTTGCAGTAGATTATGGTTATATTAGTATTACTTCATAGATTTTATCATAAGAAAACCATGAAGAAATGTATGTCAATACATGAGATACAATGGGCTCCAAAGAAACTAGTCACTTACAATCACCTGCAATTAATACTATAAAATGAAAGTATACAGTAAACTCATAAAAATGACAGGAGCTACATATTTAGATAATTACCAAATAAGTTTTAATGTATCAAACACTTTAGGAACTTAAAGGCTATATGGTATTCAACAAGTATAGAAGTAAACCCACAATAGCACCTTTAAAATCCACACCCAAAGATTTTAAAAACCCTACATGGCCAAAATTGACCACAAAATAATGTATACCATGAACATTGGTAGTTACCAATTTGAAAACACATTTTTTTTCCACTGAGAAAATATTTACCAAAAATGACTTTGACTGTAGGAAGGTAGAAATTTTAGTGTTTCTTTTCACAATAGTATTATACACTGGAGATTTATTTTTATTGTAAAACCCTTCTGTATAATATACTGCCAAAATGTCAAATATCAATGACAAAAGAAAACTCATAACTATTATAGAAACAATAGAAACACATTTGAATAATAGATAAACCATTTCAACACCATAAATTATGAAGAACATTTTATATTTCTACATAAGGTATTCTGGATTTACCTGCAGGAAAATAAAATGAAAATTTTATTTAAAAAATCAAAACAATATTGTTAGTTTAGAGAACAAAAGTAAACACTTTGTAGCATTGTTCAGAATTCATGGATCCAAAATTTAGAATTTTGATATGTGAATTTTCAGAAGTATATATTCATCATTGTTCAAAAATACGAAAGACCTATAACAATGAATTAACCTCCTTATCAAGTCCAGAATATACAGTGGCAACATTTTGGAAACAAATGAATATGGCTACTCATATAATAGATAGAATTGTAGTCTTGGGGCCTATATATAAGAGGAGATAGTCACAGCTGAATTGGGGATGCACATCATACCAAATTCATTACTGCTGAAACTGATATATCATTTATTTTCCTGAATAATTTATTTTCATGAACTTATTACTAGTCCCAGGGTACAATTTTCACCACCTGCAATAATTTGTTGCATGGCTTTGCCTACAATTTAAAATGGGGGATTCCTCAAGAAAGTTAGGCATTTCATATATTTCAGCAGGGGATTGCACCATGGACTCACACTCTGTCAATATCAGACCCTCCACATGGAGCAGGCCATGGTTGAAGCTATGATATCCATTTCCGAGGCAGCTCAGAAATGGGAATATACACAGGATGCAACATCATATTGTAGTTCATATATGACCTAAATTTACAAGTCCATGACCAATGCATTTAGAAGTATACGCAAAGAGCATGAGAGAAATGAAATTGATGCTATTCAAATGATATGAAACATGGAGATACATTACTTAATCTGCAACAAATGTTAGATCAACAAGTAGTGCATATAGCACTTTCATTGCCATTTAGTTGTAGTTCAAGGGAATGTATATTCATAAATACATATCTAGTTAATGAACACATATTTATGCTTAAACCACCTATTCTCTTGAAACAAGAACCTAATGATTCAGAAGATGTGATGCATCATTACATTAATAACTACTACATCAAATACCCATGCTCCATTAGGAAAATTTTCCTTACAGAATTTGTATCAAATTACAAGAAAGATGGCACACACATATCAAAAAGGAAAAAACCAAATGTTACATGATTTGTGAAATACAAAAAATATAAAGATGTTGAAAAATTTTGTACAGAGAAATTATTGTTATATGTTCCATTATAAAAATGTGAAAAAAAATTTAAACAAGACTTCCCTATATGGCAAGCTGCATATACATTACATGAAAAAAAAATCGCATCAATGAAGCTAAATTTACATATAACATCAATGAAACATGGGGTGATTTAGAGACTGCAACAAATGAGCTAAATAGTTCTATGAATACCAATCAGATAAATATGAGAAACAAAGAAAATATTTTCCATTGTGAGGAATATGATTTGCAATCATACCTGCAATTTCCAAAACAATTTGAGACGAAAAAAAGAATCAATCTTGAATTTAAAATAAATTCTCATCCATTTTTAATGGAAAACAATGAATATTACAAACTCAGAAGAATGTTGAACAAAGAGCAATAAGAAATTGTAAAATATGTTGGAATAAAAAAAAGAAGAAACGTCCATGAACCAACTTACCTATTTATTACAAGTGGAGTAGTGGTAGGCATAACACTGACAACGAATGAAATTTTGCAAATGCTTATACGAATATATGATTCAAAGAACACAATTGGTCCTATGAAACCAAAGGGTATAATATTAGCATATACAGGAAAAGCTGCATATAGTGCAAGAGGAACAACAATACATTCTGCATTACTAATGCCTTTTAACAAGTCTGAATTCTTGCCTCTTAGCAAAGAGGTATTAGACAACTTATTGAAACTATATCAATAACTACAACTTGCTTTCATAGATGAAGCCTCTATGATTGGTAGTCAGTTCTTATATTCTATTGACAATAGACTCAGAAACATAAAACATGTCAAAACCAAATACTTTGGAAACATGGACATGATATTTTGTGGTGATTTCTACCAAGAAAAACCTATTCAAGACTCGCTAATTTTTGAAAAACCAAGAATCAACAATCAAATAGTAACACATGATTTCTGGAAGAATAATGTTAAGTGCTTCCAATTGCATATGACTATGCGACAAACAGATGAAAAATTTCTATCAATTTTAAATATAATGCGAACAAATAGTTAGACATGTGATGATAAAACATATATTAATAGAGCTCGCATGCACCCTGTATCAAATTATCCAACATTTCCGTATTTATTTTACAAAAGAAAAAGACGTTGCAATGCATAACAAGAAAATGTTAACACTCATGCTTGGTAATGAAATTTTAATCAATGCAATTGACGAAGATGGAGAGAACAATGGAAATGTTCCAAGGCATCAACATACAACTATTTTTCCTTCAAAACTTGTGATAAAGTTGAACATACTAATTGAAATGTATGCTTGCAATTATGGTGCAAAACATGGACTAGTAAATGGTGTAGATGGAATAGTCAAATCATATACTCATACAGATAAACTCTATGTTCTATGGATTAAGTTTCATGACCCTAATATTGGTCATCGAAAATCTATAAAACTAGATTATTTTTATACTTCATACATAGCACATGATTGGATACCAATATTAACAATATAAAAAGAAATGCCTATGTCACCAAACATGGCTCATTTGAAGATGTGGAAACGATTCCCAATTCAACTTGCATGTGCATGCACAATACATAGGTCACAGGGTTTAACCTTGGATAGACTTGCATTTGACCCTCTTGGAATACAAGTGCATGGCCTAGTGTACACAGCTATATCACGTGTAAGAAACATACAGTCATTGTATTTTCCAAATTCTCTGACAAACAACAATTTCAAGGTTAAGAAAAAAGTAAATTGTGAAATGCAATGTTTGCAAAGAATTGCAAAATGGCAATTAGAATATGATTGTTCATCAATACAATCATTGCGATCCATCTCCATTCTTTCACTAAACACTCGTAATCTTCATGCACATCTTAGTGACATATGAAGTGATTATGACACAATGTAATATGACATGTTATTCTTACAAGAAACATATATGTCCCTGTCTATGAAAAATTAGTACTTCGCAAATTTCAATTGCATCTCTAGTTGGATTAACCATGGACTAATGATATTGATAAAAATACATATAACTATGCTTGAACACATCCACTTTGAAGAGCATTTTGTAGAATCATTGTTGGCAAAAATAATAGTTCATGGATCACAAATCACAATACTCAATATATATGCATCACCACATGCAAATTTGAACAATATTTTGAATGCCATGGAAAAAGCTTTATATCATCTAGATTTAAAGGATATCACAATTAGGTCGGCTAGGATTACATTGTGGTCCCACAGAATCCTATATATAGAAAGGAGGTTTTGTAATTTTTATCATCCAAGAATTGTTCATTCATGTAATGTATTGGAGGTTGCCCCCTTGAAGTGGCTTATTTTTAAGATGTTGATATCTCTTTTCTTCTATTTTTGGAGCTGGTTTTACAACATTTGGTATCATATCCTTGGATTCTAGGGTTTCGCTCTATGAAGTTTTGAAGCAGTCATAGAAACAAGAACTCAAGAAGTAAAATCAATTTCAGAGTATCTCAGCAACTGGAAGAACTTTCGTGTAGAAGATTCCACATGGGAGGATGATAATTTTATACAGAAGCATCAAGAAATAATCAAGCATTGAGGACAACACTTGTTTGAAGGACAGGGGCATGTTAAGTCCCTATATTAATAGTGTAGTCCCTTATTACATTAGTGTAGCCCCCCTTATTGTTATTTTTGTACCCCTGTAACCCCCATATTGTAATTATCCTTACATTATTATTGTGAGTTCGGCTAGGATTACATTGTGGCCCCTTACATAATGTGGGTTAACCACTTTATTTATTAACTGTGGCCCATTTATTTATCATTCTTATATTATTACATCATATTATTTTCTTGGATGCCTCCCTCTGTACCCTATATTATCCCCCCTACATATACTACACTACCTCTTCCCATGACTGATACCTTGCTATCAGTCCCCAATGTCACTTCTGATTTTACACTCTCATCTAGATTGGAAATCATTTCTATGTTTCAAGTCATGTAGTTGCTACACCCAGAATCTAAGAACCATACATCTCCTTGTTTCTCTTGTGCTACATTACAAGCTAAAACCATGCTATCATGGTTCTGATTTTCCTTTATGAAAATTTCACTTGGTTTTATACCTATGTCATATTGCTTCTTTCTACATTCGTTTTCATAACGAACATACTTCTTACAATAATGACATTGAACCTGAGATTTATCATACCTCTGACCTTTTTCTTGAATTTGGCTTGGTCCTTGACTTGGATTCCCTTCCACTTGAACTTGAAGGATTGCTTCTTCCACCTTTGTGTGGGCTTCTTCCTATTCCTCTATAATTTGATCTTTCTCAACCTCTACCTTGACAAAATGAGACTTGTGTCTTAAATGCATGCTCAAATGATGAGTGTTGAGGAGGTCAATCCAGTATATACAACTATATGTCAGTCGAAGAGGACATAGCTCATGAACATGATCAAGAACAAGAGTGGAACCATAACCAATAGTCGCTTATCATTAAAGAGTCAAAAGAAGAATACAACCATAGCTTCGACGCATCACGCTCCTTTAGCGGGTCGTCGACACAACATGTCTCGGAAAAGCCTGTCAGGGATGGGACAAGCCTCTCTCTCCGGATACTTGGCAATAGTCTCCTTGTTTGGATTTGGCCTTAGGGAAGCAAGAAGGCTTTTGCAGCATGAAAGCTCTTGGGAACTTAGAAATTCTGCCACTCTTTGGAACTCGTTATTCATCCAATCAGCCCTTTAGCCCCTTCATCAATGGATGAAGGCTATATTTATAGAGGAGAGGAGGAGGTTGGGATCCCTACAATAGTGGAAGGGAGGCCTTATCCTTTGGGAGGTTCACATATGGTAGAAACAAGAGACCAAAGGAGGAAGGCCGTGTGTTGAGGAGGTAAATCCCCTCTGCGGACAGAGGCGATCCCTACTAGCCCAGCAGGGGTCTAGCAACAAACAAACAATGCTATGACGCAAGCTCCTAGTTACGAATGAAAGACTTGGGATAAGAGCCTACCTGAATTCCAACGCTAGATCTGCAGAAGAAAATGTCCCCGTCCTTCAGCCCTGGCAGATCACAATCCTTCCACGATCTCCGTGGATGAACACCTGCACACAGAAGAAACGAACAGATACATGCATAGGAACCAACATACGTAACTAAACATCGGTCAGAAAAGATATTACTCGCATTAACATGATAGAGAAAGGAGTGGAACCATAATCATAGTCATCTATTAAACTGATAAACGAATAGAAGTTACAACCAAGTTCTGACGTCGCAACTTCCTTCGAACGGGTCTCCGGTCGTCCACGTCTCGCAAAGCTCGCCAAGGGAAAGGGAAACCTCTCCTGAGTCTCGTAACAATGGTCTCCTCGCTTGAATGGGCCTTAAGGGAAAGAAAGGATTATTTACAACACAAAGGCACTTGGGAATAGGGAGATGCAAAGCTTCAGCACTTCAAGACTAGCTTGCCATGGATCTGAGCAAGCTTTTATAGATGGGGAAGGAGGGAGTTGGGATCCCTATTATTATGGGATTGGCCCTATCAACAAGGAAGGTTCCATAGAAGGTGGCAAAACTACTTCCCTTCCATAGAACTCTCGTAGCCAAACCTCCCAACTCAAGATAGGCAGTGGTTGTGAGTTTGTTTGAACTCAACTTCCGCCATCCATATATAAAAAACAGTCCCTAAAATGGGTGGCGCGATTGCTGCTCTATGACGGAGCGCCAAGTGGCGCGACCTCTTTACAGGATTTCCCTGAGTGGCGCGAGTACTGAACTGTCTACCCGCGCCAATGCAAAAAGAGCTGTTTTTCATGGATTTTGCAGGGAGATGTCTCAAGGGGAAATGAAGCTCATACTCAGAGGGATGCAATGATGATGTTTTCAGTGCATGACAGTGTTCACAGGTCACGTTATGGGTCCTCCATTGTGCGGGACGAGGAATGGTAGGGACGGTGACAAATTACTGTGTAACAGATGCCCCCTAAAGCATGAGGCCCGAGAGAGAGAGGGGTGAAATGCTTTACGAGAACATGTCCAACTGAAGGCCCGCCGTCGGAAAACCTGCGCAGAAAGATACAACTGATATCTTCAGTACATGATGTATATATAGTATGGACGCAGCCATCCGAACAGAGTATGCTATAATCCGGATCTAGGGTATGGGCGCAGCCATCCAACTCAGATCAAACAAATAGACTCAGGTATGGTCGCAGCCATCCAATCAGTGAGTCATGTACATAATGATATTAATCCACAATCGCAGCCTGGATTACAACAGACACAATCTAGGGTCTTGCGCTCCATCTCGACCCAAACAAGTACAAGTTCGAGCATGCGAATATGTGAGCTGATGTCGAACATGCAAGAACATCGTCTGATTACCAGCCAATGATGAAAGCTGTTAACAGACGCGAGAGAAACCACCAATAATGACAATGGTCCTCAAGGTACTACAGGTACAATCTATGGCGTGTGAATAAATGAGCTGACGTCGAACACCCGCAGAATCATTCGATCGGAGGCCAATGATGAAAACCTCACGTCGAATGCGACGAACCTGCCATTGAGGCATGCAGGCTCCAAGGTACCATCAGGAGTCTCTAAACCAACTTCCTGGATAATGAGTTGACGTCGACAGGAAGTGACTTTGATCGAAGGTGGGCCATAATGATTCCCACATCATCGACACGAGACAGAGGAACATAATGTTTTGTTGTGAATCAAGGTCATATGAGAAGCAGAGGAAGGTTGATATTCGCAGAGGCCAAATTCTCTTGAACATATGAACAGCACGACAATGGACTTGGCAGTATTTGACATCAACGGATCAAAGGTCATGGCGACGAGGCAGTGAACAGATGAGAGGTCAAAAGAGATTACCCAAACCCATGGAAGCAAAGTGAAGCAGCGAGATGAGATGTCCCCAATCCCGACACGAATGCAGACAAGTGCCATGTTCAAGAGCGACATACTGCCGACGACAACGACGATGGTTCCATTTTTCCCCCACCATTTCTGGCGAGTACCCCAATTATTTTTGATGACAAGCTTGAAGGGGATAGCATATGCCTATCCTTGTGATATAAGTCCGCTCTTCGGCGAATCCATCCTAGTGCATTTAACGAGTCCTAGGAAGGAGAAATCCTGAGAACGCCATTTCGACTGATCTTCAATGTCATCGTAGTTTAACGAGTTCCATAAAGGGGTTGATTTCCGCGTCTTTCATGTGTTTATGGAGTTTAAAAAGACAAGAAAAAGAAAACTCATTGCAGGTCCCTTTTCGCATAGTTCTCATCCGAAAAGTAGAAGAAATGATCATCCGGGGAAACAAAAACCTCCTAGTCGCGATAGGCTAGGGTATTCCTTTTCGTAATCGATCCAGCCCAGCCCGAAAAAGGGTTAAACTTATACTGGGTGAATGTCGATTCGTGTCCATTTTAACGAGATCGAAACGACAAGGGCCTCGGCGATCTTTTCATATTTAGAGAGTCAGAAAAGAGCTGAAAGATGACTCCAGAGTGAATTTTTCGTGTATTTACCGAGTCCGAAAAAGTATAAAATACAACTCGTCTCCACCTTTTTAAGTCGCAAATACCTGCCACTGCACATACCCAACAAGCGTAAAACCCATTTTCGACATAATACATGCAAATATTTGACAAAAATAACTTTTGAAAACTCATTTTAACGTCGAAAAGTTATAAATATGTCCAATGGTAAAAAATGAAATTACTTTTTACTATTTACCTTGTGGAGAGCAATAGTGGTCCATTTGGAGCAGAATCTTCTGACGGCGATTGCGACCAATCCAGGCAACCATTCAGCGTCTCGTCTGTGACAGGTAAGTGGCGCTCCTTTTCTCTTTCTTTCCATACATTTTTTAATGCATTTCCCTTAGAAATCAGCTCTGTAAGGGCACTTTTGAAATTTTAGGGCCGGGCCAGGTGGCGCGGGTATCGGGCATGGACCCGCGCCACTAAGCTCTTTTTACCAAAGGGCCCGCGCCACATGGCGCGACTGTCAGCAAAACAGTCGCGCCAGCGGCGGAACCCAAATTTCCGCCTAAAATTCCACCATTTATGCCAAATTTCTTGAATTTTGAAGCTCACAAAAGATCTAATCAAGGGCTTTGGACCATGTGAATGCAGATAAACTGTCAGAATGGAAATTGAATGGAAGGAACGGGAACACGGAGATGAGGACGAAGAGGCCATGCAAATCCAAGCATGTATGAATGCTCTGAGAGACTGTGGCTTGAAAAAGTTCTTCCTCACGCCATGCTTACGAGCTCAGCCTGAGCTCCTCCAATATCTGATCAACCTCTGGGATGAAAATGACCAAGTATTCAGAATACGAGACCAGGTGTTGGAATTGGAGGTCACTGACATTTATTTTGTCACTGGATTATCCCGCAGGGGTCCAATCCCTGTACTGACTGGGAGCAGACCATCAGGGGAAAAGATGGAAGAAGTAATGGCGCGGGTGTGCCGTGGGGCACAAACAGGAACGGGGAGTAAGAAGGTATACATCTCAACCATCCCTGATCTAGCACTAAGAGTTGTACTCCACACCATTACGCGGGCTGCTGGATCGCAGGCACCGAATGAGGCTACAAAGACTCAACTCTTACTGGCCTCAGAATGCATGGGTCCCCGACTGTATGATTGGGCAACAGCCGTCACGATCAACATGAAAAGGCAACTCACAAAGTGCAAACACGGCAAACTGAAGCAGTTTGGGTATGGTTCCATCTTGGTATCGTTCATTCTGGAACGCATACCAACCTTCCAGGGCCAAGAGGCCCATGTGGCGAGTCCGGTACCACGAGAGCCGAGAATGGCTCGCTGGGCAGCACTGATGCCCAGATCTGGAGGCGGGCAACAGATGTCCTGGAAGCCCGAGTTCTTTAGGTGGCTATGGCGCCAACTGATCGTTGTGGAAGATTGGCCCTATGCGGGAACCGACTTTACAGGGGACCCAGATCTCCCACTGCCAGAAGGAGACGACTGGGACGAAGAGCTGGGTAAGACCTCATATTTTGATTTTATGTTTATATGTTTTTTTTTTTGTTAATACATACTTGTCTAAACACAATTATATATGCATGGAGATGTAGGACCTGAGAGACCAGCCGGGATGTCTCCTATCTCCCGGAGGACACAACTCGCCCCTGAGATCCAGGGGGAAGGCACCGGAGGAGGGGCACTGGTTCAGAACCTCGAGGGGATCGTCCATGGGATCCCAGACTATGCCCGACTGTCAGATGTACCAATGGATTACCAGCGCCATATGGTGGGAGTTCCAAACCGACTCCACCGAATCCTGAGGCGGCTAGTTCGTGTAGTGACGTGCTATCATGAGCACCATGCTGATTAGTCTCTAGGATTTAGCCACACCTATTTTTGAGAGACACAGTGTCTCCGGATGTATTAAGACAATTATGTATATTTTTTGAGTTTTTATGTGACACACTTCTATGTAAACATTCCGATATATATATATATGCATATCTATTTCTGGATGAGTCTTCTTTACATGTGATGATGATTTATAAATTGCGCAAATGCCTGTCTAACACCAAATTTGCTACTGCATCTGTTAATGTATTCAAATGTCTGGG
Organism: Pinus albicaulis; assembly: GCA_034641835.2. Lineage (NCBI taxonomy): Eukaryota > Viridiplantae > Streptophyta > Pinopsida > Pinales > Pinaceae > Pinus > Pinus albicaulis. The sequence goes on from CM076581.1 coordinate 1,100,252,810, forward strand.
TATATGATGATATGTAATGTATTCAAAATTCCTTTCCAGTAATCGAATACGCAAATACAATCGTAAAATGGACGGGTTTCTTACCGAATAGTGCCCATTCAGCTGCAACACTACAAGCTGTGAATCTAGGTACACGAGCAATTCACGGATACCAAGGTTGACTGCCTCGGTTAATAATTCCAACACGGCGCTATATTCCGCGATATTGTTCGTGGTACGTCCTAAACACACACCCTGCAGATCGATCAAATCACCAGCAGGATCGTAGATTACCCAGGCTGTAGAAGACAGATTCCTGGTACTGCGGGAGGCACCATCCGCGAAACCAACAAATGGATGAATAGACATCTGCACAACCAGGAAGACCCGATCAGCAGAAAGACGTTTACAAAGCACACCACACCATGCACACAAATGACAATCACACACCTATGTACACACACCACACCAAAAATCATTTTAGGCGTAGTACTTCTTAAGGTACAACCCATTTCTGGGCTGCGCCAATGGAACTCCTTCGTAGTCTATAAGCTCGTAGGCCCCATTTTTCAAAACACGTTTTACTATATAAGGCCCGTGCCACATCGGCTGGAGCTTCCCGGCACCAAGCTTGTCATGTGCCTGGTCGTACAAGAGAACTAGGTCTCCTTCAATGAAAGAACGGGGAGAAACAGATTGATCAAAATGGGATTTGACCCTCTTCTTTTGTGCTTCGATGATCAAAGCAGCTAGACGACGGGTTTCATCCAACCGTTCAAGGTACAGAAGACGCTCTTCTTCAGGAGAAGTATCCGGTAAGAGCTCCACAGCTAACTTAAGCGAAGGAATTTCACATTCAACCGGCAAAGTAGCTTCCAGACCGTACACTAGTTGGAATGGTGTGAATCCGGTTGCACTTTTAGCAGATGTTCGGTACGCCCAGAGAGCTGAGAACAGTTGGAGATGCCAACTGGATTTATGAATCCCAACTGTTCGTTGAAGCATAGTGACCAAAACCTTGTTCACTGCTTCAACCTGACCGTTCGCTTGAGGGTAGTATGGCGTTGAGCTGTTGTGACGCAGGCCCAACGCAGCTGTCAGCTCCGCCATCATGTAATCGCGGAAATGAGTACCGTGATCAGTGACGATAGCTTGAGGAACCCCGAATCGTGCAATAACATGGTTGAATAAAAATGAAGCAGTCGTTCTTCCGTCAGCAGCTAGTGTAGGCATCACCTCGGCCCACTTAGTGAAGTAGTCGACGGCGACAATGATATACGCATGCCCCCCGGCCGAGTGAGGGTTACACGTCATAAAATCCACGCCCCATTTCGCGAAAGGGCCGACGGTAATAACGGGATGCAAAGGCAATGGCGGCGCGCGCATCTTGCGCTGAAAAATATGGCACGGATGGCATTTTCGGACTGCAGTGATACAATCCTTGAATATAGAAGGCCAGAAATAACCTGCCCTCAGAATCTTTTGGGCAGTGGCATATCCGGACATGTGTCCACCACAGGCGCCATTGTGGCAGTCATTCAAGACTTTCTCAGCCTCGTCCAAGGTAAGGCATCGTCGGAGCACCGAATCTACTCCAATACGATATAAGGTATCTCCTACTATGCGGTAGGGTTGGGACTGGTGCCGAATCCGACGGCGTGCGGCTTTATCCAACTCAGACTGAAATGTCGCGGTCTGAAGATACACTATGATGTCACCGTACGAAGGATCACGAGTATCAATAAGAAACAGCGTTTCGTCCGGTATATGATCTTCAGAGTGTTCAGGAAGAGAGTCTGTAGGGAGAGAACATATCAAATCCGCGAAGACCAGTGATTTAGTTGACTTGGCGGTGGTGAACTCCAAGTCAAACTCCTGCAGGATGACGATCCATTTGGAGTACTTGCCCCCCAGCAATTGTCTAGAAAGAATATATGTCATGGGGTTGCAGTCTGAAACCACTGTTATCGTGCGCAACAGGATGTAATGGCGAAAGCGTTGTACGGCATGTACGGCTGCTAAAGCCAACTTCTCAACATGTGCATAACGCGTTTCCGGGTCGAGAAGGTTCCGAGAGAGGTAATAAACAACATGTTCATCACCGTTCTCGTCATCCTGCACCAAGACCATGGCGATGGTGCTTAATGTGGCGGCTAGATACAACGTAAAGTCGCGGTGGTAGTCCGGAGGACGAAGCAACGGAGCATTGACTAGCAATGTCTTCAGCTTCTCAAAGGATTCTTGAGCGATTTCGTCCCAATGAAAGGGAACGTTATGCTTTAACAAACGAGTGAATCCTTTGGCCACCTCAGCGTAATTCGGGATGAAGCGCCTAAGAAAATTCGCTTTCCCTTGCAGACTCTGCAACTGATAAAGGGAGGAGGGTGATGGGAGATTTATAATGGCCTCAACCTTCAAAGGGTCGAGGCGAATTCCGTCTTTCGAGACTATAAAGCCTAAAAGACGGCCAGAATCGACGCAGAAGACGCACTTATGAGGATTGAGCCTAATATTGTAGCGTCTACAACGAAGAAATATCTGGCGAAGATGCTCAGGGTGATCCTCTTGCTTACCCGAATGGGCAGGCAAGTCGTCCAGATAAGGCTGGACAATATGGCGAATATCATGAAAAGCGTATGACATCGCTCGCTGAAATGTGGCGCCAGCGTTCTTTAAGCCGAACGGGAGTTTTTTATATGCAAAAGTGCCCCACGGACAGATGAATGTGGTCTTATGTTGATCCTCAGGTGCAATATTGATCTGGTTGTAACCTGAGAAACCGTCCATTAAAGAATAGATCTCACTCCCCGCGCAATCGTCGATAATCTGGTCGATAAACGGAGTGGGATAATTATCCTTAGGACAGGCGCGATTAATATCGCGATAATCCACACAGACTCGAATGGTACCCTGCTTTTTATCGACAGGGACGATATTGGACACCCATTCTGTAAGGGGGATAGGATAAATAAACCCCGCGTTCAGAAGTTTTTCAACCTCTGCCTTGATAGCGGCGGCTTTCCAAGGATGCATGGGACGCAAGCGTTGGCGCACGGGTTTCGCACCTGGGTAGGTTGGAATCTCGTGCACGACAATACTAGGATCAATTCCCGGCATTTCCTCGTAGGACCACGCAAAAACATCTCTGAACTCTTTGAAAAGTTATGTATAGACCTGAATCTCCTCGGGAGAACAAGTCACACCCACATGAATGTTCTCAACAACCCCTGGTTTAACAGAGATGTTGATAGGAACCATTTGAGTAATGTTACTCAGATTACCCTCCGAAAAGACCTCGTGCGTCAAGATCGGTGTTTGAAGAGGAGGGGAAGGAACCTGAGTAGCATAGCGCTCGAGACAGTCAGTCATTGCCCCCAAGCTAGGCATAAACGAGGAACGATGATGCCCATCGCCCCAGGGTAGCTCCTCAAGAGACATAGTTTCGATGATAGCCTCATCTGAAGGAAAAGTCTCTCTAAGAGGATCAGGTGAATCAGCCTGACCAAGCCAGGGGGATTGTGAGTAGACGTCAAGAGCCATGCTCATCGGAGCATGCTGAGGAGGTGGAGGATCCGATGCGGCAACAATCTCACAGTAGCTGATCTCTACCGGCGTTAAAGGCATGGATTCTCCAAACTCATATACCTGCTCAGGTGTAGGAATAAGCCAGGGGTCATCAGTCCTGGACAACATGTTGACTTGAGCGGTATTCGGTGGCGGCGCGGGGAAAATACCCATGAGGACTGGGTCTTTGAAAAGACCAGGTCCTATGCTGTCTAGGGGATTCGGGATTTGATCCACGTATGGCACGTTGTTCTCAGAGCTAGAGGTGAAAAATGACAACTGATCTACCGTGACAATCTTGCCCTCGTGAGGGAACTTAATGAATCGAAAGACGGTAGACGGCACGCAGAGCATGGCATGGGTCCAGCTGCGGCCAAGAAGTATGTTGTAGTTGAGTTTAGCGTCAACCACTTCCACTTCTACGTTGACAGTTTTTCCCTGTAATGTGATCGCAAGACTCTCGAGAACTCCCAGGGGTTTAGATTCCCGGCCATCAAATGCCTCAAGGGCATTAGGAGACGATGACAAGGTTGGAGAGCCGATGGCCTTCCAACAGGCGGAGGACATAACGCAGGTGGATGCACCCTCATCTACGACGGCCCTATGAACATTTAGACCGTTAATCTCGACTTGAATAACCAAAGCGATTTGATGTGGAAGTCGGGGAGTAAAATTCTCCAGATCGAAGGTGAGAAGGCTCGAATCGGCGGGATCGATACCACCGATGGCAGACAGTAAAGCCTTCCGTTGCGAAGGACAACTTTGAAGAACCTCCAGTGCAGACATAGCACTTGGCGCCTGTGCCAAATCCTCAACAATACTGTAATGTTGAGCGGCACGAGCATTTGGATTATAAGAGGATCTCCGAAGAACACCCTTGGGAGGTGGCTTCACAATGGGTTCGAGAGTCGGCTTCTCAATTTCCAATGAACCAGAAACAGGTGGGGGAGGCGGTCCATCCGCAACTGCCTTCCTGGGTGCCTGCCGTGATTCACTGTAGTCCTTCGACCGCGTAGCGATAGTGATAGGTGCATTAGTCTTCATCATGAAAACCTGAGACCCAAACGGTGCAGACGGTGACGCCTGTTCGACCATCTGGGTCTGCTGAGATGGAAATGGCTCTTTTAAAACAGCCGGAGTTCCCTTTGAGCCTTTAAGAAGTTGACTAATTTCGGATCGTCGTGGACAATCCTTAGTATAGTGGTCACCTTCACAGATGAGGCAAGGAAATTTCGGCTTACGTTGGGAGCCATCCTCAGATCGAGATTTAGATTCCGGTTTCGGGGCATCAGCTTTGGATTTGCCTTTGCCCTTCTTCTTCCCCTTGGAGGATTTATCTGCAGGATTGGCCTGAACAGCATTTACCTCCGCGGTTTTACCAGAACCGGACGAAGCGGGATTAGCAGAGGTATTATGGGAAGAATTAGCCTTCTGCTTCCCATTCGAAGACTTCTTTGAATTTTGAGAGACGGAACCAATGACGCCATCCACCATGGGGGTAGGCGGGGTCTTCTTGGCTCCGGGCCGTGGAGCATCAGGAAGGATGTCATAAAGCGTGCCATATTGTGAATAAACAAGATCCAAGTACTGGGCACGCGCGATAGCTTGTTCCTCCGTCACACACGCTCCCATCGCGATATCCTGAGCGATTTTATTGACAAAAGAGGTGGTGAACCAGTGAGTCAAAATCTGATCAGGTATGTGAAACTTGATCAGTCGACGACGGCGCCGCCACTCATGGATGTGATCCGAGATGTGAGTGGCCGAGTCCTGCTTCAGGGAAGACAGGAGGTGCGTCCCAGTCTCATACCGGACTGGTAACTGGAAATGCGTGAGGAAAGCCATAGCTAACGAGTTGAAATCCTGAAACATACCACGGGATAGCTCTATGTACCACATAGCAGCAGCTCATGTTAACGTACGCTGGAAAAGACGCAAACGAACCGAATCGTCAGTCCAAGAGTTAGACGAACACCAGAGGTAATACGTCATCACATGCGCCTGGGGGTCTTCGCCAGATTTTCCCTCAAACTTGGGACAATCTCCTGGTATCTTGGTTGGAACCGGAGGCCAATATGGATTATGAGAAATCGGATCATTGGTCAACTTTGAAACGTCCGGAAGATCCAAGGTAGCCAGGAACGGCAAGGGGGGGTTAATTCCCATGCCAGTCCCAGAATAAGGTCCGGTACCCATGCTCCACGATGGTTGTGAATATCCCTACCCCCATGGGTTCTGTCCCGTAGGATTCTGACCGTGAGGGGCGTAATTCGTATAGCCAGACTGATTTGGATTCGGTAACCATTGTGTGGGGCCTGATAACCAGAGTTCGTACCCTGATTAGGCGTTTGCCTCGTATAAGCAGCATTTGGATTTGGCTGCTGAGCATAGTTAGAACCGGGTGGAGGAGGTTGATGCTGAGAACCTCCAGAGTGGTTATAGTTCGGTTGTGATTGACCATGAGGATAATAACCACTCTGAGGATGAGTAGACTGCTGATAAGAGGAACCCCTGCGGAGCCTGGTCGTAAGAGCCTTGTTGTTGATTTAATTGCTGACATTGAATGGACAGTCTGTGGCGAGTAAACGGAATGGTACCGCACGGAATGGTAAGTTGGCAGAGTGAGGGGCGGCCACAGATAGACGGAGTTGGCCGGATAAGCCGGGCGGCGGCGGGTCGCGCGGGCGGCACAGGCATGCGTGGGCCCCCGGGTTGCACCGGAATAAGCCGGTTGGCACAGGGCAGGACACCGGGTTGTCTCGGATGACCCGGTTGGCACAGTGGTGGAACGGGACAGTGCTCGTGGAAACCCGGTTGACACAGACGGGAACCATGAGGTGGTCTGGGCGTATACTGACGTTAGAGACAACAGGATATTGCGGTTGCATCGGTAAGGAAGGCTGGATTTGCCCCCCAGGTCCATAGGCCGGTCCCTGTTGATACCCCGGCTGAGGCTGAGCAGGTTGACCAGCAGGGTTATAATACAGTCCTTGCGGATTATAGAATGGCCCTTGCTGGCCCGCAGAGTAGCCTTGATTGGGCTGTCCCTGTGGGTCGTACTGATAGCCAGGTTGGCCTGCAGGTTGGCCTTGGAAAGGTTGTGCCTGCAGGTTCTGAGCCTGGTTGTACGGTAAACCTTGAGCATACAGATAAGCCTCAGGAGCAGGAAGACGCAAAATGTCTCCATGCTCGTCAAGCTGACCCGGGAAACCATACACGGGAGTGCCGTCCTGTGCATAGTGCGAAAAGAAAGATCGGTAAGGATCTTCGGGAATTTTTCCAGCCCCGGCGTTCGGCTGTTGCAAAAACAACCGATACTCCTCCGGAGAGATATTCTCCGGTATAGCAGTAGCTAGATAGACATCTTCAGGAGTTGGCCCAGCCCTGATAGCTGAGACAACAACAGAAGAGGCAGCTACACAAACAGTGGGCCGCACAGGAACAGAAGTGACGGGCGTCGAAGGTGACACCCCGGGCGTAGTGGCAGCTGGCCTCGAAGCAGGAGATGATATCCCCATAGAGGCAGCAGCTGAGATAATCTGACCCAGAGATCTGTATCCCTGCGGAAAAGAAGGACCAGCTGACGATGTGGTAGCCAGCTCAGAATCGTCTCCCTCAAACAATCTGCGAGGGATGCGCTGATAGTCATCAGACCCGGGAATTTCCTCACCAGAATCACTCATGGTTGATCCTGCCGTTAAATCACGCAGAAGGCGGCGAGGACTAGGAGGAAAAACAATAGCAACAAACGGTGAACCCGATGTAAGAGAAAGGAAATCAGCTCCTAATCTCAATTCAGACACAGGGTCCGAAAAGGGCCAGTTGAACTCAACTGGATCTCAAAAGGTTTGCTCGGCGAGGACCGGTCCCCCGTCAGGGAACTCGGAAACAACAGGCTGCTGCGGTTCAACAGAAGGCTGAGAAGCTTCTGAAGAATCGTCCGTGTAAGGACTACCAGTAGACGAAACCGAAGGTTCCGCCACCGTGACAAAAGACTAAAAGAAGAGAGCAAACACACACACGGGCTGAAAACGAGTTAAGACACACGATCAAACAGTCACAAGCAATATCTAAACATGTGTGTAATCGTGGGAGATTGATTTTACCACATTGGAAAATAAACAAATTCTACCGTTTCATGTTTTAAGAGTCGAGAAACGATAAAAAGATGACTCTATCTCTTTCAGAGTTGAAACAAGCGTGAAAGGACAAGCGCTTGACGGTCTTTTCAAGTTTATGGAGTCAGAAAAGACCAAATGACTGCTCAGGAAAAACTAGGCACAAAGGGTGTACCAAATATCCGTGAACTGCAATATACACCTTGGTTTCAAAAATGAAACAGAAATTGACCAAGGACTTTCCGTACGTGCAGGTAGTCTCCCCGAATGCTTTGTTCGGTGTATCACGGGTATAGGGTGGCAGACTCGGCTTCCTATGGATAAAGGATTGAAAACCTATAGGGGTCTCCCTTTATATACGCGACGGTACGGGGAGCGCAAGTCCGTACTAGCGATGTCTAAAGCCAACAGGCGAACGACAGCTGCTAGGTTTAACGACGCCGGAACACGTCTCTAGCCTAGACCTTCTAAATGTGTTTCGTTAAGTTCCAATGTTGCCTTAGGTTAATTGAATAAGTTTTACAGTTGATCTTCAATTAAGTTTCAATTTCCAGGCCTTATCGTATGTAGTGTCTCCTAAATGCAAGCTATATGCCACGATGCAACATTTCGTTCGATGAAAAATAGTTAAATGAGAGTTGAGAGCTTTTATACAAACGAAATGAACGGAATACAAACAAGAATGTCTCTAATGCAACTAATGCAATTGCACACTTTTCATTCAAACACTAATCACTAGCAATATGGAAAAGATCACAATTTGCACTAATTAATCAAAACAAAAGAGATTTTTTTTTTCAATGTTTAATGGCTAATGTGCACTGAAAACAAAAGGAACAATTTGAGAAATGACATCTAAGAGAGCGAAACAAACAACATTCACTCAACAAAGCAAGCGACCAAATCTCTAAATCGACCCAAAGTCCCTCAAAGCAAATAAAGACTCGAAAACTCCCAATGTACCGTGTAATCTAGGTCCAAAGCAAGGGCAAACGAATTCCGAATGAAGGAATGAACAATCACTCAAAAGACGCAGCAAAACAATCAAATACTACTAAGAGAGCGTGGAGAATCAATCAACAAGTTGACAGGACAATCAAAACACCAAAACTCCCAAGGAGGGCTCGATTCACTAAGCCACTAGATGCCCTAGGGCTCAAAACGTGAAATCGGTAGATAGAGGCAAACAACCAGAGGATAGCGGTGAATTCCAGCCAAACAAGACTCCAACACACTCAGACAATCAAGAAATCAAGAAGAAAAATACTGGTCAAGCTCAGAAAGCCAAAAAATGAAGAAACTCAAAAAAGTCACAGGGGTGGCGCGACTGTGGCCTTGAAACTGGCGCTAGAGGCCGATTGGCGCGAGACAGACAAATGCAACAAGCGCCAAGTGGCGCGACTGTCGGGTTAAAACCCGCGCCAGTCGAGTTCTTCAATAAAAATTAAAAAACAAGCTATTCTGAAAGAAGACCAATACAAGCTAAGCAAACCAAGAAGCTAAAATAATGAAAGAATCCAACCCAGAAGGTTCATCAAGCAAGGAGAAACAATCAAGGCGAAACAATCATAAACAAGACAAGGAAGACCGGACGATCCCCAGCGGAGTCGCCAATTTGTTGAGGAGGTAAATCCCCTCTGCGGACAAAGGCGATCCTTACTAGCCCAGTAGGGGTCTAGCAACAAACAAACAATGCTATGACGCAAGCTCCTAGTTACGAATGAAAGACTTGGGATAAGAGCCTACCTGGATTCCAACGCTAGATCTGAAGAAGAGATGTCCCCGTCCTTCATCCCTGGCAGATCACATTCCTTCCATGATCTCCGTGGATGAACACCTGCACACAGAAGAGACGAACAGATACATGCATAGGAACCAGCATACGTAACTAAACATCGGTCAGAAAAGATATTACTCGCATTAACATAATGGAAAAAGGAGTGGAACCATAATCATAGTCATCTATTAAAATGATAAACGAATAGAAGTTACAACCAAGTTCTGACGTCGCAGCTTCCTTCGAACGGGTCTCCGGTTGTCCACGTCTCGCAAAGCTCGCCAAGGGAAAGGAAACCTCTCCAGAGTCTCGTAACAATGGTCTCCTCGCTTGAATGGGCCTTAAGGGAAAGAAGGGATTCTTTACAGCACAAAGGCACTTGGGAATAGGGAGATGCAAAGCTTCAGCACTTCAAGACTAGCTTGCCATGGATCCGAGCAAGCTTTTATAGATGGGGAAGGAGGGAGTTGGGATCCCTATTATTATGGGATTGGCCCTATCAACAAGGAAGGTTCCATAGAAGGTGGCAAAACTACTTCCCTTCCATAGAACTCCCGCAGCCAAACCTCCCAACTCAAGATAGGCAATGGTTGTGAGTTTGCTTGAACTCAACTTCCGCCATCCATATTTAAAAAACAGTCCCTAAAATGGGTGGCGCGATTGCTGCTCTATGACAGAGCGCCAAGTGGCGCGACCTCTTTACAGGATTTCCCTGATTGGCGCGAGCACTGAACTGTCCACCCGCGCCAATGCAAAAAGAGCTGTTTTTCATGGATTTTGCAAGGAGATGTCTCAAGGGGAAATGAAGCTCATACTCAGAGGGATGCATTGATGATGTTTTCAAAGCATGACAGTGTTCACAGGTCACATAATGGGTCCTCCATTGTGCGGGACGGGGAATGGTAGGGACGGTGACAAATTACTGTGTAACACCGTGGTTATTCAGTCGAAACCACTCCTGATGACTCATCCATGAAGTTGTTGTAATCGAAACTTCGCCTCCATTTTTTTAAAAAACTTTCCATAAAAAGATTGGCGTGGGTGCAACACTAGGACAGAGTGCCAATTGGCGTGGGCTCAGTGTTAATTTTCCCCCATTGGCGCGAGTACATGACGGGCTACCAGCGCCAAGGCAAAAACAGGTGTTTTTAGGGGTCTGCTCAGGAAATGATCAACAGAAGGAATGTTATCCTCATGGAAAGGGATACAATGATGGAATTTGCAAGGCATGACACTGCTTATTGGTCACAAAAAAGACCCTCCAATGGGTGAGATGGGGATTGCAGGGACGGTGACAAAGTACTGTGTAACAGATGCCCCCTAAAGCATGAGGCCTGAAAGAGAGAGAGGGATGAAATGCTTTACGAGAACATGCCGACTGAAGACACTGCCATCGGAAAACCTGCGGAGCGAAGTACAATTGATGTCTCAGATACATGATATATATGCATGGTATGGGCGCAACCATCCATAACAGAGTATACAATAATCTAGATCCAAGGCATGGACGCAGCCATCCAGAGAGGATCGATAAATAGACTCGGGTATGGTCGCAGCCATCCAATCAGTGAGTCATGTAAATAATCATAATAATCCACAAAATCGTAGCCTGGATTACAACAGACACAATCCAGGGTCTTGCGCTCCATCTCGACCCGAACAAAGTACAAGTTCAAGCATGCGAATATGTGAGCTGAAGTCGAACATGCAAGAACATCGCCTGATTACCAGCCAATGATGAAAGCTGTTAACAGACGTGAGAGGTACCACCATTAATGCCAATGGTCCTCAAGGTACTACAGGTACAATCTACGGCATGTGAACAATGAGCTGACGTCGAACACCTGCAGAATCACTCGATCGGAGGCCAATGATGAAAACCTCACGTCGAATGCGAAGAACCCGCCATTGAGGCATGCAGGCTCCAAGGTACCAGAAGGGAGTCTCTAGATCAGCTTCCTGGATAATGAGCTGAAGTCGACAGGAAGTGACCTTGATCGAAGGTGGGCCATAGTGTTTCCCACATCATCGACGCGAGACAGAGGAACATAGTGTTTTTGTGAATCACGATAAGATGAGAATCAGAGGAAGGTTGGTACTTGCAGAGGTCAACTTCTCTTGAACATATGAACGGCACGACAGTGGACTTGGCAGTATTTGACATCAAAATATCAGAGGTCATAGTGACGAGGCAAAGAGCAGATGAGAGGTCAAAAGGGATTACCCAAACCCACGGAGGCAAGTGAAAAACGAGATGAGATGTCCCCAACCCGACACGAATGCAGACAAGTGCCATGTTCAAGAGCAACATACTGCCGACACGACAATGATGCTGGTTCCATTTTCCCCACCATCTTGGTGAGTACCTCTTTATTTTTACACAAGCTTGAAGAGGATACCATATGCTTGTCATATAAGTCCGCCCTTCGGGCGAATCCATCCTAGTACATTTAACAAGCCCTAGGAAGGAGAAACTCGAATAACGTCATGATTGACAATTTCCGATGTCATTTAGGTTTAACGAGTTTGACAAAGGAAGAACTCGGTGCCTTTTCATGTTTAGAGAGTTTGAAGAGATAGCTGAAAATTAAACTCCAAAGGTCCCTTTTCGTAAATAGTTCCTCAGATCCGAAAGGGTAGAAAACTATGTCTGAGAGAACCTCCTAGTCGCGATAGGCTAGGGTATTCCTTTTTCGTAAATAATATATCCCAGCCCGAAAAAGGGGTAAACGTATACTGGGTAGATGTCGTTTCGTGTCCACTTTAATGAGATGAAAAACGACAAGGGACTCGGCAATATTTCCATGTTTAGAGAGTCAGAAAAGAGCTGAAAGTTGACTCCTCCTAGAGGAACGAGTGGTATAAAGGGTAGCAACGAGTGGTATAAAGGGTAGCAAGTGGTTCCGGTAATGGTGGAACTGCTCAGAACAAATAAAGGTTAAGAGGCTGGCTAACAAGACCACTCATCGTAGCGGTTCCTCAGGAACGGGTAAAACAACCAAGTGAAGGCATATGATCGGCCAAGCAGATAGTGACCATGGAGTGAGAAAACCAAGGCTCATCTGGAAAAAATAGGCTGATAAAATGACAATCACAAGAGGTAAAATGGGAAAGGTTTCATTTTTACACAAGCTTGAAATCAAAAAACTTTGCTTGAAGTTGGTTTCATTTTTACACAAGCTTGAAACAAAGATAAACTATGCTTGAAACCGGTTTCATTTTTACACAAGCTTGAAACGGAAATAAACTATGCTTGAAAAAGTAAGCATGCCCCCAGCATGGTGACTCAATTTGAGGTACATTCCCCCCAAGCTTCAGTCCATATGAAAGGAAAATGGAGTGAAGGTTCAAATTACGAGATCAAGAGAAAGACTCGACTGGGATTTTACGAGATCTGATCAAAGACTCGAATTGAACGGGAAAGTGTTTCATTATTTTAACGAGGTTGACACATTAAAAGAACTATCCTCAGGACACCTTGTTTCATGGTTTAAGGAGCTTGACTAAAAGACAAGGAACTCTGCTCCGACAACCTTGTTTCATTTTTTAAGGAGCTTGACACAAGACAAGGAACTCTGCTCCAAAAACCTTGTTTCATTTTTTAAGGAGCTTGACACAAGACAAGGAACTCTGCTCCGCAACCTTGTTTCATTTTTTAAGGAGCTTGAAACAAGACAAGGAACTCTGCTCCGACCAAACTTGGTTTCATTTTTTAAGGAGCTTGACACAAGAAAACGAACTGTGCTCCGACAACCTTGTTTCATTTTTTAAGGAGCTTGACATAAGAAAAGAAACCGTGCTCTGACCGACTTCATCATAATGAACAAGAAGTCATCACTTCCAAGAGTTTCACTCCTGATGGAAGGAAAACATCCTGGAAGTCAGGACCCAATTCCCCCAACACCTAATGCACGACGGCATCATCACTGAGCACAGGCACAGGGTAGGTAGCCACGTATTTGACCTGCGGTGGGGCAAATACAACGGGTGGATAAAAACCAGGAATGGATGATGGTGGGCCAGCTGCCACATCAGGACCAAAGAACGAAAGTTAATCAATGGTCACAATCTGTCCTTCATGCGGAAAACACATCACGCGAAAGAGGGAGGAGACAAGAGCTCCCATGGCATAGGTGTAATCGTGCCCCAAGAGCATATTAAAATCCAAGGGGCCTGGAACAACCATCACGTCCATATGGATGATTTTTCCTCCCAAAGTAACAGGTAACCTTGGAAGGATCCCTAACAGTTGACTTGTTCTTCTGTTAAATGCCAACAGATTCTGCGTAACAGGCGCAAGCGGTGGCGAACCAAAATCTTGCCAAGTAGTTGAGGATAGCACACTAACAGACGCGCCTTCGTCTATAATGGTGTTGGGTACGACCAGACCAAAAGCCTGTACTGTGATCTCGAAAGGCACATAAGACGGAAGGCGGTATCCCGCGAATCGATTCCAATCAAAGAAAGCGACCAAACTACTTGGAGGGGCTACCATCGAACCAAGAAGGTCTTCCCCTGATGTTACAAAAGAAGAAGGAGCATCCTCCACGACCTCCATCACGGAGTCGGGAAGGGTATCCTCTGGCACCTCCATCACTGGAGGTGGAGGAGCAGCTTCTTGAGGTATAGGGACAGGAGAATCTTTCTCCAAGTCCGAGGAGTCTGAAGAAACAAGAAGAACACGAGGGATGTGGGATCCACTCTCTACAGAAAAGACCTGGTGCACCGCAGACGGGGCCAGTTCAACCGATCCCACAACCAATGGTTGGTCAGGGACGGATTCCTGAATTTGAATTTCCGAGGGAGCAAGATCGACCAAGGGTGACTCTTGACCAATCGTAGGATCAACTGGTGGAGGACTCAAAGAAATTTGTTTGTAACCAGCCAGAAGGCACGACGCAGAAACAACTGAGTTGTCCAAAACTCGCTTGGCTTCATCCATATACAGACAAAGGTGAATGGCATGGTGCCCTTCACACAACTTGCAGGGATTGGTAATCTTACCCTGCTTCTTAGGAGCCTTACCAATAGCAGCCGAAGACGTGCCCCCAACCTGACTACCAGAAGCCAAAGGCAACGGCGGACGACCACTGGACCATTCTTCAAGCACCTTAGGAATGCCAGGGCAGTCTCGAAGAAGATGGTCTCCCGTGCACAACATGCAAGGGAACTTGAATTTCCGTGGAGGGTTGAAAGGTTTATCAAGAGGAGACTTCTTAAACGCAATAGCTACAGAGCTAGCCTCTCCTTTATCAGACTTATTCTTCTTTTTCTTATTCTTCTTCTTCTTAGCCACCTGGTTACTCGAATCCAGACTTTCACCAGGCGAAGTAGAAGAGGAGGACGCAAAAACAGGCGAAGAAGGGGAGAGGTCCACCTTAGAATCAACATGATGTTGTTCAGGTGGAGGAACTGATTGAACAGAAGCCGAGACATTCGGGACCACAGAGGTTGAAAACAACCAAATGGGAAACCCAACATTTAACCCAGGAAGGGACAACGTTGTCATATAAGGAGCACCAACATTTCCAAAAGGATGAAAAGGACCAGGATTCCCATCGGAGGGGATTCCTTGGTTGGTGAACTCCATAAAAGTTGTCATCAGAAACGATCTTCAGAACAACACCCGAAGGAAAGTAACTTTAACCAGGAATATTTTGTGGGCAGTTAATTTTTATGACATCGAAATAAAACTCTACCGTTTCATATTTTAAGAGTCGAGAAGCAGGAAAAAGGTGACTCTATCACTTTCAGATTGGAAACAAGCGTGAAAGAACAAGTGCTTGATGACCTTTTCAAATTTAAAGAGTCAGAAAAGATCGAAATGACTACTTAGGAATACTAGGCAAAGGGTGTACCAAATAACCGTGAACTGCAATATACACCTTGGTTTCAAAAATGAAAGAGAAATCAACCAAGGACTTAACCTACGTGCAAGCAATCTCCCCGAATGCCGTGTCCGGTGTATCACGGATATGGGGTGGCAGACTCGGCTTCCTATGGATAAAGGATAGAAACCTAGTGGGGTCTCCCTTTATATACTCGACGGTACGGGGAGCACAAGTCCGTACTAGTGCTGTCTAAAGCCAAGAGGCGAACGACAGCTACTAGGTTTAACGACGCCGGAACACGTCTCTAACCTAGACCTCTAAATGTTCGTTAATGTTTCAATGCTTCCTTAGGTAAATTGAGTAAATTTTATGGTTGATCTTCAATTATGTTCCAGTTTCAAGGCCCTACCGTATGTCATCTGACAATCTCCTATATGCAGCTATATGAGAAAAGAAAACTTTTCAATTCGATGAATGCTATCTAGTTAAGGGAAGATTTTCAAACAATGATGCAACAAACAACAACACTATGAACGAAATCCTTCCAAACTAGATGACTTTCACTATCCAAAAGTAATTCCAAACATTCAACGATGCGAATAATGCAACGTAATCTATGCAAAATTCTTTTTCCGAAAACTATGCAATTGTAATCTATGCACAATTTCCTTTTTCTTTTCAAATGATGAGAATGCACTCAATGCATTTTTCGATGAAATGAAAATCTACTTAATGCATGCTTTAATAAAAGAGAATGCAATCAAAGCGATTTCTAGCTTTCAATCATTAAATAATGTAATCTAAGTTCAATGATGGATCTCAAAAAATAATTTTCGATGCAATGTGATCTAATGCATCTAAACGAAAAGCAAACTATGAGATGAAAACTAAAAGAACACAAATCTCTTTAATGAAGGATGAATGCAAAAGAGATGTAAATAAACACTAAGAATGCAATCGTTGTTTCAAACACTTTGTAACGAAACCTCTCAAAAGGCGACAAGACATATAAGGTCAAACACAAAGAGTACTTCCAAAGCAAGAGATCAAAACAAGGCATTCATTCCCTTTTACATCAAACAATCATGGAAAGAAGACGTTCCAAGCAATGAGCAATGTAATCTATGCTCATATAGGGAAAAGACCGGAAGGGAAATACACACTGGTGAAGGATTTAGCGAAAAAATATCAATTTTCACACACCCTGAAATTGGCTCGACTTGTACATTGACAATTAGCGCCAACTGGCGCGACTTGCACATTGAGAACTAGCACCAATGGCCAATTGGCGCGGGTTTCTAACTGACAACAAGCGCCAACGCCTGAAAATGAAAAAAACAAAGAATTTCTCCCAACCAAGACCAGACTCACCACTTCAAGCAGAATCTCCAAGACTCAAATGAACCATGTAATCTAGGCTCAAAGCGAGGCAAAGATAAACACACAGATCAAGCTCAAAAAGCTCAAAACAGAGCCAACCCCAGCAGTCCCCAGCACTGGCGCGACTGTCGGGCTGAAACTAGCGCCATATCAAGATTGGCGCGGGTAATAAATGGACAACTGGCGCCAATTGGCGTGACTGTCATGCTAAAAAGCGCACCAGTCAAGTCTACTATGCCAAAATAAAAAATAAGCAATCTAAGATCAGACCAGTGATGTTCAAGCTATCAAAGACCCAAATCCACAAAAAGAACCAGCCCAGAGAGCTGACCAAGAAAGCAAGGCCAAGAAATTGACCAAAAAGAGAAGACAATACTCCAAGTTGTTCAGTTCGTAAACCAAACCGGAGATTGACTGAAGCAGCGTTGATCTACTCCACTAATGAAGAGCAAAAGCATTTCGAAGGCTATCTGGCTGTACTTCAATCTCCGTCTATAGCTTACAAATCAAACAACAAGCTGAATCCCCAGCGGAGTCGCCAAATTGTTGAGGAGGTAAATCCAGTATATAAAACTATATGTCAGTCGAAGATGACATAACTCATTAACATGATCAAGAACAAGAGTGGAACCATAACCAATAGTCGCTTATCATTAAAGAGTCAAAAGAAGAATACAACCATAGCTTCGACGCAGCACTCTCCTTTAGCGGGTCGTCAGCACAACATGTCTCGGAAAATCCTGTCAGGGATGGGACAAGCCTCTCTCTCTGGATACTTGGTAATAGTCTCCTTGCTTGGATTTGGCCTTAGGGAATCAAGAAGGTTTTTGCAGCATGAAAGCTCTTGGGAACTTAGAAATTCTGCCACTCTTTGGAACTCGTTATTCAACCATTCATCCCTTCAGCCCCTTCATCAATGGATGAAGGCTATATTTATAGAGGAGAGGAGGAGGTTGGGATCCCTACAATAGTGGAAGGGAGGCCTTATCCTTTGGGAGGTTCCCCATATGGTGGAAACAAGAGGCCAAAGGAGGAAGGTTGTGGTTATTCAGTCGAAACCACTCCTGATGACTCATCCACGAAGTTGTTGTAATCGAAACTTCGCCTCCTTTTTTAAAAAAAAAAAAAAAAAAACTTTCCACAAAATCGCATTGGCGCTGTGCAACACCGGGACAGAAGGCCAATTGGCATACCTGTTAATTTTCCCCACGGCACGAGGCTACGATGGGCTACCAAATACCAAGGAAAAACAAATGTTTTTAGGGGGTCTCAAGCCAGGAAATGATCAACAGAAGGAATGTTGTCCTCATGGAAAGGGATGCAATGATGGTATTTGCAAGGCATGACACTGCTTATTGGTCACAGAAACGACCCTCCAATGGGCGAGATGGGGATTGCAGGGACGGTGACAAATTACTGTGTAAAAATGAGTTTGTTTCTCTGTTCAGTCCGTGTTCATGAGACATGAGTAATGCATGAAGCTTATCCACTAAAAATTGTGAGAGATCTTTTGTCTCTTCTATGGCCACAACTATGGCAACAACTATTGCTGGAAAAATTCTTAAAACTTTCTCAACTATCCTTATCTCTTCAAGCGTCTCACATTGAGTGCTGATTTGGGTAACCAACCCAATTACATGTGTAAAAAATGAGTCTACATTCTCAGACTGTTTCATACAAATTGTCTCAAAATTTGTAATTTTGCTATCTTCACCTTTTCCATGCCTTGGTAGGTTGTTTGGAGGGTATCCCATGCTTTCTTGGAGGTCGTTGCTGCTGCAATCCTTGGGAAGACACTTTCATGAACTACTTGAAAAATGTAGAAAAGGGCTTTGGAGTCCTTCTTCATGTTGTCCCTTAAAAAATCTGCTTGTGTCAAAGCATTGTATGCTACTACATTTGCTGGTTCATGGAAACCATTTTCCGCCAATTATCAAATGTCTTGTGAAGAAAACAAAGCCTTCATTGTTATAGCCCAATAGTCATAATTTTTTCCATTAGATTGAGGTATTTGTGGATTAGTCAAAAACCCACTCTCATACCATGACAGAGATTTTAAGACAACAGAGGAAATGATTTTCCCTCAACACAAGGAGTTCAGACAGAGTTGTGGAAATGAATTTAGTCTAAGACAACACAGTTATAGAAGTTTACACATAGTTGCCGAACTCACTCAATCTAGACCATACAGTTGTGGAAATCAAATTATGAAGGTATTCATTTCAATACAAAGTGGTTGTGGAAATCAAATTATGAAGGTATTCATTTCAATACAAAGTGGAATAGATTAAAATAGCAACTATAGGGAGCACATAAACTTCAAATAATTTTACTCACGGTGAAGAGTAAAACATAGTGTTGAGGTAAAAACACAACATAGAAATTCATATGGAGGTTGACCCTACTTCACCAGTAAAACAACTGGCGGTAAAACAATTGTTCTTACTAAGAATTGCATTCACCTGGGTTGGTGAGTAACACAAAGTAAAACCTATTTTCACTCACCCACTAAAATTAGCTCCAATATTTTCTCCTTGACTGTTCTTACGAAGAATTACATTTAACGGGGTTGGTGAGTAACACACAGTAAAACCTGTTTTCATGCACCCACCAAAATTTGCTCCACGATTTTCTCCTTATCTTTCTAGACTTACATCCGCCACATTTAATTCACGACAGTCATAATTTAATACATAGTATGGGCGGACATCATTTTTTAAACATTACAGAAGTTACGTGAATTAAACAACACTTATGGTTTAAATGTTTTCCCATACTCTTTCATTAACCATGCATTAAATTCTAAATTATTTTATCTCTTGCGAAATGGGCTATGTACTCTACTAAGAACTTGTACTTCTATGCAAACACAATCTGCAACTTGCAAAACATTCACTGAGTTATGGCTAGTGTAAGAAAATTAAATACAGTGGTTGTGATTAATTTTCCAAGAAATTGGTGTGGGAGTTATCCATAAACAACAATTTCTTGCTGAGATGAGTGTTCCAATAGTTCTTCATTTCGTTCCCTGTTGGCCCTGGTAGTCATCCTGCTATTAATGTCCACCTGTGGGCATGCATATATCATTTACATCACACTTTTTACTATATCAAGTCGAACTTGCAACATGGGGAATCAGTGGATTCTTATAAATGAATAAATGTTCAGTGATTTTACATGCACCCATTACCAAGAAGGCGATGCAGGCAAATTATAAGCTTGTCCTCATCTGGTGAAATGATTCCAAATTTAATGTTGGGGGCCAAGATAGTTTATCCAGTGTAATCTGCAACTCTTTCCGCTTGGTCATCTAACGAAATCTTAGATTAATCACTCATTGAACACTCACCGAAAAATTTTAGATAGAAATCACTCATTCAACACTTACCTAATAATTTTAAATAGAAGTATGTGGTATAGTTATGAATTTCAAATTTTTACTGAAATTGTAAATAGAAGTTGTTAAGTTCAAATTTGGATTTGGATTTGAATTCTATATTAATAATAAAATTTTGAATTGAAAAAAAATAATTGAAACAAAATCAACATTATATATTGTAAAGATAGACATGGGAAAAACTTTTGTTTTCTAGAACCATTCTTTTTACTTACTATTTTTGGAATTTATTTTAAATTAAAACTTACACTTATCATTTCTCTTCAAAAATTTTATTTCTTTCTAAACTTCAATTTAAAATACTTTTCTAATTTAAAAACTTATAATAAATATAATCATATTTAGAAAATATATAAAATTTCAAAAATAGTCACTAGTATAATTAAGACTCTATTATTACAAATTAACACAAAATTCTTTCCTTTCTTGTTTTCTAGGCTTTTTAGGCCATTTAAAACAAAAATAAAGCTTGAAAATGGTAAACTTTCCTATTCTAATATGATTTTCCATTTTCTTACCTCCATGGCAATACTATATATTTATGTAAATACTCTTTATTTATGCCTAGACTCCATTCCACTCTTACCTAATTATGTAAATACTACCATTAATATCTTTTGTTATTAAATGAATAATCCACACCTCTACTTCAACTGCTAAAAATTTAAATAATATTTTATTAATTAAAGATTGATCCTCAAAACCAAACCTAATTATTTACAATCCTGAAAAGCAAATCTAATAATTTACACTAATAAATAAATTCGCTTTTTATAAAGAAAAGACAATATATTCTATTAAGTTGAAATTAATACATTTTCTAGATTTCATTATTTTATTAAGTGGAAATAAATACATTTTCTAGACTTCAGTTGCATTACAAAATGTTGCAAAGCATTCAGCTTAGCATATACAAAGTGGAAACCCCCCACTGCCACCCCCCAAAAGAAACATTTTGAAGAGTAATGAAGTAAACCAACCATCTTTCTTTCCTCTTTTCTAAGTTCCATCCATCCATCCCTGTTTATCATGACTAAGATTAGGGTTTAATTGTAGGTAAAAAAGACGAAGTCCAAGATTAGGATGTTGTGGCAACTCCTTATCGAGATCGGAGTGGTGAGGTTCACGATTCTTAAAAGTGTAAATTCTTTTATGATGTTTGAAATTAAATAAATTCAAAACTGTAAAAATGTTACGTTTAGCTGAGATATCAAAATTTGTGTATGATATGTTTTGGTACTGCTTTGAATTTGAACTTGTGTTCTCTTCACCGTAGCCATTCAAGTTATACATTTTACTGAATCTCCAAAATAGATATAAATAAAAAATATGTTTGGGGGAGATATTTCCATCTACCACTATCGCTGTTCAGAAAAAAGCATATCCTCCTTCGCTAATTCGATTCGTGGTGAAATGAATAATGACATTCGCTAATTCGATTCAATACCGTATTATTTGTTAAAATGTGATTTCTGATAAAATTTGATTTGTGGTGAAATGAAGAATGACATGGGTCAAAATCCACCTTGGGTAGTTTAACCATACTGAATTGAGTGTTAATTCAGTACGAGAAAATGTTAATGGCGATGACATGGGTCAAAATCCGGTTTCGGTAGTTTAACCAAACTGAATTGAGTGTTAATTCAGTACGAGAAAATGTTAATGGCGGAACAAATAGTGATGGGATGGCATCTGCATATAAGGAATGAAATAGTAGATTTATAAAAATGTTTATAATTTTTTAATTATTATTTGTTAATTTGTAATATGTGTTAATTTTATAATGATTTATTTTATGGAATTTTAGATATTTTTTAAAAATATCTATATTTATTATGAAGAATTTTAGATAAATTAATTTTGAAATTAGAAAAATATTTTAAATTTAAATTTAGAATTAAATAAGTATTAGATAAATCAGTTTTGAAATTAGAAAAATATTTTAGATTTAAATTTAGAACTAAACAAAAATTGAAAGGAAGTGATAAGAGTGGGTTTTTTTTTTAATTGTATTTGTAAAGTTATTATATTATCTAGTTTATGAGATGTTATTCAAAATTCAAAATAATTAAAAAAAAAATTTAACCTAAAATCTCTATGTTAGAACAAGAAAATTTTCAGAACTATACCTTTTAAGATGTGTATTGTCAATATAACGTAAGTCTATGAACAAAGGAAGACTCAATTGCAGAGGAAGAATCAATTGCAGGGTATTCCGCTCAATCACAACATCAACCTACTAAAATTTAGAGTAAAATGCATGAACAAGAACCCCAGATGGATGGTCGCGCTACCCCCAAGAAAAACCAACAACTAGACTCCACCTTGCAAACCCTACATCGCTGCATGTAATGTAATTGGGAAATAGTAAAATGAACCTGAGAGCAGGACCTATTGCCACCGCACGCATTGTTGCCAAGACAGTCGTGCCTAACCATTCTAGCTATCTCTTAAAATTGCGAGACTAAAAAATTTTGGATGGCATACCTACCGAATTCCCTTCCTGGTGTTGCGAGATGAGATCCCTTCCCCAACACTAACACAGAAACAGAAAGAGGAGAGACATCACACGGGGTTCGAAAGCAGGGTATAACGATAGGAACCGAGAGAATCAGAACGTCCATGGCATTCTTCAACCAAAAGAAAAAGACTGCATGCTGTAAAATCTCAGAACCCTTAACCTTGCAATTCAAAAAAACTGACTGAAAACTGTATGCTATATCGAAATTGGATGCATAACTATGGAGAAGGCTCGCATGCACACAATGAAACATTCTATATCCAAATTCAAGGTTTGGACATGGGCTTAGAATGGAAAAACAACCTCTATCGAAGGGATTTCTGAAGAGATACATCCAATTTACATTTACATTCATGGTTTCTATCAAGGTTAGGAGACGCAGAACATATCAAATGACTAGCTGTCGACGCCAGCCTTCTTCCTTCACTGCTACTGTTTATTCTAGTTGTCTTTCGGAATCAGTGCTACCTCTCTGGCATGCCTCCTACCTTAATGTTCAATCCCGACATTGCTTCCAAGAATTTTCTAACATTCCCCTGTAGTTGCCAACTACTCCTATAGCGGGTATTATTATCTATGTGTTGAGTCATCCATGTGTTGAGTCATCCATGCGATCTATGTACAGCGCCGCATGCCACCGCCAAACCTCGCCTCTCGACCTCCTCGTGCTACCGCCAAACCTCACCTCTCGACCTGGTTTCCTGGAGGCAATCGCGTTTTTATATGTAAACCTGCTTATTTTTTTATAAATAAAAAAAATGAAAAAACACCGTTAAACTTAAGAAAAAGATAAATATTGTCAAATTTTTTCAAATGAAAAAACTTCTATTCTAATTTTTATCTTATCAAATTCGAATCCAAATTCAAACTGGATAACTATGTTATATATGCTATATTCTATCGCTGACTCTTTACTTTTCAGTTCGTTATAGAATTCATTCTCATAATCGATATCAAGGCGATACTCTACAAGCTGAAGCTGCACGGATCCATATGACTTTGTGCCGGCCTGCGTATTCAAACTGGATAACTATTCTATATTCTATCGCTGACTCTTTCCTTTTCAGTTCGCTATAGAATTCATTCTCATAATCGATATGAAGGCGATACTCTACAAGCTGAAGCTACACGGATCCATATGACTTTGTGACGGCCTGCGTATTCCTGACCTATTGTTAATTTTGAAAGGTAAGGAGCGAGACATGCAATACTTCAGCTGATCGTATACATGTGAATGCATGACTCAAGCAGGAACACTGGGGTTGTGGCCGTGTTCGTGTTTGACAAGGAACAAAGAAAAAAAGGAAAATGGCTTAGTGGTAAATGAAGGACTTAGTGCCTTCTTCTACAGCCGTAGGACTCCCAACATGCAAATCCCCACGCCATTGCAATAACGACAGCACAGATTGATAGACGACGTGCTTCTTCGACTTTCTGTCCCGAACCTATGAATCTCCTTTCTGTCTTCTAAATATAACGATTCAGAAAGAATATAATATTAAATATACTAAAAGAAATCATTGACTTATTTATTTATTTGTGAATCATTATCTTGAGTTTTCATGGTATATATTTAATATTATATTTATTTATTTATTTTTAATCATTATCTTGAGTTTTCATTTTGTATATTTAATATTATATGTATTTATTTACTTTTGATATAAAATGAATTAGGTTGGTTTCATACTAAACTGATTTCAAGAATTATAATTATAATTTTTAGGTGTTTATGTAGGTTCTCTGGAATAAGTTTAGATGAAACAAAATATTTAAATCACAATTTTCTTAATAGACATTTCGTTTTCACAACTATCACCCATTAAACTATCCATAACTTATATTATTTTATTTAATAAATAATTAAAAAATAAAAATTAATTAATATTTATCCCAAACTTTTTAATAATAATATATTCATTATATATTGTTTTTATAATAAGTATTAACAATGTCAAGTTGGGAAAAGACAATTAATATTTAACCCAGACTTATTTTAAATGTTTTTAAAATTATATTGAAAAGTATTTTTAACATACTTTGAAATTTATATTATTTTTGTCCTGTACAAAAATAATTTCCAATTCTAAAATAAAACAAATATTAACAATGAAATATAATAAAGATGGTTTATTTCTTAATATTTGAGAGTTTTTTTACATTTTAAGAATTTTTTTCAAAAATCACAATCTTACACACGGTTCCATACAACTAAACTCAAACTTAAAACATTCACCTAAAAAAATCAAGGAATCCTAATCATAACATCTCATAAAAATCTCCTAAATGTACAACTTTTATATATCTATCTATATATATATATAATCTTCATTCCCAAATTTCGAGTAAGCATATATTATTTCAGAGTCACATCAGCATTGTCTTCGTTTTCAAACTTTCGAATTAGTGGATTTTGGGTAATACACGCAATTAACTTGCTCTGTCTTTTAAATGATTTTGGGTTCTTCGACGTCCATTTCCGCATTTATATTCTTTCACCAACCGTACATTTTGTATCCGTTGCTAATAATGGAAACACTAGTGATTAGTCAAAAGCTTATTCATTCAAATTTTACATTCGAGGGTACACTGCAAATACTATTGGTAGGATAGCCATCTATATAATGTAAAACTACAAGAGATGCAATGTATGCAAACTCAATCAAATATACTACAAGATACAATGTATACAAACACAATAAAATATGCACTGAATCTATAATGTGTAGAACAATCTATATACTGCAAGATACAAGATACAATGTATGCAAACTCAATTCACATAGGGGACGTTGAAATTTTAATGATTACATTTATTAAGAACTATGATCGATCACGTTTTCTATATAATCTGTCCACGGTTTTACGGACTAACTTTAACTGTATAATGTTCTTATTATTCCTTACGGATTTTAACAGCAGCAAGTTTAGAAACAACATACGTGGGATTATTTGTAAATCGACTTCTTATTATTCCTTAAGGATCTTAATAGAAGCAAGTTTAGAAACAACATAGGTGGGATTATTTGTAAATCGATTCCAAACATTAAAAGGTCAGACCGAAGTTGATAATGAGACTTACATTCATATCTTCTATAGTGTTTTTCTTTTTAAATAGCCAACTTCATGAATTCGGATCATCTAAATAATCCAGTTCATGAATCCAATTCACGTGATGTGTGTTGTTTTAGAATCCTTCCATTCCTTCATGATAAGCGACATTGAGCCTGTTAGAGCTCTGCAATTAACATTTGTCAGAAAACATGTTATCTTTAAACTCATTCATCTCCATAGCCGCTCCCTGTCCAACTCATCTACTCCAAAATCTGTTGAATAATGTGAAGCAGGGAAGATAAAATTCCAGCAGGGAGAAGATAGCCCATTCAAATCCTGTAAACTCTCCGGTAGAGTACCTGTATGTGCTACTAAATTATCGGAATTTGGGGATTCCTCATCCACTAAACTCGACATGGTACTACTAAAGTTTCTACCCCGTGCTTCCACAATATTAACATCTGCCATCCCAAAGGAAATGCGCGCTGAATGATTGTCCGTAATGGAATCGCTCAGAAGTAGGTCGTTAACAGGAATTAGAATTCAGAGTTTCTTTAACATTACAGAATTTGTATGGTTCATGTGAACCAGAACCATAACCACTGGAGCCGTTTCAGAGTGTTTCACCGCCGTTGTTATTCTGACAGTGGCTGTTTTGAACACATGTTTTTGTTGGGAATGGGGAGGTTTTGATTTTTTCTTGAGATATTGCGCACGTGAATTGGTCTGAGAGTTATCCATAAACAACAGCTTCTTGCTGAGATGAGCGTTCCAGTAGTCTTTGATTTCGCTGCATGTTCGCCTTGGTAGTCGTCCAGCTATTAGTGACCACCTGTGGGCATGCATGTCAGACTTTCTGATGATTCCTTAACCATCAATGAGGAACAAATGTCCTCCGTTTAACACATAGATAACAACAAAACAAATCTTGCAGATGGAGCAAATAAAAATCTCAGTGAAAACAAAACACTATGTTTCATTAACAAAAAAAACTCAATACAAGCTTCAGAATTTTCTGTTATGGATTTTACCAAAAAAAAACTTCATTGGGCTACTACACGCAGCGCTCTTCTCTCTATATTACACAGTGTTTTTACTCTCTCCCTCGCTGTTAGCATACACAGTCACACACACACTAAAAACTGAAATTACATTTACTATATGAAAAATGGTCATGGCTAGTAAAAACCTAATCTAATTTAATGCCATTCAATGGCTCAACAATCATTCAACAACTTTGTACTTGGGTCGAACGACACGGAGGTTGTATTAGCTCTCGCAATGCGTCACTGCTGAGGGACCTCAGGGTCTGGATTGAAGATTGACGTTGTTCTCCTGCAGTGCATATCTGCTGACGATCTTCGGTCAAAGAACTTCGGGTGAAGTCAACTACGGAGGCACCCTTTGGGTTAAAGAGTGGGCTGCTTGTGCTCGTGAGTTATCGTTGATCTGAGATCAACGATGTTATCACCCGCTGACATGGACAGACGTTAACATATCTCATCGATCAACGTGCTAGCTTATTGTGGAGTTAAATGGTGCGACAATGTGCTATTTGTTGGAGGGCTAGTGAGTTGGCACTAGTGGGGACGTGCTATCGCATGATAATGAAGGGAGAATGACATCGGCATGAGATTGTGCGATAGGCACTTGATTGGTTGCGGAATTTGGAGACGTGGACCAGTGGGCTCCATAGAAGTGACATGGGGTATTTCAAATTTAAATAAAATGCCGTGAGGGTAATGAATGGTTGGTCCAAGGTTTAAGGCAGGAGATAATGTGGTGTAGACCACAATTTGCAAAATCAAACAAGGCTACGGTCAAATGAGGAATTTGGCTACCTCCAGGAATTTTCACTACAAGGAAAAGACCCTCTAGCGGATATTTTTGAGGAACCCCTTATAAAAATAGACCATACATCCGTTTCTAGTGGAAGTTGGTAGAGGAGGTTGGCGAGAGGAGGGTTTTGCGGATATTTTCCGCTTGGTGCGCCTATCATTCAAGATCGCACCGATGCTCCTTACAAGAGAAAGCACCGGTGCACACAAAACATTGGAACACTGAACACCATGTGCTCCGTGCACACTCGCCCGATGCGTCATATTACTGTAGATCACTGGTGCTTCACAACTCTTTCGCGTCGATGCATCATAAAACAGCATGCCAAAACCGAAAACGCATGATGCGGTATTAATAACCCTAACCAGTGCATCATAAAACAATGCGCCAAAAAACAAAATGACTAGTGCGTTCATAAGAAACAAAATCAGTGCACCTATAAAACACGTGCATCAGAAAAAGGTTAAAAAAAATTACGGAAAAAAAACGGGATTTTTCACTTTTTTCAGTGCTCTAGAGTTCTCAATTACCGGTGCGATCTACAAGAGAAGGAACCTATGTGCACAAACTCTTCCACACCGGTGCATCATAAAAAACCATGCGAAAATAAAAGTGGACCGTTGCGTTCATATGAAACAGCACCGGTGCGCCTATAAAACATGTGCACCGAAAAAGGGTTAAATAAAAAAAAATATGACAGCCAAAAAACTGCATTTTTCACTCTTCTGCTCTCAATCACCAATGCGCTCTACAGGAGAATGCACCGGTCACACAAAAAATTGGCACACCGGACACCGTGTGTTCCGTACACACACACCCGGTGCGTCCTATTACTGTAAAGCACCGGTGCTTCATGTCTATTCCACCCCTGTGGGTCATAAAACACCGTGCCAAAATTGAAACAACCTAGTGCAGTGTTAAGTAATCGCCCCAGTGCATCATAAAACAATGCAAATCTGAAACCGCCGGGTGTGTTCTTATGAAATCGCATCAGTGCGTCTATAAAACCCCGCGCACCAGAACATGGTTAAAAAAAAAAAAAAAATACGACAAAAAAACCACATTTTTTACTTTTCTAAGTACTCCAGAGCTCTCAGAACCGGTGCAATTGTCCTTCTCTAAGCCACCCTGACATCGGTGCTCCCATTGCACCCATTGTATGCACTGCTGCTGTGCATTGGCCACCAATCTCCAACTTGCTTTTTGCAAAATGGTGGGCAAATTTTCTTTTGCAAATTCTACAACAAATATGCCTCCTTGATGATGAAATGTACATGTATTTTTCTATTTTTTTCATAATTAATCTTTCTAGCGGATTAGAATTTGAAATAACCTTAAAATTAACCATTAAAAAAGAAAGAAAAAGGAAAAAAAAATTGTCGCGTGGTGCACATGAGCTGTTCGGCTCACACCGGTAGGTGATGTTGCCTGTAAAATTTACAAGCTGCACCGCAACCGATGCTAACGGTATCCGCATCGTTTACGGGGCAGTACCGAAAGGCGCCCCACATTATTTTAAAATCTAATTTTTTTTTTTGGTGCGGTCATTTAGCAAGGTACACCATTGACCATGGGAATAGCTACGCAGGGCGTTGATGGATATATCCGCCTTGGTGTTTGTCAGTGCACCACATTCGGCATTCCGACAGGGTTAACGGTGCGGCCGGGTAAAAGACCGCACCGTTGACTATATAATTTGTCAGGAAGTCGGTGCACTGACACGACTATACACGTCGGGGTGTATATTTTAGTCAACGCACTGCTCTTCTGACACCATATATAGTCAACCGGGCTTGAAAATTATCAAGTGCACCGCATACGGTACATTTTATGTCATCTAGGGTACCGCCTTCGATACTCTACAAAAAAAAGCCGTACCAAAACCGATGCATGACTGTTTTTGTGGCGCACCGACTGGTCTGTCATTTTTTTTTCAAATAAAATTATATATGTATATTCTTAAATACATGTCTAATTTAATAAATTTTGTTTATTTAATATGTAAATGATTAAGAGAGGAGGAGTAACGATAACAACAACAGGCGGAGTAGTATGACATGCTTCGCCAGTGGGAGGCACGAGAGAGGGAGAGAGATGCGTACCCTCGATCTATTAAAGCAGATACCTAGGGGCTCGTAAGGCAGGTAGGCCTCCTCAAGTTCTATGAGGAGGCTACTTCCCTAAAGGCCCATAGTGTCTTTTTGAGACATCTTATCTGCAGCTGGAATTCCCACCAACAAGTTTTCCATGTTGGTCCTGACCAGTGGTACACACCCACTCAGGAGGATATTGATTTCATTACAGGGTTATTGAGGAGAGAGGTGGATTTTCCCTCGTTCCCAGAGGTTATAGCTGGTTGTGTAGCAGGGAGTCAGTTAGTTTACTCCCAGAGATACATTGGAGTAGATGTACTATCTCCTTCAAAGTTTCAGGTCCTTGGAGGTCAGCTACGTATTGGTACATTTGGTAGACAGGACATGCAGTGCCTTTGACTTCTCATTTCGACCATTTCACACAACACCAGTTATAGGCAACGCATTAGTTTTTCGCTTCTATATTATGTTGATTCTTTAGTACAAGAGCCATGACTTGTCAGGTGGTCTACCATTTTTTTGCGGCAGTTTTGTATGGCCCTAGATAGATGTTGTTCTCATGCACAAGGGAGGGTCAACTTCCCTTTTGCTTCAGAGCTTTATTTTTTATTTTTTGAGAGGTTTTGAGAGATGAGTCCTAATTTTGTTTGGCAACCTTGTAGGCCAATGTTGGAGGCCCGGATGCACATGTGGGGGCAGATGATGCCCAAGAAGGGAGAGACTATGTTTCCAGCGAGGATATCGCATGATGCAGTGGTCTTACTAGCTAGTTTTGACAAGCTGCATCCCATCATTATGCTCCCCTGTCCTTATGCTAGATTAGATTGACGAGGGTGTGCCAAAATCCTCTTCACAGATGATGAGCCGCCAGATCATAGAGGTAATATTACTGTTTTATTTATATTTATTCTAACATGTTCTTTAACTTGTTTTTATTAAATTCTGTAATGAAATTGTCTAATTATTGTTGTGTACTTGTATATATTTTGCAGACATTGGCTCTTTTGATGGCGAGGAGATACCGAAACCACCACATGATTCACGTGTAGATCCTCATGATGATCAGGACATGGCAGATGTCGAGGATCATGATCAGGAGGCCAGTGGAGAGAGACATGCTCCTCATGCTGGTGCGTCAGTACTGCCTTTTTCTAAGCACAGGCGACCTGATACTTGATACAGGATGCAGTTGGGCGACCAACTCGGTGCATTGATTGTTGAGGCGGGCATCAAGCCCTCTCATTATAGAGACATACAGGCTGATGATAGGCTAATACAGATGTGGAGAGGCATGCCGTGTGACATGTACAGCCTGATGCGGCATGTCGTAGGAGCTACGATAGTTGTTATGCGACTGAGGAGGATTGTTGCACGTTATAGAGGTGATCGAGCCACAACACATGGTGGACATTCCGCGAGCAGTAACTCATCCCATGATCGTTCACCTCGCGCCGCACCTGATGAGAATGAGGCTCTACTGGCATATAGCAGTCATCATGGAGATGAGGCCGAACCATCGTCCACGTCCAGTCATTAGCATCCTGCAGCATCCATCAGTACTAGTCATGATCATGAGCAGGCTGGACCATCGAGCGTCGAGGCTGCACCATTGACTGAGCATGCCTCCACTAGTACTGCTTATATTGATTTTGTACTACCACTAGTTGATCCATCCATCAGTAATAGTCATGATCATGAGTAGGTTGTACCATCGAGCATCAAGGCTACACCATTGACTGAGCAGGCCTCCACTAGTACTACTATTAATGTTGTACTACCACCAGCTAATCCATGAAATTTATATTATAGTTTTATATTTTTAACATTATTCAGTTATATATATATATATATATATATATATATATATATATATATATATATATATATATATATATATATATATATATATATGGTCCATGTATTTTATGTTCATGCTGCAGTTGTACTTAATTTACATGTCGGTGATCATCATGATGTGTATATTGTTAGGTCATGTTAGATATGTTCTTTTAATGTTTAGCTTACAGATAGATGTGTATGTGATAGCATGAGTTATTTGACATGAGATGTATATTTGATGTTTTTGTTGTGATGATGTTAATATATAATGTTAATTTGATGTTTGAATGTGTTTTTTAATCGAATATGATGTTTGTACAATGGTTATCATGATCTTCATGTTTATTCATTAATTTAATATTAAATGACCATGATATTTATTAAATATTATGTCATGATTGTAATTGAAATTTGTATGTAAAATTGTAAAATTGTATTTCTATATGTAATTGTAATTTTAACTATAACTGTATGTAAAATTTTAATTGTAATTGCAATATTTAATTTATAGTGAAATTATTTTAATTTTAATTTTAATTGTAATTGTATATATGACAAATTGTACAATTGTAATTGCAATTCTAATTGTATGTAAAATTCTAAAATTGTAATTGTATTTGTATTTGTAATTTTAATTGTAATTCTATGTAAAATATTTGTAAAATTGTAATTGTAATTGTAAATGTAATTCTAATTCTAATTCTATTTGTATGTAAAATATTTGTAAAATTTTAATTGTATTGCTATGAAATTATTATAATTGTAAATGTAATTGTATGTAAAATTAAAATTGCAATTGCTCTAATTGTAATTGTATATGAAATTGTAAAATTGTAATTGTAATTGTAATTGTATGTAAAATATTTGTAAAATTTTAATTGTGTTAATGTGAAATGATTTTACTAAAATATTTAAATTTGTAAATTTGTAAATAGTTGTAAAATAATAAATCTAGAATAATATGAATTTTTGTAACATAGTAAAGTTTAGAAAATAATGCAAATAAATTCATGTACTTTAGAATTATAATTATTTTATTATGATCTTACATACAAAGAAAAATAACTTTATATAGTTCAGTGCACTTATCATCATAACACGCACCAGTGCGTCTTATTACTTAGACGCACTGGTGCTTTAGATTGCTTCTTCACGAATGCGTCATAAAACACTGCACCAAAACAAAACCTTGATCTTACAAAATTACTTGGTGCGCCTATAAAAAAATGTGCATCAGAACAGGGTTATTCTGTAAAGTGGAGTATTGGAGCAACAGAGGGTTGGAATCGCGGGCAATAATGTTTCTGAGGAGATGAGTGTTTGAAAAGACGAGAGTTCGAATTTCAGATGAGAAGTTTATAGCAAAGAAAATGAGTGATTCAAACTGAAATATAGACAAAGACACTTACAGGGATGCAGACGGCTATAGAGCTTGACAACTTACAAAATGAGTACAGGTTGAGACCGGTAGAGAGCATTCGGTTGAGGCCGGGGATAGGGTTAAGAGATCCCATGATGGAGAAATGGAGAGCAGGGTTGATGGTAGAGAAATATCAATCAAGGCAGTTAATAAAGCTAGATTCATCATGAAGGGAAGGATTCTCATTCCCTTAAGGACAACAGAGAAAGATCAATCGAGGAAGTTGATAAAGCCAAGAGGCACCATGAAGGGAAGGATTATCATTCACTTAAGGACAACATAGAAAGATCAATTGATGTTGTTGATCGAGCTGGTAGGTCCCATGAAGGGAAATATTCTCCAGAATGTGTTTAAAAGTGGCTGGGAGTATTGTCCGAGCTTCGATTGGCTTACATAAACTTTTACCAGCAAATATGACGTCGCATAAAATCACATCATCGACTTTCAATTGAACCTGAATGAACTCTCTAACTTGTCTGAGTTGTGGTCCTGTGGATGAAACTAATAAAAATTCTACTTGTATTATAAACATAAATCCAGTGACCATTTCTGTAGGAAGAAAAGAATAAATACCTGCAACTACCATATTTCCACCTGCAAATCGGTTTCCCATTGGGAAAACTAATTTAATATCCTATTTTACAATGTATTTCCTCTGCTCAACCTATACTCACTTTATATTTGAAACCATTTCCTCCACATGTAATAACTGCATCGTCTAGTCGAAAATCGGTCTTCTTTTGCTAATAAATGCAGAATGAAGGAATTGTTGTCATTGCTCCCAAAACATTACCCTTCTGCAGATTATATGTACTAATTTCTGGCAGGCCATACATCTATTTGAAAATTATATTCTAAAACATATTTGTTGCAAATAGTTAAGTGCCAATTATAATAGGTTCACATGCCACAATTGCCCACTTGGGCACTCTAGTATTGCATCTTCACACGGCCCACATTGCATTCTCTCCACATAATCAGTGGGGAACTCCTGCAATAAAAAAAATGCATTGGAAGAATAGTTATTTCCATCAAGAATTTATCCAATTTCAATTCTCAATTTTAATTCTAATTCTAATCCTCAAGAATAAACAAAAATATAATTTTCAATTTCTATGGTTGGAGTTCACTAAATTTTAGTGTACACACCTAAAAGTAATTTCGATGCCTTAACTGCAAATCGGTGCTACTGTACATATAACCGCATCGGTGCCGGTGTTACAAAAAGACGCACCGGTGTGGTTCTATTAAGTGACACACTAGTGGTGACAAATAAACACAAATAAAAAAAACGCAACCCTCTTTTATTTAAGTGAAAAAAAAACAGCAAATTGAAAAATGGGCAGAAAAATATTTTCAAAAATATAATTTCATAAAATAATTTTTTAAATACTAAACACTTTTCATTATTTCACTATTTTTGCTAAAATTTTCAATGAGATATTTGTAGGAGACATACCTGGAGCAAGAGAGCACGAGGGCATTGTGGAGAAACGAAATACATTTGAACACAAGTATTCAGACAATAAAAAATCAAACCTATGGTGATTAAAACCCTATATCATAGGATTTCAAACCATCTCATGATTAAATTTGATTATTTTTTTTACTTTTTTCTGTAGTTTTATCCATGCTTACCCTAAACCCTTAATTTTTTAATTTTTTTCCTTTCTTCTCCCTGTTTCTGTGATTTCAGAATTAGGGATTTTGATTTTAGATTGACATCCAATCTAGGGACGACTTTCATAGTCGGATTCCAATCCATTTGACCATTGCGTAAATTTTTTGAAAAAATGGGTTTTTTTTATCGGTGCACCCTACATAACCTAGCGCACCAGTGCACTTTAGTATAAAGTGCACCGTGCAAGTACTATGTAATAAAAAATTTGATAACAATTTTTTTAAATTAGTGTGCCATATCTAAAATAGGGCACTGGTGCTCCATGTTACGATGATAGCACTGTACATCCTATTACACTGTTTGTATGCTATGTTTATAATACCCCACTCAGCATATGATTTATTATAATATTTTGCGGTGTGTTGGTAATACCCCCACGCACTCGCCGCGGTGCGTACATCAATAAAGGCACACTGGTGTCTTGACATTTATTTTTTACCTGAAAAGTAGACAATTTATTTATAAATATATTAATGAATGATATGGTACTGGTTTCTAATTGATAAAGAAATGACTGACAAGAGATCAAGTAATAAAAATACTGATAACACATCAAGAAAAGCAAAAAAAGCAAGTTCTTTGTAAATTATTTATAAAAAAATATTATTTTTGAACTATATGTAAGTTTAACTAATACGTATTGTTTACTATGTATCATGTATAGCCACAAAATGACAAAGCTCGATAAGATTATTTCTGATTTAGGACCAGAAGAGCGTAAACGCTTGATGGAAAAATTGAAAAAGGATGAATCAGGTGAATGAAAAAATACTATTGATCCAATATGAGTTTCTTTTTTTAATTATCAATAATAATATACTTAAAATTTTTAGATAACATGTGTCAAACAGTCTATTAATTCACATCTATTTAATGTTATACAGGGACCAAAAATTCAGAAAATGAATGTTGTTCTAAAAAAAGAAAAAAAATAGAATATGCAAATGAAAATGAATTGCTCCTTAGCTCATGTAGAGTGGTGTTGGAAGTTAACGAAAGGGGGGGAAAATTTTACAAAAGTTTGAGGGATCTAGTGGAATGAATGTATAGACGTTCTTTCCACCTACAATACAAAAATCAATCCAATGATTCCAAGAACCAAATTTTATCTAAACTACAAGAAGAGTTTCCAGATAATTGGGCAATGAGACATGTGAGACTTTTAATAGCAAAAACATACAACAATGAAGGAATGAAAAAGTAACATTCCTTTAAATGTTTGTCTAGAATTATTTATAAATATCACTTTTGTTATATTTACTTTTCAAATATGAATATAAAAATTAAATATTTTATTGTCATGTTACATTTTCAGGAAGATTATGAAAATCTAAAAAGATGAAAGAGCTGATATCATAAATATGCCAGTAAGAATGTCCAAAAAGGTGTACAAGGATATGGTCAAAGAAATGGACAAAATTGCATCGTGGGAGGAGTCATATCAACAAAAACGTGCTTCAAATGTAATACGTAATCATTAAATTTCGATTATTAGGTACAATAAATAAAAAATTTAGCATTAAATATTAATTCTCAAGAATTTTCTTGCAAAAAAGAAAAGAAAATGGAACCCATTCAGCACATAAAACAGGACGACAAGGAAGAAAAGGGTTGATATCTAAGTTTGTGAGTAATTGTTCCTTCCTTATAAAAACTTCACTAGATTTCATTTTTGTATTTTTTAAGTTGTTTTACAAAAATCATCATTGAATGTCTTCAAACAGGTGCTACCATACGAAGAACCATCACACGAATTGATTGAAATTGGCTTAAATATGGGTTGTGAATATATGTTGGCATATCAAAAATTGATTGTGGAATTTGTAAGCATCTATCGATCTTGTTTTACTTAGCTCCATATATAATTAATAGAACAAAAACAACTTTTATATTAAATATATGATTTGTTATGGGGTATAAAACTTGTAGGAAAGAAAGTATGGAACTGCACCAACAGATGAAATTTTGAAAGATGGCATGGTACATGGTTTTGAAAGAATGTGTATAGTTTATGAGTCAATTGTTGCTATGGTACTTCATTTTTATTTTCAAATTACACTGATGTATATTATTTAATATTGCAATTTTCATTATTCTCACCAATGTATATACAGTCATTTCCATTTATTTTTATGTTTATAGATGAAAGGTCAAGAAGAAGAAAATAATCAATACCGTGAAAAAAACATTCCTGAGAATAACACCGAAGTCATGTAAGTAGCTCTAGCAGTGACAACAGTTCAAGCGAAGAATGATGATCACTATGTTTGGATATCAAAGAAAGGCATTGTATTTTTTGAAATATGTCTGTGAAATTAGACATTTTGTTTAATGCAATGGACATAGTGTCCTAATTGAAAGATAAAGGGATATCAATAGTTGTCCCATTTTGTATGATAAATACTATGTTATTCATATATGTTATATATCATAAAACATGTTTTAATTTATTCTATTACGTTTTCCATTGTCGCTATTGTGTTCTCCATTGTCGTTCTCAAATTCACTAATAAAAATTTAATTCATACGAATATTGTCATGAGATATATATGTCTCGACTTTTGATGAAGAATGAATTTTAAAAAACTACAATAATTATGATATGATATAACAAATCAACCCAAACATCATATTCAAATGCATTAATAAGAATTTAATTAATAGGAATATTGTTATAATATGTGTCGAATTTTGATGAATAATGAATTTAAAACAATCACAATAATTGCACTGTCATAGGTCAATGTTTCTAAAAAATACCAAATGAAAACCTTTGTGTGTTAGTGACTGTACACCGGTGCGTTTGTATTAATAAGTGCACCGGTGAGTTTCTACGACCTATGAGCACCGAAAAGGCACCAAAACCAATTAAAAATATCGGTGTGTTTGTGTGGTACAATGAACCAGTGCGTTTATGTATCTATATGCATTAGAGTTGTTGTACGATCTATGGGCACTGCATGAATACTTATACTTATTATAAATCTCGGTACGTTTTTGTGATACTGCACACCGGGGTGTTTATGTGTCTTTAAGCACCGGTGCATTGGTATGACCTATGGCCACCGCATGAGTAACGATACCAATTATAAATCTCGGTTCCTTTCCATGATACTGTGCACTGGTATAGTTCTATACATCTACGCACCAATGCATTGATACGACCTATGGGCACCACACAAATCCCAAGACCAAAAAGAATGGCCCCATGCATTGTATCACCAACACTATGCCCAATGTGGTTTTATACCTTAACGGCTCGAAGCATTTTCCTTCCACTACCTTGGGGTGCCTTCTATATGTACGCACCGGTGCATTAAAGACAGCGTAGCGCATTGTTGAAAAAAACATCCGTAATAACCTCTGGGTGCCCATTTTTATTTAACTTTGTTGAATTTTCGTTAAAAGCTCCGCCAAAACCTTCGTAACCATGATGTTGTAGAAAATATTTTTTTGACAATTTTGGCGAATTTTATAACACTAAAAACCTTCTTTTTAACCTCCGCTAGAGGTTATTTTCCTTTTAGTGTTTAAACAAATATTGAATGCACTGTTGAGTGCAAAACAAAACCAAAAACTTTTCCGCTGCTGCTGTCCTCCAATTTGCCATCAAAATTTAAGTTTTTGTCCTTCTGTTTCATAATGTAGTTGGAATTAATTTCCAACAGTCCCCCTTAATTACAACTACTACTTTCTTGCATTCCTAGACATTTTCTGAGAAAATTAAAACTTTTCTGCCCCAATGGTTTTGTTAAAATATCAACAAACTGCTCTTCTATTCTTCAATGTTGCAAGACAATTTCTCCATTTCTCACTAACTCTCTGATGTAGTGATACTTTGCATCAATGTGTTTTGTTATTTTATGAAACACCAAATTTTTGGACAAAGCTATACCTGAGCTATTATCAATAAACTGGTGTTCCTTTTATCTTTTCATGACACAAACTTCTCAACATTCTTCTCATCCATTCTACTTCACATGTTGCTACTGTAGCTGTCACATACTCTGCCTCTGCTATTGATAAAGCCACAATTTGTCTTTTCTTAGAAGCCCATGAAATGGCTGTTGATCCCATATGAAAAACATATCCATAGGTGCTTTTCCTATCATCTATACTTCCAGCCCAACCACTGTCAGTATATCCAATTAATTCAAAATTTTATGAAGTGGTGTATAAAATATCATACCTCGTTGTTCCTTTCACATACCTCAGAATTATTTTTGTTGCTTGCCAATGTGCCTCCTTTGGCCTTTCCATAAACTGGAAATTAAAATTAGATCATGCATAATATATGGCCTAGCTGCAGTCACATACATAAGGCTGCCAACTATGATTTAATACAAACTTGGATCAAAATGCTCGTTGATGTCTTCTTTGCTTAACTTCAATCCCATCATTTTAGGAGTAATTGCTTCCTTGCAATCCTGCATATTAAGTATTTCCAAAATTTCTTTCACATATTTTTCTTGAGAAATAAAAATCTTATTTTCATTTTTCTCTACTTCTATTCCTGAGAAGTATCTCAGCAATCCTATATATGTCATCTCGAATTTTTCTTTCATGACTGTTTTAAAATTTTCAATAAGGTAAGCATCATTACCTATGAATATCACATCATCAACATATAAAACAACAATGAGCATCTTACCATATTTTTATTTGATGCATAATGTGAGTTCTCCACATTTCTCAAACCCATTTTCCAGTAGATAGGCATCTATTGTATTGTACCATACTCTTGGTGCTTGTTTCAGCCCATACAGTGCTTTCTTCAACTTGCATACTTTGTGCTCTTGGTATTCTTTCTCATAGCCTAGAGGTTGTTCAACATATACCTCTTCCATGAATGCTCCATTTAGGAATGATGATTTCACATATATTTGGTAAACTTTCCATTTGTGTTGTGCTATTATGGACATCTCTTCTCTTACTATTTCCATTCTTAAAACTGGTGCAAAAGTTTCCTCGTAGTCTCTTCCTTGTTGCTGCTTGTAGACTTTGACAACAAGTTTTATGTTGTGCCTTTAAATATTGCTTTCAACATTTTTCTTGGTTTTATACAACCTTTTCACTCCAATTACTTCCTTGCCTTTTGGGAGATCAACTAATTCCCATGTTTTGTTCTTCCCTATTTCATTTATTTCTTCATCCATAGCATCTATCCATTTCTTATCTTTTACAACTTCTTCAAAATGAATAGAATATATTCTACATGAAAATACAATGCAAAGAAATATTTCATACCTTCTTCTTGCTCATAAATTTCATTTAGAATTTTGAATCTAGTTCCTCTTTCACTTGCTGAACTTTTTCTTGTAGAAGCACCCAAATCTGCTCCTTGTGATGTGCTTGGAGAAGCACCTTCATCACTTCTCAATGGTGTTCTCATACCTGTTTGTGGTGTCCCTTGTTGTCCTTGTCCTGGTGGAGGTGGTGCTGCTAATGACGGATGCCTTTTAGCCATTTCTTCCTCATCTTCATCATGAGACAAAATTCTTTTTAAATTCACTGTTTTCTCAATGCTTCCATCCCAAGCTTCTTCTTCAATAAATTCTACATCTCTTCTTATCATAAATTTCTTGGTGGATGGGTTATACAATATGTATGCTTGGATTCTTCACTCTATCCAACAAATATGCACTTCTCCCCCTTATTGTCCAACTTATTCCTTAGCTGATATGGAACGTGTGCATAAGCCACACAACCAAATACTATCATGTGGGTGACAAATTTTTTTATGCCACTCCATGCTTCTTCAGGAACTCTGTTCATAACACACTTTGTTGGGCATATATTTAAAACATATGCTGCACAATGTACAACTTCATCCCAATATTCATTTAGCAAATGTTTAGCCTTCAGCATACTTCTTACCATATCTATAATGGTTCCGTTTTTTCTTTTCAGCAGCTCCATTTTGCTGTGGTGTATACCTTGCTATAAATTGCTTATGAATTCCATTTTCTCTGCAAAAAAATAGAATTTTTTTGGAGATATATTCTCCTCCTCTGTCAGTTCTTAAAAATTTTATATGCTGACCACTTTGATTCTCTACAAAAGCCTTAAAGTGGCAAAACTTCTCAAACACTTCACTCTTCATCTTCAAGAAATATACCCATGTTTTTCTTGTGTAATCATCAATAAAGGTTAGCATATAGTGGCTACATGTTAATGATGGTGTTTTCATTGGTCCACACAAATCAGAATGGATTATCTCTAAGGGTGCCTTTGCTCTTATGCTCTTTCCTGATGGAAAGCTTTCTCTGTGTTGTTTTCCCAAGATGCAGCCTTCACGTAGGCTATTTGGCTTCTCAATCAATATTAATCCCTTTACCATTCCTTTTATGTGCAACAAATTCAGACCTCCAAAGTTGAGATGTGAAAATATCAAATGCCATAACTAGTTTTCATATTTTTCTTCTCTTTGGAATGTCTCTTGTGTCATTGTTTCCATTGCAACTCCTTTCTTCAAATTTGCTCTCATCTTGAGAGGAAACATTTTATTTCTTGTCATCTTCACTTGTGTAATACTCTATTTTCTTGGTGGTATGTCCATGATGGTACATAAATCATCTTCAAAGAATACATTGTAGCCTTTCTGAATGAGATGTCACATTCTCAAAAGGTTACATTTCATACCAGGTACATAATATACATCTGATATGTTTTTTTTTTCTCCTTTCTTTGTCAAAACACTTAATCTGCCTTTTCCCATGACAAAGACTTTACTATCTGTCCCCAATGTTACTTGAGACTTCACATTTTCATCTAACATGGAAACCATAGAAATTTTTATAGTCATATTGTTGCTACATTCTGAATCTAGAAACCATATATCTTCACTTTTCTCTTCAGCCATATTACATGCTAAAAAAAAATATCTTGATTGAGAGTTTCTTTAGTAAAATTTGCACTGGGTCTACTACCCATGTCACTTTGTTTATTCCTACATTCATTGGCATAATGCCCATACTTCTTACAATAAGGTATTGGCATAATGCCCATACCTTTGTCCATGTGCTTGATTTTTTCCACCTTGTTGGCTCTTACCTTAGCTTTGATTCAAACTTTGGTTGCTACCCTTTCCATTAGTACTTGCAGGGCCGTTTCTTCCTTTGTTTTGGCTTCTGTCTCTACCTTTTCACCTGTAGTTTGATTTTCCTTGACCTTTTCCTCTTCCAAAGAACATTTGGGTCTTGAAGGCATGCTTCAAATATGAGTTTGTAGTTCTACTCAATCTTTGTTTATGTGTCATCAATGATGTATGAAGCTCATCAACAGTAAACATTGAGAGATCCTTTGTCTCTTCAATGGTTGTTACTATTAGATCGAATCTTGAGGGTAAGCTCCTCAATACTTTCTCCACTATTATTTTTTCTTCTATTTTATCTCCATGATATCTCATTTGGGTGACCAACCAAATAAATAATGTTAAGAATAAGTCTATTGTATCAGACTCTTTCATGTAAATGACTTCAAAATCTCTTCTCATTAATTGAAGCTTTGCTGTCTTTACCTTCTCCATTCCTCGATAAGTTATCTGGAGGGTATCCCATGCAACATTAGACTTATTTGCTATTGTAATTCTTGGAAATATGCTTTCATGCAATTCCCAATAGAGATAGAAGAGGGATTTTGAGTCCTTCTTCCTATTACTCTTCAGAAAATATTTCTCTGCCTGTGTTAAGGCATTAAATGCTTTTTCATCTGCTAGTTCTTCTAAACAATCTTCAAATAGATTCCATAAATCATGAAAGGAAAATAGGTCTCTCATTTTGATTGCCCAATAGTCATAGTTATTCCCATTGAACTGTGGGGATTAAGTATTTCCCATACTCGTGCTTGTGCTGGCTCCTACCATAGCTAGCTTATAGAACTATGCTAAAAACTTGACTGTGTTTCTTAACCAAACCTTCTCACTGTTGAGAGATAAAATCTGTCTCTAAAATACTTTCTATTACATTTCTCTGGAATGCAATCTTAAAACAAACACAAAACTCTAATTTGGTAAATACCTGACTTTGCTGAACCTTGACACTGCGGGAGAAAAAATCAACAAACTTTTTCTTCATTTTCCTACAGCTTCTTCAACAACTACTGAGAGCCTCGACTAGCTCTGATACCATGTCGAAATTTCTAATGATTTCTTTGTGAGGAACAAATGTCCTTTGTTTAACATAGACATAACAGCAAAACAAATCTTGCAGATGGAAAAAAATAAAAATCACCGTGAAAAGAAAACACTTTCTTTCATTAACAAAAAAGCTCAATACAAACTTCAAAATTTTATGTTCTAGATTTTACAAAAAAAAAATTCACTGGGCTGCTACACACGTAGCACTCTTCTCTTTGTCTTACATAATTTTTTTACTCTCTCCCTCGCTCTCAGCATACACAGTCACACAGACACTAAAAACAAAAATTACATTTAGTATATAAAAAATGGTTGTGGCCAGTAAAATCCTAATCTAATTTAATGCGATTCAGTGGCTCAAGAAAAATTCAGCAACTTTGTACTTGCGTCGAATGACAGGCATGCTGTATTAGCTCTTGCAATGCATCACTGTGGAGAGACCTTGAGGTCTGGACTGAACATTGATGTTGTGCTCCGGTAATGCATATTTGTCGTCGATCTTTGATCAAATAACTTCGGGTGAAGTCAACTATGGAGGCACCCTTTGGGTTAAACATCGAGCTGCTTGTGTCTGTGGGTTATCGTTGATTTGAGATCAATGATGATCACGCCCGCTGACATGGAAGGGTGTTAACACATCACATCGATCAACGTGCCAACTTACTGTGCAGTTAAATTGTGCAACAATGTGCTATTGGTTGGAGGGCGAGTGAGTTGGCACTGGTGGGGATGCGCTATTGCGTGATAACGAAGCGAGGATGACGTCGGCATGAGATTGTGTGATAGGTACTAGATTGGTTGTGTAATTTGGAGACATGGACCAGTGGGTTCCACAGAAGTGATGTGGGGTATTTAAAAATTTAAATCAAATGGCGCAAGGGTAATGAATGGTTGATAATGAGGTCTAGACCACGATTTGAAAAATCAGATAGAGCTAAGGTCAAATGAGGAATTCGGCTACCTACGGGAATTTTAAACAAGAATTGAATGCACTGTTGAGTGCAAAACCAAACCAAAAAATTTAATGTTGCTGCTATCCTCCAATTTCCCCTAAAAATTGAATTTTTCGTCCTTTTGTTTCAGGTTGCAGTTAGAATTAATTTCCAATAATGCATATATCATTTACATCACACTTCTTACTATATCAAGTGGAATCAGTGAATTCTTGTAAGTGAATAAATGTTCAATGATTTTCCACATACCGATTACCAAGAAGGTGATGCAGACGAATTATAAGCTCGTCCTCATCTAGTGAAATGCTTCTGCGTTTAATGTCGGGGTGAAGATAGTTTAGTCGGCGCAATCTGCAACTCATTCTGGTTCGTTGAAGACCTGTCCATCGAAATCTTAGATTAATTAGTCATTTAACAGGGACCGAATCATTTTAGATAGACTTTCCCCAAATAACATATACCAAAATCTTAAAGAGAAGTATGAGGAATAGTTACCAAGGTGGAATTCAGATTCTAATTTGAACCGATTGACTTGGCGCAAATAACATAGACCGAAATATTAAATAGAAGTATGAGGCATAGTTTCTAAGTTTGAATTCAGATTCTAATTCAAATTGATAGACTTGCCTCAAATAACACAAACATAAATTTTAAATAGACATAAATCTTAAATAGAATTATGAGGCATAGTTAGCAAGTTTAAATTCAGATTTTAATTTAAGTTGGAATTCAGACTCTAATTTTACAAAATAGACTTAAATTGCAATAAAAAAAGTTAATTTGAAAAAAAATTGTTATTAAAATACTTTTGTCTAGGTAAGAACAATATTTTTATCTAATTATATTTTGAATTTATTTTGAATAAAAAAAACACACTTATCATTTTTCTTCAAAATTTTCATTCTTTTCAAAAACATAAATTTAAAAAACTTTTATTTATCTAAAATTCTTGATAATAAATACAAACATTTTTAGAAATTATATAAAATCCCAAAAATGACCACTCCTTTTAAAAATAGCACTCAAGTGAAATAAATACATTTTATAGATTTCAGTTGCATTACAAAATGTTTCAAAGCATTTCATTGCTTAGCATATACAAACTGGAACCCTATCATTTTTTTTTTAAAGAGTAATGAAGTAGAATAACCATATTT
Source organism: Pinus albicaulis (assembly GCA_034641835.2). Lineage (NCBI taxonomy): Eukaryota > Viridiplantae > Streptophyta > Pinopsida > Pinales > Pinaceae > Pinus > Pinus albicaulis. Next base: position 1,100,297,550 of record CM076581.1, read on the forward strand.
TTTATTCTTTTCTAAGTTCTATCCAGCCATCCCCGAGTAGGGTTTGTCAAGTCTAATTGTAGGTTAAAAAGTGATGTCCAATATTAGGATGTTGTGGCAACTCCTTATCGAGATTGGAGTGGTTAGATTCATGATTCTTAAAAGTGTAATGTTTTTTTATGATGTTTGAAATCAAATAAATTCAAAATAGTAGAATGTTGTCGCTGAGATATAAAAATAGGTGTATGAGATGTTTTGGTACTGCTTTGAATTTGAACTTCTATACTCTTTACCGCACACATTCAAGTTTTACATTCTACTAAATCACATCAATTCTTATGAATCTCCAAAATATATATAAATAACAAATATGTTTTTTTTGATAAAATAAGGTTTTCTAAAATTCACCTAATTTTTTTTGGGAGATTTGTCCATCTACCATTATCGCCATGAATTCAAATGTGTTCGGATAGAATCATATCTTCCTTTCTAGTCCAGGCTGCGTGGTTGAGCACTTTTTTTGAGTAGCAAGGAGATCTATCCATGTTGATATTTTGTTTCACCCGTAATTCTAGAACTGACGATCTCCTCTGTTGGGAGTAGACATCCACTGCACTTCCTTCGCCGCTTCTCTTTGGTAAAGACGTTGAACATATATAGCAACAATTAAATGAGATTCTGCCTGCTCAAAATGATTGTAACAATAAATATTTGGCTAGTAATGTTCACGTCAAAGCTTGAATATTCTATTTGTAGTTTATGATTCAGAGTAGAAAGTGATTAGCTATTGTGGCCACTAAGTATAATCTTCCTCGATGTTCGCCGAGAGCGATTAGTCTGTCCTGGCCACCACTATCTTTCAAGTGTTTGACAATGCTTGCGTAGAGAAAAGCATCATTGTCTTAGAAACGGAAACAAAATGGGAAGGAAAAGAATGATACGAAACCAAAATGGGAAGGAAAAGGCTGATACGAAACCAGAATGAAGAGAAGACTGAAGATCAACGCTATCATATTTTTTTTCAATATAGAAATAATGTATGGTAATTTCAATATAGAAATAATGTATGATAAGCAGTCTAGATCCATCTATTTTTGAATTTAACATGAGCTCAGAGGATCTAAATATAATATGTAATTGTCTTTTTAAATTGTAGTTTTATATATATATAGTTGAACTTGATATTAACATAAATTTGTTAATATAGATTTTCAAATAGTTTATTTAAATCTTGAAATGTTTTTGAAAAGTATAGTGTTTAAACATCTTACTCATAAATTTTTAGAATAGTTTTCTATTTAAATAATAGTTTACATACTTACACATTGCCTTCATAAGAGATGTAGAATGGACCTTTAGGCTCAATAATTTAATTGCAAGACCACTTTTAAGTAAGATATCAAATTTATATGATAGTGGAATATGATATTAAATTATTTTCTTTGTGTTAAAAGAGTTGAAGAATTTCCAAGGTTTAAAGGTATTGGGTAAGAGCTAAAATTTAATGGATAATTTCAAGTAGTTTAGTTTTTTTTTAATAAAGGTGAGACAAACCTCAACTGATAGATTACTAACTTAATTTCTTTAATATATTAATAACCTAGTCTTCTTAGATAACATTAGTGTTTCTAGTACTAATTTGAAAACAAATATATAATTTGTACCATAATTTTTACCCCTAATAAAAAACAAATTAATATATTAAAATATTTTATTATTAAAATTTATTAAAGTATATATATTTTCTTAGTATAATTTATATTTATTTTATTTAACTTATATTTATTGAAAAACCACAGTATTAAACCTAATTTGAATTTGTAATCTCTTTGAAAGGAAGATAATCTTAAGTGGAGAATAAATCAGTTGGAAAAAATATTTAAACACCACATTAATAAAAATGACCATCACGGCAGGGAAAGGAATTGTATATTGGTTTGAGATTGTTGTGGGGTTCCAACCTATCATTTCTTAATTGAGGAATATATTTTTTCAAAATAATTACCTTGTCAACTCACCTAACAACGCCTCAGAGTCATCTCCATGACCTGCTCAAATTTGAAGGGCACCACTGTTTTAACCTAAAGTAGATGACCGAGCATAAGATGATGCATAGTCAAATTTGTACGCATTTTTAGCTGCATAATCTTGTAGCAGTAGTTTCATAGTTTGTTGTACTCTTACACAGTAAGAGTTGTTGCTTTTCCATTTTTTGTTTCAAGTAAATTGAGTAGTTTTTGTTAGCATCTTTAGCTACGTGTTCTCTCTAATATTTCATAGTTTTAGTTGCGTGTACTCTGAATCTTTCATCTGGTATCACAACATTGTGCTCTGTCCCTTCAATTGGTATCAGAACCACCATTTTAAAGAGATCCACATTATCTCTTATATTGTTTGCAACTGCCGGTATCTGCAACAAAATTACTTTTTTGAGTTTCTGGCAATCGGTTTCCCGTGTTTTGGTAGGAAAAGTCAAATAATTCAGGGGCCATAGAGGGGACTCTAGTTGGAAGTTGATTCAACATAGCCAACTTGGAAGCAAGCATGAAGTAACGTTGAGTTAGGTCTCGTGTGAGTTTGGTTGTCCGAATTCTATAAAGGCATGATTCGGGTGATGTCGCATTAGTTGTACCATGTTTTTTGTCAAAGCTCAGTACAAAGGTTGATTAGTGTTTGTAAATGTGTTTGAAGTGCAGAAACGAATTCCCCAGAGTCGATTTTTGAAGTTGGAATTACCCATTGGGTACTGAGGTGAATCTAACTGCTCACAGGCATACATTTGTGGCACTGAAAATTTATTTTGTGAACTTTGTTTATGTGGGCACTGTAAATTCTAACTGCGATATATGAAAATTCATTGTGTTTGTGGGTCTGCTATGTGGATAAGGTGTTAATATTGAAGAATATAGAAAATCCATGTGTTTGCATGTGATTAATTGATGTTTGTTGGATGAAAGTCACCCATACTCAACTGTTGTAGAGGTATTATCGTACTCTATCTTTCAGAACATAATTCAAAGATTTATTATTAGAAAGAATGTAGTGAATGTCCCTGTGAGGCCTTCTGCTTATAATATTCCATTGGATGAGAAGATAAGGCAACTCAAGAAACTGATTCCTGTTGGAAAATTAACCACAACCACTGCATTTAATTTTATGAGAACAACCATACCACAACAAATGTTTTGCTGGTTGCAGATTGAGTTTGTAGAGAATGACAAGTTCTGAAGAAATTAAATTAATTAAAGTCAAATAGAAATTTAATGTATGGTTAGTAAATGTGTATGGGAAAGCATTTAATATGCAAGTGTTGTTTATTTCATGAAAACTATGTTAAATTCAGAATGTCAAGTTCACCCATCCAGTGTATTAAATTTTGAAAAAAATAGCAGGTTTTACTTTGTGTTACTCCACAACCGCTGATGAATGTAAATATTATTAAGAGAAATAGTTTTACTGGTGAAGGAGCCGCAACATCCATATGAATATGTATGTTGTGTTTTTTAATCATAATATAAAGTTTGGTTAATTTCGATTTGATTGTGAAAACTTCACGTAGGAGATTTACTGCAGCAACTCTATTTTACTCCATTTCACCATGAGTAAATTTTTTTGATTATATTTCCTCCACTCGGTAATATGTTTTAATCTTCGCCACTCTATATTAAAAGGAATACCTTCATGTTTTGCTTTCCACAACTGTTTGGTCTGTATTAAGTCATTTCACGCAACTCTGTGTGAACTTTGTGTGTTGAAGGAAAGAAATTGCCTCTCTCCTAAACAATTTAATAAGGTATCAAAGCAGGTTTAAAATCTCAATAAAATGTAGTGTTTTAACTGAGTTAAAAGGAGTTCTAAAATTTTGTGGAACGTATTCTCCAGTAGTGAGAAAGTTTTCACACAGTGAGAAAATGTTTACACAGTAAGAAAGTTTGTTTACACAGTGAAAATGGCAGCAGCAAGCACAAGCTTGACTAATCGATAAATACCTCAGTTTAATGGAAAAAATTATGAATATTGGGCTATAAAAATGAAAGCTTTGTTTTCTTCACAGGAAATTTGGGAATGGGTGGAGAATGGTTTCCAAGAACCAGCAAATGCAACAACATACAATGCTTTAACACAAGAAAAAAGATATTTTTTTAGGGACAGCAGGAAGAAGGAATTGAAAGTCATCTTCTATATTTTTCAGGTAGTTCATGAAAGTATCTACCGTAGTATTGCAACAACAATAAAGTCCAAGCAAGAATGGGATACCCTCCAAAAAACCTACCAAAGCATGGCAAAGGTGAAGAAAACAAAATTACAAATGATGAGAAGACATTTTGAGACAATTTGTATGAAAGAGTCTCAGAGTGTGGACTCATTTTTTCACATGTAATTGGGTTGGTTACCTAAATCAGGTCTCCTAGTGAGTCACTTGAGTAAAGGAGAATTGTTGAGAAATTTTTAAGAAGCTTGCAAGCAAGGTTTGATTCCATAGTTGTGGACATAGAAGAGATAAAGGATCTCTCACAGTTTTGAGTGGATGAGCTTCGTGCATCACTGATGTCTCATGAACGTAGTTGGAACAGAGAAAAAAACTTATCATTTGAGCATGCCGTCAAGACATAAGTCACATTTAGTCAAGGTAGAGGTTGAAGAAGAAAACATTATAGAGGAAGAGGAAGAAGCCCACACAGAGGTGGAAGAAGCAGCCATTCAAGATCAAGTCAAAGGGGCAAAAATCAAAATCTAAGCGAAGGTTATGTAGGTTTTAACGTTGTACAGAAATTATTTACTAACGAATCTTAAAACATGAAATAAACAATAGCGAGAGCATAAAACATAAAACAGATAAACAGAAAGATTTTCCCCTGGATCCCAAATTGAGATGACCAGCTTGATTTTTCATTATATTTATTTTAGGGTTACAACACATATATATACATGCTGAAGCATACATAAACCCCAATCCATTAACCCTGTATTAGACCATAACCGTAGTTCCCTTGGCCAGATCTACAAAATACCAGGGACCGAAAACCATCATACCCCAAAACCATGTGCAAACCCATGCACAAAACCATCGGTGGATCCATCCACCGGAAAATAAGGACCAAATTTTTTTCTGAGGCATTGCCCTAGACCCTGACAGGGGGGGCTACCACCCCTAATGTGACCCCCCCAACGTTGTGCCTAGTGCAAGGTACAAGGGGGGCTATTGACCCCCCTCTGAGTCCATCGCACGTGATTAGTCATGGAAATAATATAACACATACCCAACATTCTCCCACTTGTTTTTTTCTTTCCGCAAGGGGCCACAGGAGAGCTTAGTCATTAGCCTAGTTCTGCAACACCCCTTGTTTCTCTACACGAAGAGAACTTCTCAGTGATTACAGACTTCGTCAATGCATCTGCAACATTCTTCAAACTGTCCACCTTTACCAGCAACACCGTTTTAAGCCTCAACCATATTCCTCAGAAAGTGATATTGAACATCAATGTGCTTTGTCTTTGAATGATAAGCAGGGTTCTTAGCCAATAAAATTTCATTTTGGCTATCACAATCTATCCTTATATCTTCCTACAACAACCCCATACTTGAACACAATCTCTGAAACCAAAATACTTCCTTGCTTGCATGAGTGGTTGCTATGTATTCAACCTCTGTAGTTGAAAAAGCCACTACAGACTCTCTTTTACTCATCCAACTGACTGCACCTCCAAATAGGCTAAAAACATACCCACTTGTAGATCTTCTTGGGTCCATATCTCTAGCCCAGTCTGCATCAACAAAACCATGAATGTCCAAAACTCTTTCCAATCCTGGTCTTCCCTGGTAGCACAAGCCATAATCAATAGTACCACGTAAATATATGAAAAACCACTTCACTGCTGTCCAATGCTCCTTCCCTGGGTTTGACATAAACCTGCTCAATACTCCCACTGCATGTGCAATGTCTGGTCTAATACAGACCATTGCATACATCAGGCTACCCACTACAATTGCATATGGAACACGGGACATATCCTCCTCTTCTTCTTGTGTCTTGGGACACTGTTCAGCAGACAACTTTGTACCTACAGGAATCAGAAAATTCACCGGTTTACTATCCTGCATATTGAACCTCTACAATATAGTCCTGACATACTTCCTCTGGTTTAACAAGAGCTTCCTCTTTACCCGATCTCTCTTAATTTCCATGCCCAAAACATAGTTTGCAACACCAAGATCCTTCATGTCAAATTTGGAGAATAGTTGGATCTTCAAATCTTGGATAATTTATTTTTCATTTCCAATCAACAACATATCATCCACATACAATACCAAATAAATAACACGATCACCAATTGATTTAAATTAAACACAGTGATCATCCTTGCTTCTGGTGAATCCAAGTCCCCGTATGTAGGTATCAAATTTCTGATACCACATCCTTGGTGATTATTTTAACCCATACAGAGACTTCTTTAACCTGCATACTAGTTCTTTATTCCCCTTCACCATAAAGCCTTCAGGTTGTTTCATGTAGATCTCCTCTTCCAAATCCTCATGAAGAAATGTTGTCTTCACATCCATATGTTATACCTCAAAATCAAATGCAGCAGCAAAAGATAAAATTAATCTAATAGAAGTAACTTTGGCAACAGTTGAAAAAATATCACCAAAATAAATTCCCGGCACCTGGGAATAACCTTTTGCTACCGACCGAGATTTTTATTTCTCCACCTTGCCTTCTACATTCATCTTCTTCTTAAACACCCATTTGCTCCCGATGGGCTTCCTTCCAGCCGACAACGCCACTAGATCCCATGACTCATTTTTATGCAAGGATGCCATTTCATCAAACATTTCCTCCTTCCAGAGTTTTCCATCCTCTGAATCTACTGCCTCCCTGGCAGTTATGGGATCATCATCAGTTATAGTTAAAGAAAAATTTGAATAGAAAAAATATGGACTATACCTTTCTGGCTGTCTTCTTTCTCAAATTGATCTTCTGACAGCTGGAGTTTGTGGCTCTTCCTCTTATGAGTCTTCTTCTTTTGTAGAGTCTGATTCATCCTCCTTTGGCTCAAAATCTATTTTCCCAGGTTCCTTTGGTAGGACTTCGTGTTTAACAACATATTTCACCTCTCTAAACACCACATATCAGCTGTACACAACCTTCCATGTTTCTGGGTTCCAAATCTTGTAACCCTTTAAACCATCCTTATACCCAATAAAGATGCACCTTTCAGATTTATTCTCCAACTTGGTCCTTTTCTCGTTTGGAACATGTACATATGCATCACATATAAATACCCTTAGATGTGAAAGAGAGGATTTTTTACCAGTCCATCCCTCATGTGGAGTATTATCCTCCAACGTTGATGAAGGTGATTTGTTAACCAAGTAACATGCAGTCTCCACTGCCTCTTCCCAGAATTCTTGTCCTAACCCGGTACCACTGAGCATGCTTCTTGCCTTTTCCATCAGCATCATGTTCATTATTTCTACAACTCCATTTTGCTAAGGTGTGTATGGAGTAGTCTTCTGCCATGCTATACCACAATTATTACAAAAATCTTCAAATTCCTTCTTTAAAAACTCCCCACCATTATCTGTCCTCAATACCTTTATCTTCTTCTCTGTCTGTTTTTCCACCAGAGCCTTAAATTCTTTAAATCTGTCAAAGAATTCAAATTTCTTCCTCAAGAAATATATCCATGTATTCCTTGAGAAGTCATCTATGAATGAAACATAGTACAGAGACTTACCCAGTGATGGAACCAACACAGGTCCAAACACATAACTATGCACAAGCTCTAATATCTTGTTCGCCCTCTTAGCACCAAAAGGAAAACTCACCCGATTCTACTTCCCATATACACAATGTTCACAAAAATCGAAATCCAGAGAGTCATTAGACATACCTTCTACCATACCATTTCCATGCAGTATCCGAAGGCCCTTCTCTCCAATATGTCCAAGCCTTTGATGCCATAACATGGTCTTTTCTCCAGAGACCGCTAGGCTTTCCGCTCCACTTTTCGGAACCACAGAACTATTGCACCCAGCAATAATAGTTTTTCCCTAAAGCTTGTACAAAGTTCCAATATGAACTCCCCACATTAATACCAGTGCTCCCTGAACCATGTTACAGGTATCTTTCTCGAACACTGTTTTTACACCTGCATCATCCATCTTGCTTATAGAAATCAAATTTCTGGCCAATGTAGGAATGTGCAGAACACCAGGAAGTGTTCTAATCCTACCACCTTGCAGCTTCAGCTTGACATTTCCACGTCCGATGATTCTAGCCTTCCTATCATCACCTAAGAAGAAATCAGTGCCATCATATTTCTCATACTCGTAGAACCATTCCCTATGAGGAGTGAAGTGAAAGAATGCACCCGAGTCAATCAACCATGACTCATGATCTATATGTGTATTTGAAGAAGAATCCAAATACACATCCCCACCTTCATCAGAGGTGGTTTTTTCCTCTGCAGAAGGAGCATCATCAATCCCTTGCGTTTCTCATGAGCTTTAGCTCTGCAGTCCTTTTTGTAGTGCCCTTCCTTTCTACATTTCTAGCACACATTTACAAAATTTCTAGGAGATTTAGATCTCCCTCTAGATTTAGATCTCCCACTCGAAACCTTATTCTTCTTTCTGTTCTAGGACCTTCCTTGTACATATAAGGCATCTCCATTTTGAACCTCCATATTTCTCCATCTCATTTCCTCTGACAGCAAGGCCAAGACAATGTCCTAAAAATTCAAGGTAGTTGTATTGCTACCTATTACAATAACCATACTGTCCCATGATTCTGGTAGAGAACACGACAAACTAATGCACTTATATTGATATGAGATTTTAATATCAACAGATGACAGCTGACTTACCATAGTATTGAAGATGTTCAAATGCTCTGTCATTGAGTCTCCATCCTTCATCCTCAGGTTATATAGCTTTTTCTACAGGAAAAATTTATTCACCAGAGAATTAGATTGGTACAAAGTCCCTAGCTTGTCCCACAAGGTCTTCACTGTAGCTTCCCTAGATACATTCAACAATACTGAATCTGAGACACACAATTGTATTGTTCTCTTTCCCTTCCGATCCATATTTTTCCAATCTTCATCTGACATTGTTGTTTGTTTAGTACCCAGATCTACCATGAATCACTGATCTTTATCCACTAGCAGATCCTCCATCTTGAGCTTCCACAACTCAAAAATCTGACCATTAAATTTCTCGATCTCTATCTTCCAACCGCTCATCTTCTTTCACTGCAAGAATCGATCCCGCAGATCTCCCACTGAATAGGATCTACCTCAGGCCCGAGTAAAAAACCCCTCAGCAGCAAAGGCATCCCCTTGAAGCCGAAAATGCTCTAATACCAAATGTAGGTTTTAACTTTGTATAGAAATTATCTACTAACGAGTCTTAAGACATAAAATAAACAATAGCGAGAACATAAAACATAAAATAGATAAACACAAAGATTTTCCCCTGGATCCCAAATCTGGATGACCAGCTTGATTTTTCATTATATTCCTTTTAGTGTTACAACACATATATATACATGCCGAAGCATACATAAACCCCAATCCATTAACCCTGGATTAGAACATAACCGTAGTTCCCTTGACCGGATCTACAAAATTCCAGGGGTCGAAAACCATCGTACCCCAAGACCATGTACAAACCCATGCAAAAAACCATGCACAGATTAGTCAACTAGAAAATTAGGACCAAACAATTTTTCCGGGGTGTTACCCTAGACCCCAACAGGTGGGGCTACCACCCCCCCTGTGACCCCCCTGCGCGTGATTAGTCGTGGAAAGAATATAACACATACCCAACAGGCTCAAGCTATAATCAAGCACAAGGTCAAAGGTGTGATAAATCAGAAGTTCAATGTCATTATTGTAAGAAGTATGGTCATTATGCAAATAAATGTAGAAAGAAGAAATATGACATAAGTAACAAACCAAGTGAAAATTTCATAAAGGAAAATAAGAACCATGATAGCATGTTTTTAGCTTGTATTGTAGAACAAGAAAAAGAAGGAGATGCATGGTTCTTAGATTCAAGGTGTAGCAACCACATGAATGGAAACATAGAATTGTTTAAATAATCTAGATGAACGTGTAAAATCTGAAGTGACATTGGGGACTGACAGCAAGGTCTTGGTCACAGGAAAAGGAAAAGTAGAAATTCTAACAAATATGGGAGATAAGAAGTATATTTTAAATTTTTATTTTGTTCCTGGTTTGAAGCACAACCTCATAATAATTGGAGATCTCATGCAAAATGGCTACAATGTATTTTTCAAAAATGATGTGTGCAGAATTTTGGATAAGCCTCCAGTAGACAGCTGATTGCAAAAGTTCATATGACAAATAATAGAATGTTTCCTTTGAAGCTAAGATCAGATTTGAAGGAAGAAGGTTCTCAAGGACAACTATCAATGAATTCACAAAAGGATGAAAGAAATGTAGGAGCTGTCACACAAGAAGACTTTCGAGAAGAAATCAAATATGAAACCTAGTTATGGCATTTGAGATTCAGTCATCTCAACTTTGGAGGTTGAAATTTGTTGCATACGAAATGAATTGAAGGAATTTCCACTCATAGAAAAATGGGACATCGTATGTGAAGGATGCATCTTGGGAAAACAACATAGAGAATCATTTCCAACAGGAAAGTCAATAAGAGAAAGGGCACCATTGGAAATTGTCCACTCAGATTTATGTGGAACAATGCAAACACCATCAATTGGTGGTAGCCATTATATTTTGACCTTAAAATATGACAACACATGGAAGACATGGGTCTACTTCTTAAAGAAAATACGTGAAGTGTTTGAGCACTTCCGCCACTACAAAGTTCTTGTTGAGAAGAAAAGTGGGCACTACATCAAAGCGTTGAGGACTGACAGAGGTGGAGAATATATATCAAGTGACTTCCTAAATTTGTGTAGGGAGCATGGACTTCAAAAGAAGTTTACAAAAAGGTATACACTCAGCAAAATGGTCTCATGGAAATAAAAAATAGGACCATCATGGAAATGACAACGAGTATGTTGAAGGAAAATAATTTTACAAATGATTATTGGGTTGAAGTTGTCGCTTGTGCAACATATATTATTAATAGGTGTCCAACCAAAAGTGTTATGAATATTGATCTTGAAGAGGCATGGAGTGGAAGAAAGCAATATGTCACTTAGATTCGAGTATTTGGATGTGTGGTGTATGCAATGTCTCCGATGAGTTGAGGAAGAAGTTGGAAAGAAAGGGGGAGAAATGTATCTTTTTTGGATATAATGATGAATCCAAGGCATATAAGCTATACATTCCATCAACCAAGAAAGTCATAATCAACAGAAATTTTCAACTCATAGAAGACGAAGCATGGGATGGAAGTTTAGAGAAGACAGTCAATGTGAAGACATGTATTTCACATGAAGACAAAGAGGAATTGATCACAAGAAGTAATTCCTCAACGATGACTCCTACACCTACACAAGCTCAACAAAACCATCAACATATGAAACCACAAACAAATAATATAACAACATTTTGCAACCAAGCAAGTGCTTCTCCAAGCACACCATAAATATCCGCAACTCCATCTACTTCAAGCACAACACCAAGATGATCTTCGGCAAGCATAAGAAGACCAAAATTCAGAAATTTAAATGAAATTTATGAGCAAGAAGAAGTTGATAGTAGCGTTGGTCTTAATTCTTTATTTTCATTATTTTTTCATGTATATGATATCCATTTTGAGGATGTAGTCAAAGAAGAGAAATGGGTTGCGACAATGGATGAATAAATAGGTGCAATAGAAAATAATGACACATGGGAATTAGTGGACCTTCAGCAAGGAAAATAAGTCATTGGAGTGAAGTGGATCTATAAGACAAAGAGAAACATTGAAGGAAATATTGAAAGGCATAAAGCAAGGCTATTTTTCAAAGGATACAAGTAGCAACATGGAAGAGACTATCCAGAAACATTTTCGCCAGTCGTGAGAATGGAGACAGCATGTATACTATTGTGGATTGCCATGCAACATAAATGTAAGGTGTATCAAATGGATGCCAACTCAACGTTATTGAATGGAGTGTTGAAAGAGGAAGTGTATCTTGCACAACTTCCTAGCTATGAGGTAGAAGGAAAATAAGAAAAGGGGTTTAAGTTGCAGAAAGATCTCTATGGGTTGAAGTAAGGATCACATGCTTGATATAGCAGGATAGATGATTACTTGGTGGAAAATGGGTTGAAAAATGTGATGGTGAACCTAATATCTACATAAAATAAATGGACAGTAAGCTTCTTATTGTCGTTTTGTATGTATATGAATTGATTTTCACAGGGATTGATGATTTTCTCATCGTTTATTTCGAAGAAATCATGAAAATTGAGTTTGAAATAACTAAATTGAGGTTGTTAATATTTTTTTCGGAATAGAAGTGAAGCAAAAAAAAAAATGGAATTTTAATCTCTTAAGAAAAGTATGTTGCAGACATTTTAGAGAGGTTTAATATGGAGAAAAACAAGCCAACACCAACTCCAGTCATCATGGGGTTGAAGATGAGCAAAAAATATTGCAACAACAATGTCAATCCAAAATTATACAAAAGCATGGTAGGTAGCCTAATGTATTTGACCACAAATATGCCCGATATAATGTACGCAGTGAGTTTGGTGTCGAGGTTCATGGAGAGACCCAAAGAGACACATTGACAAGCAACAATCTTTTTTTTAAAGTATGTCAATGGGAAAAATGAGTATGGAGCTTTGTACTCTGCAAAAAGTGGCTTTAGGTTGGTTGGTTACACTGACAGTGATTGGGCAGGAAGTTTTGATGACCAAAAAAACACATCAGGGTATGTTTTTCATTTGGGTTTGGGAGTCATTTCAGGGGCTTCCAAGAAGTAGCTGATAGTGTCATTGTCAACACAAGAAGCTGAAAATGTTTCTGTAATAGCAGTAGCGTGTCAATCAGTTTGGATGACAAGATGGAACAACCACCATTTTCTGTGAAAACAGTTCAACAATTGCATCATCAAAGAATTATGTTTTTCAAAAGAGTACAAAGCACATCGATGCTAAATATCATTTCATAAGAGAATTAGTTAACAACAATGAGATTGTGTTGCAAAATTGTAGGTTAGAAGAACAATTTGGAGACATCTTCACAAAGGAATTGGCACGTGAAAAATTTGTTTATCTCAGATATTATTTGGGAATGGTCAATGACGGTAGTTGCGATTAAGGGGGAGTGTTGAAAAATTAATCACAACCACTGCATTTAATTTTTTGACAACAATGATATCACAATAAATGTTTTGCAGGTTGTAGATTGAGTTTGCAGAGGACAAATTCTGAACTGATTAAATTAATTAAATTCAAATAAAAATTTAATGCATGGTTAGTAAATGTGCATGGGAAAAAAATTAATATGTCAGTGTTGTCTACTTCACGCAAAATCTGTAAAATTCAGAAAGTATTTTTCACCCTTCCTGTGTATTAAATTATGTCTGTCATGAGTTAAATGCCTTAGATATATATGTTTTGACTTAACAAGCATATTGCAGAGAGTTGAATGTAAAGGAGAAAATGAATTTTGGTGGGCGTGTGAAAACGACAGTTACAGGTTTTACTATGTGTTACTCTACAACCACTGGTGAATGTAAATCTCAGTAAGAACAATCATTTTACTTGTGAAGGAGCTGCAACCTCCATATGAATATGTATGTTGTGTTTTTGAATCATAATATAAAGTTTGGCTAGTTGTGATTTGATTGTGAAAACTTCATGTATGAGTTTTACTGCAACAACTCTATTTTACTCAATTTCACCATGAGTAAAATTGTTTGATTAAATTTCCTCCACTCTGTAATATGTTTTAATCTATGCCACTCTGCATTAAAAGGAATACCTTCATGATTTTTTTTCTACAATTGTATTGTATGGATTAAGTCATTTCCACAACTCTGTGTGAACTCTGTGTGTAGAAGGAAAAGAATTTCCTGTCTCTTAAAAACTTTAATAATTCCTGGTGGAGAATCAATGAAGAACTCTTTCTTATTAAGAGAGGCAATTGATTATATCATTTATCAGATAACTCAGTTGCCCAATGTATATTATGATTCATTGTGAGACTTATCGCTTGGATTTCAATGGAATCTCTTGTCTCATGTGATCAAAGTCTACCGAGAGGAAACTTAGCCGAGATTTTCAATGTATTTTCTTAATACTTGGTCATTCATCAACTCATATGCTTGTGAATTATGACTCCATTCCATAATAATGAGTCAAGAGTTATACCACGCTGCAATCAAATTTATTTTGAAATGATATCTGAAGTGAAATAGTGTGTACCATGTATGTTCTTAACAAAAAATCAATGACTAGATACTTGTAATGCTCATCCTAGTATTTCCATATAAAAAAATGCATAAGCCATTGTGAGTGTTGAAAGTGTTGATATAAATTCAAATGAGTTACAATGATGAAGGACCTATCTACACTATGTATTTATCAACCACGATGTATTGACTAGAGACTTGTACCTGCTGACGTTGTCAACTAATTCATTATGTTCATCTTAGGCATGATGACGGTGAGCATGTTTTGAAAACACAATTTTTAATGGAAAGTTTTTTTTTTCAAGGGATAAATTTCAAATTGTTTTGAAAAATAAGAGGGGCTTATAAAAGTTTTTTTTTTTTTTAAATTTAAAATGGCTTGGTTATATAAAATTTGAAAGGGAGTTTTCTAGACATTTTTTGAGCTCATACATCTTTGCAAGAATTTTATAAAGTGAATTTTGACATTCGTTATAAAAAGTGAACGGATTTCTATTGAAAAGTGATATTAGGGTTTTACAAAAACTTGTTTTCCCACAAATATTTTTTGGGGGCGATATTAAATTTTTTTTTTTTTTGTGGGTGATATGGAAGATAGCCTCATGCAATCAGGGAAGCAACGATAGGACAGAGGAAATACTATAGTCATGGGTTATAAAACACGACTAAAGCAGATTAAGAAAATGAATCGAAAAGAAAAGGAAAATATCATTGTCATTTTTAGAGAAATTCAGGCCAGTGTCAAATAAATAATAAGTCTAACAGAAGACAAAGAAGAGATCGAGGGTGATTGGTGTAGCTTTGATCTCCTACTACCACCTATGTTTAACGGTAAATATTTTTATTTTCGGGTTATCAAAATTTGAACTTTTATTTGAAATAAAGAGTTAATTGACTACCAATCTAATAACCCATATGATGAATGATGTGATGCTTTAGCATTTAATTTTATAAAAAATATATTGGATGAGAATTTTTTATCCAAAGTAGCAACATATATGATTTAAAAGGTAACATGGAAGATCTTCTAAGCAGAATTTGGTGCAATGGGGAGTAATCAAGTCGAAGATAGTAGTTTCATACAGCCTCTTGAAGAAGCGCTTCAAGATGAAAAGGAAGATGGATCTATAGCAGTGAATCTAGAAAGAGGTGAAGAGTTTGGTGAATTTCACTTGAAATTCGATCAATATGTTTATTGTGTGTTATCAGTAGGAGTGACATAGATAACGTTCCCAATGGAGAAGCAATTGTTTCAGTGGATCCAACAATTGAAATTGCTGATGTAACTTTGATAAAGAACAATTAAATAGTGATAAGTGGTTGCATACGATGCAATATAAATGTATTTTTTATATGTTGTTATTTGGCAAGAGAAACCCACTTGTCTCTAGAAACCAAGTGGAAGAAAAGCTGTTTGCAGAAGCAGAGGTGGAGAATCATGATGATGAGACATCGACAAAGTCAAAGAATAAAAACAATAAGAAAGCTCTCATTTTAGAGCAGAATGAACATAACCATAATGTTTTTGAATATGTTTTTCATATAAAATTAACATTGATTTTGTGTGTGTAGATGTTAGAAGAAACCAAGACGAAGAAAAAAAATATAAAGAAGCATTAAAGTTCCTTGAAACATTGCTTCAAACACCATGTGTTGATGATGTTTGTATAGAAGCTGTAGCAATGGATGTTGAAGACAACATGGATGACGTAGAAAATGAAAATGTTGATTAAATTTTCATGTATTGGAGTCGTGAAGCGATAAAATTGTATTATGAAGTTATCTTGCAACAGATTAATAATAAAAATATTGATTATAAATAACAAAGTCTAGAGTATAAGATGTGGTAGCAGTCCACATACAAGCAAATTTTTAAAGAAGTAGATGACATCCATGAAAAAAATAAAATGATTTTCTATGTTTTTGTGATAAACAAAGATTTAACTATGGAAGAGTTGCAACATCAAATGAAAAACTAAAATTTGGATCATACAACAAAAAGGTAAAGATGGAGTAGTTTAGAAGATACATGATCTGGAAGAAGACGAAAGAAAATTGAGCATAAGAGTTGATATCAAAGTTTTGAGTCATTGTAAACCTAGCTGAGACTTAGACCGACAGACATGTTAAAGTTATGTTAAGTCATGGTTAAGTTGTCAGCTGTCATTAAGGAAGACTGTTGGAAATAATTATTTCCTACCAACTCACTGAACATTCTCTCACAATCATTGCCATGACCTAATCAAATTTGAAGGGGCACCACTTCCTTAGCTTATTCAACATTGAAAGGTAAAATAACCTACTTAGTTTTGTGTATAAAAGTAGATGACCAGGGATGGGGGGATGAATAGTCAAATTTGTATGCAGTTGTAGCTGCATATTCTTGTAGCAATATTTTGGTAGTTTGTTGTAGTCTTATAGAATCACAGTTGTTTCTTTGTCGTTTTCAGTTTCATGTAAATTGAGTATTTTTTGTTAGTACCTTTAACTGTGTGTTCTCTCCAATATTCCATAGTTGTAGCTTCGTGTACTCTAAATCTTTCATCTGCTATCAAAGAATTGTGCTTTGTTCCTTCGATATTCTGGTATTGTTGCAGGGTCACAATCTATAATTCTGTACTTTAATCTTATGTGCACACTTTACATTTTTGAATAATTATAATTATTGCATGTATGACATATCTAATTTTAAAAATTTAATGTAATGAAAGCTTTGATAATTCATTAATTTTAATATTTTTATAATTTTGTGGTCACCCTACTTTTCTAACTTGGTTATTTAATAAATTTGGCTATGTGGATTCTTTTTTAAATTCTAATATTTGATTGCGCGCTTGAGATAAAGAACTTGTGGAATCGTGAAGTAGCCACTGACCAGAATGAAATAGTTGTTGCGTTTCATTCGAATGGTTGATGGGGAAAATAAGCATATGTAACACCCCAAGCTGTTATGCTTTTTAAATTGGAATTTTGAACTTAAGTCCAAAGGGGAGTGGACCCCAATGGATAATAATTATGTGGATGTAGTTAATTATTTATTTATGAAAATAAATAAAATGTTTATGTGTGCACTATGACCAAATGAGATTTTTGAGATCACTTGCCTAATCCCTGAGGTTATGGAAAGAGGTTAATACTTTCCCCAAAATATTTCAAAAAGCTTTGAAAGAAAATTATTTCTAATTTAGATTTTTGAGGAAAAATCTAAATTCCCCAATGATGAGGAAAGTAGTTGGGAAGAGGTAAAAAGATGGAAAAGCAGAAGGCAGCTTTAAAAGTCCCTAAATAAGGGAAGCCTAGGCAAACAGGAATAAAAGCATCCTGAAATTTTGGACACTAAATTAGAAACAGGCTTTGGGGAGAGCATAGCTTAAATAAGCTACTCCAGAACAGTTTGAGGTTGGTCTGTTCTAGGAGAGGATCTTAACTCGGTGGTGAATTCTGGAGATAGATGAATTCTAAGGTTGGGTGGATTGGTCATAAAATAACTATGGTATGTACACCTAATCTATAATTTTATAATATTGGTTTTATTATGACAGATTAAAGTGATAGTGAGTTTTAAAGTATTAATTTTTACTGCTGTATTAAGGACATAATCCTCTAAAATCTATATAGTTGCAGGAATAAAATTTGTAGGGAAATATCAATCAGAATTGCTAAACTGATATTAGTTTAAATATGAAGATATATTTTAATCCCACAGACTATGTATTTTGTAACTTTAATCTTCTTCTATAATGAAAATATAGGTGCATGAAAAAGAAATTAGGATTAAAGTGATAGAGTAAAAAGCATTAAATTCTGTCTAATTATTTCCAAGAATAAAATTATTTATTTCAGGAAAATAATCTATATTTTCTATCTTCAAGAACACACATAGAAGTATACAAAATTCTTGCGAACTGAACTCAATAAATTATACAGCATTATACTAGTTAGAACAATAATTTCATAATATAAATTATTATGTTTCTGCATGATGAACATATTTCTACCTACTAGATAAAATATTAAGTCATTGTACATGATATGCATGTAAAAATATGTATAAAAATATAGTCTAATCCTACTTGATAATTTCCTATTCTGGAAACAGTAGTGACAGGTTAACAGTTAATCAAATTATATATAGAAAAAAAAACAAAGAACATATGAAGCAGTTATGAAGGTATGTATATACATATGTCAAAGAAACAAACTAATCAATTTTAAATTAAATACTTGAATATTTAACTGTTATCAAATATCTATATATAAATTGACCTTCTGTAAATATACAGAAAAAATACGTCAATTGAATATGTACAGAAATGCCTCTTTTAAGGAAAGAAGCAAACAAAAGAAATGTTAATTGAAAAATTTAATATTTACAAGGAGATCTCCACAAATTATAATAAATTGAATTTCAGATAATATCATGAGCATAAACTATTTTTATGTATCATAACTACAGAAATGAAATTTCCAATTTAATAGTGAAGTAACTAAATGAAATGAAGAGTTACATTTATAAAAGGTGACTGTTATGACAAAGACTGACATTATTTTGAAATATAGTTATACATATGGTATAAAGGTTATAGAGTATGTTTGAATAGCTTTAGGAGTAAAAACCCTACATTATGTACTACACAAAAATCCCGAAAACATTTTGGGAATTTACTACAATCATTGGTCGGCAATGAGGAAACCAGGGTGAAATCAACCTGTGTATAAAAACGCAGTGGTTGAAGTTAAAAATTTGAGTTATAAATCGGGCTTAAATACTAAATATAACAGAGAATCTTAATAGAGATAGGTCTCTTACCTTGCAAAATGAATGAATACACAAGGATAACCCTGAAATAAAATCAACCTCAACGAAATAAGAAATTGGGAAAATATAAAAAATAATTTAAATATCAAAAGGGGTTTATAAAAGTTTACACAGTGGAATATACTCACGTATGAACAAGTTGGGAAGAACACATTCACAGACCCTGAGAGGAAGAAATCATTTCATCTCCATGAATTTCCGAAGCAAGTTTTGAAACGGCCGAAGACTGAGGACGAAAAACCATCTTCCTCAAGTTAGTGAAATCATATACAAACATTCACCATAATCGAATTAGAAATGAGATAATACTGATAAATATTAGTCAAATAGTTCTATGAAGCAAAGCATCTAAATCGATGAGCTGGAGCAAATGTTCTATATCTGAGTAAACATTCAAAGAAATTTTGTAACTAATTTACAAGATACGCCATAAATCAATTCTGCAAAATGCAAACCAAATCAAAATAGGGTTCATAGTTGAATCCCCAAACCTAAGTCATGCCAAACGTAGAAAATACAAGTATCATGATACATTGCAAGCCAGGTTACAGGATTTTCAATTAGATTTCATTTCTATGAATAATGAAAATGAAATGCGTTGTAAATAAACACCACAAAGGAGACCACTGTAAATTTATAAAAACAATAATATGTAAACGCATTCACCGCAATCATATAGTGTGAAATTTCAATTGTATTCAAGTAGAGAGGTTAAGAAAATGTAAGTTACCTCTGTGCGTCGTGGAGAAGGAATTACATTTGAGTAGTAGTTCACCATTGGAGGCCAGAAAACACGCCTTATTCTTACCATGGAGAGAACCAGAGAAAGGTTGCATGAAGAGAAATATGACCAAGGAAATGAAAGAGGGTAAAAACTTCAACACTTATAGAAATTGAATCACATAAATCCCTAATCAAATCCAATCGTCCAGGTGTCACAAATTCATCGGTCCTCTCATGGATCGATGATAATCCCAATGATAGGACACAAGTTTAATAACATTAAAATTCAAGTGTACCATTGCAGAGAGAAGCATTAAAATGAATTCAGACCGTCATATAAAAACTATAAGTTATATCAAATTCCGTGGCCTGAGGATTTGATTGAGGGAAGGTTTTAAATACAAATGTACTAGCATAGAAATCCAAGGAGGGTAGAATTAATAGATGTTAGTTGACATACCTACCCTAACTCGTTTAACACGAAACCATCACATTATCATAACGTCAGGGTACAATTATATTCATTTGATACTAAATCAAAAGGGAGTTATAATCCAATGAAAATCAACATTATATTATTGTGCACGAATACTTTCATAAGATGCAATATATAATTGTAATTTACCCCTTTAAGATGTGTAGGGCATCATAACAGAAAGGTATGCACTATACTTAGGATTTAGTTATGAAATCGACGAGAGATTGTATATTAAAGTTAGATGTAATATGATTCATAAAAATGAATGCATTATGGTAATAAAATGATATTAGATATGTGGAATAATTGTAAGAATGTCATAAACTCTTACGCAATTTAAATCATAAGTGTAATTACAATTAAAATCAAATGGTATGAAAATCATTACCATATATGTATATACCTATGATGAGGGGGGTGGAGTCTCATTAATGGGCTCAATGTTAGGTTAAAGGAAAATTTACTCAAGGTAAATTGAGTATTAAATTGGGGAATGATAAATTGAATAGTGACATAGTGACACCTAAATGGGTAGTGATATATGGAATAATAATGTATATAGAGGGTTATATACATTTGTTAAGAGGCAAAATAATTTAAATTAAAATGTTATTATGCCAAGTGAAAATAATGTATAAATTGGATATTATTAATCTAAGAATGAATTTAGAAAAAAATCAAATAAATTGAATGGAAGAAAAAGAGTAAGATGATAATTGGCAAAAAAAAAAAAAAATTAGTGGAAAAGAGGTATATTACAGCATAAGTATTTGAGGGGATACAAAGCTTCCACACTAATTATCATAAAGGAAGGGCTCGATGCCAGGAGGAAATAAACAAATTTACAGTCGCAATATGCTCAGGACTACTTTAATAATGAATGATATAATTATTCATGTGACACTGTGGATGATATCCATATCACTTACTCAATAAATTAAACCCTAGACAATGAAAGATAGATACAGAGACCATTGGGTCAATCACACCTAACTACCATTGTGCAACTAACATTCTGTAGGGTGAAAGATCTAAAGCGTTAGGAATCATATTTTGTGTGGTGAAAGATCCAAAGCTTTAGGAAAACCATCAGAGGGGTGAAAGATATAAAGCATTAAGAACCATAATTTTATGTGCGGTGAAAGGTTCAAATTGTTAGGAAAACCATAAAAAACATGCTCTTCTCACCATAACCCTACCGCCCAAACCACAAACAGGGAAAAAGCGAGGATTGAACCTGTAATATGTGAAATCACACTAACTCTTTAAAAGAACAGTTGTTGGCTAATAGGCCAAATCCCTAGAATACAAAGTTAATTCTTTCAACTTGTTTTCTTCATTAAAATGTTATTAAAATATGGTTTAAAAATGATGCATAGATAGTAAAGATAAATTGACACATTGATGTGATAAGCCTATTTCATTTTCATTTATTTTGGGGCTGCCTATGAACATGAGCTGAACTCCTCTGAGATTAACAAGGAAAATTTATTTTGGGAAATTGAAGAAAACATGACAGAATTTTACCCGAAGTGGTGCCATAGCTTTATTACAATCGAACATAACCACAAAATACCAGCAACATAACAATTCACTATAACAGAATAAATTACACGATTTCCCATGAAGAAGAATAGGCTTTTGTTCCTTACATAATGATTATCTTAACTTTCTATGTTTTTAAATTCAACATGTATTTTGGAAAATGGCTAACATTTCCTACAATATCTTAACTTTCTATGTTTTTGAATGCAACATGTGCATTGGCAGGAGCTAGACAATTCTCCATGGAGAAAAATACACCAAAATTTCTCTCCATTTTACTTTAGCTTTGGAGGCATTTTATTAGTGTACTCTTCAAAATCCATAAATTAGCTTTGGAAATAACGGAAATTCTGGTAATATTATGATAAAATCCAGTAGAGTTTTTTAAAATATGGCTCAGATTTTTAGTGCCCCTAGCATTCTTGATGGTGCTGAAGCCATTTCCACCATAAAAAAATCATTCAAACACTCTAGCATTTTTATTTTTTGAATTTGTTTGGGGCCAAATTCCGACAATTTTTTTTTTCCTTTCAAACTATTTTATGGCGTCTGTAAACAATGCCAATTTTATTTACATAAAGAGGTAGAAACCCATATTTTTCATGGGCTTGACATAACAATGGTACACTAATGTGCAAAACCTTAACTTGAAACTTTAATTCATTTTTAAAACAATTTTAGCACACTTTTGGGAAATTTACATGGTGTCGCAATGTATGATGTGTTAAAATCCTTAAATTTATAAAATTTGGAATAAGATTAGTAATTTTATGTGAAGGTCGTATATCTGAAAAATTAGAAATGTAAGTAGGGTCTTAAGGAGATATGTTTTTAGCGTTGGGGTGTTAGATTTTAATGTTTTGTTTTTAAGGGTTTTCGTTATTAACGTATATTTTTCATTTTTTTTATGAAGTATTTTGTTAAGGAGTGTAGTAAAGACATCTCTTTTCAAAGATAAGCTACCATTTTTCATATTGTAATGTTTTCATTCTTTGATGCATCAATAGAGTAGAGTTTGATATTCAATATATTATCTTGCTCTTTCTAATATCTATCTATTATTTCACTTGTTATTACTACTTGTTCATTCAATATAATCCATATTAGAGGTATAAAGAAATATAATATTTTTTCTTTCTCCATGGGCATGAGGTCAACTTACAAGGATCTACCCTTCATACTAACTAAGATTGGTGAAGAACTAACTCATTAAAATAAGTATCCTAGCTTTCCATGTGGACAAAATTAAAAATGATGGAGTAGAAGATCGTATCTCGATGTCACTAGAGGAAACTTTCATGTAAAGAGAAATGAGATGATAGATAAATTCTAGTGGATTCTCCAACAAATCCAAATTATGATGGGACACCTTTGGCAAGCAGTCCCATTGGAGGTACAAAACCATTCATATAATTACTTTATTCTAAGAATCATAAGCTAAATAGAGACATGGTTAATTATGCTACCTAGTTATTACCATTTTTAAAATCCTTCGCACAATGAAAATATCTCCTCCTTACTACTTAAGTATGTTCTCATATCATGTGGGACACTTACTATGCTGAAAATGAATTTATATAATTTGGGACACAATCTACTTATGTGGCTTTTGTTGATTCATGAGGAATTCTACTCTAATTGAGTCTATAGTGACTAATGCACGATATGGACACCTTTTTGTGAGGATAAAGATAAGGTTGTGTTAGAGTACACCAATACATTCCATACCTTACCTTTGAAGTTGATTATTAGGGACTCTAAGTGGCATTCCATTCTAAAATAGCTTAGTGATCTACAAATGTACATCTAAGCATAAATTTATCTTCTTAATACCTCTTCAACCAGATTTACTTACACCTATGTTGGTAATATTGAGAAAATTCCATAAATTACCTTTAAAGTTGAGTATTAGGGACTCTAGGTGACACTTGGTTCCAAAATACCTTAGTGACCTACACATTGACATCTAAGGATAAATTTGTCTTTTGAACATATCTTTGTTGGAATTTTCTTAAAATTTTGTTGGTAAGATTGAGAAAATGATTTAGTAGTGGAGAAGGAAAGAGTTTCAGTTAGAAAATAAATCACAATAAAAGAATAGTAAAGGTATCCCTAACTAGTAATACAAAGGACATAGTGAGTATATACAAACTTAATACAACTTGCTAAGTGGCAAATAAAAATGAGAGGTTTAACAGGGTAATTTTAAAGCCAGTGCGAGATCCACAAAAACCACATGGTGCTAATGAATGCCATTCAAAATTGTTGTTCATGGTTGAATTGAAAGTCTAAATTTTCATTTTGTAAAAAACTCTAATTTTAAGGAAGATAAGGGACAAAGCATCATCGATGTGGAACCTAATGCTACAATAACTATCATAAAATACCCAACTAGAGGGACCATACGAGGCTAAATAAGGCCACTATCTATTTTAGTCATTGATGCACCTTCTATTGTTCCTTTTTAAAATAATTTGACTATGATTTTTATTAATAAAGTCCACATGTAAAAGCAACAACGTACACATTTTCATAATATTTTGATACAACTTATCGATTTATCCTTCCTTGTATTTACACAAAAATAAGACTACAGAATTTTTCTTTCATAAAACTATTATAGATCCCAACATAAAACCCTTGAAGAAAATCTACCTCAGAAAACATATAAGGTAAATTAGAATTACATTTTTTAGTCCAATTTAACCCATTATTGTTCTACTTTGAGTGTCTCTTCAACTAGATATTTGTTCTCATGATTCAATAACCCTTGATTAACTATTCTTTGTTCAATAATAACTAGGGAGCCTTTGGAAGAATGCTTTTGGTGTGCAAAATAAGCAGTTAATTCTTTAATTTTTCTTGGCATAGCTTTCTTTATCTTGAAACCAATTAATTCTACTCCATAAGATAATATTGTGTTGAAAAAAACTCTTATTTTTTTTATCATTAGCTTGTTTTTGGATTCCTTGAAGGCTTTTGAATCACTCCAAAAAGTTTTATGTTTCCTATGCCATTTTCCTTCAAATATGTTAGATTTCGGTAAAGGAAGAGCTCTATGCCACATTGTGGTGGAATGGAAAATGGTGAACTAAGAGCCCAACAACAAAAAGGAAATATTTGAGAAAAGTAATATCTGGTTAGACCACAATGTTAATGAGGAGTCAAAAAACCATTGAACATACAAGTTGAGATGTTAGAAAAAAGAGAGTTGGAATAAACTAAAATTCCAAGAGAATAAATAAACTAAAATTTCAAAATTAAAAGCCTCAAATTTACCTGAATGGTAGAGGTGGATGTAGATAATAAGATTGGGACTATTCAATCTACACATAAACCAAGAGAAAGGTATAATATACCAACATAAAAAAACATATAAATTCATAACGATGCATGGCAAGGATAACCAACAACAAATATATAGAACCCTACTTTCCACAGTCGCATAATTTAATCCCAACCAAATTAATTATATCGATGGGTGAGAGGATAAATTTAGAAATGATATTCAAATGTAGGAAAGTATAGATCATGCCATATCATGGGGGAAGGTCATGGTTTGAATATTTATATGTCCTATTGAAACAAATAGAAACTAATGATTAAAATGTGAGGGGAGTTTGCATATATAAACCCAATTTTATAACTAGATTACATGATTGACATTGGCTAAGCTTAAAGTTTCACTGTGTTTCCTAAGAATGTGAAATAACTACACCTCTTCAAAATTCACTAGATCTTTCGAATCCTAGCATAGTTTCTAGCAAGTTCTTGTCAATACTTGTGTATGAATATTTTAATTTCTTCTCTTGCATTGCTTTGATTATATCATCTAGTCTCCTAGAAATATCAATTTCGCAATATACCTCATGCTAGACAATTGAATCCTAATAAATAAACTAGAACGTTTTTCTTCATTATTAGTTACATGTCTTAATCCCTATGAGAAATCAACGATCCTTGTTTCATTTGGATTCAATAAAGTTCCACCCACCGTTGCGGCTAATAAATTAATTTAGAAGTACTATCAAATAAAATTATGGGTCTCTCCCATATCTATTTCCATAGTTCCAATTCATCATTGGTGAACCACAACTTCCACTTTATTTTCTTTTGGATCTAATTTAGTAGAGAAATATATTTTCAATAAAGAATATTTGAGAGCCAATTTTTCTCCTCTCGATCTATATTAATATAAATTATATTATTTATCACTATTATTTACAGTACTTCATATACTAAATTAAATATGAGGTACATGATTATAGAAGTTGAGATTTCATTTTGTTGAATATATATTTGTTTTTGACAACCAAGTCTCCGACATACAACCTTGGTAATATTTTTCCATGCATAAAGAAGAATTGGCTTTTCCAAAATTATCCTAAGCATTTGTATTTACACACTTGGTGAGCATAGCTACATTTCATGAAAATAATAGATTGTTTCACTTTGCACATATCATGACGGACGTCTTCAGGGAATATATATGCATTTATTTTAAAGAATAACACCTTGCAACATTTAGCCATATAAAATTACCCGAAAAAAGACATCAAATTTTGAAAATGAATCACTCTCCCAAATTTGGTTCCATTATTTTCTCTTTTGGGGAATCGATAAGTTTTATAATATAAATAGATATCCATTTTTTTACAAAATATAATTCTTCGTTACTTTTATCGTTAACATCAATGCAAAAAAGAATTTCTCTTTATGGAGGTCATGAAGAAGTTGAAGCTATTAATGATGCCGTAACTCCAACAACATATCATTGGTTCACTAAGTCCGGGATGGTACATTTAATCAGTGGACAATGTTGCGTGTTGTAAGATATCAATCCCTAAAAATATGAGTTGCTACATGATGTTTCCTAGGTTGAAAATATATTGTGAAGTTATTTTATGGTAACCATATATATGTAAGTGTCATGATTTTTACGAGTGTTTCTTTTATAGAATAGATCTGCATGGTACCAATGGTACCCCAATTATCATTATCTCTTTGATCACATAAGTGCAAGTAAGTTACTATTATATTGGTAAATTTATGTGCTCCTTATATATTAGTCAATATGTAAATGGAATATTATCGCAACTACTAAGTCCTCTCCAAACTATCTCGTAGAAGCATGTAGACAAGATGATAGATAAATACAAATATATCTTCACCACACGTTCATGGGTTGGGTTACTTTTCACTATGAAGATAAAAATGAAATTGATTTGACATTAGATGAACATTTACCTCATAACTTGACATAGAAAATATTTATTACGAAAGGCTTTATTATGGAGATTGAGGAGATCAAATGTAATATTTAAGAGGCAATCTAAAAGGTTCAACTTCAACCAAACTCCTCAATTTGCGAGAACTTAATTGTGTTGGTATAAAATAAAGATAAAATATGCTAATTTTGTTTTTATTACATTTTTATAAACACAATCATGGATGAGAAATTAATGGTCTTCTCAATTATCTCGAGGGTGCCATGATTTTTATTAAAGTTGATTTGAAGTTAAACATTTCCAATCTCTCTATGTACTATTAAAGTGGTAGGGTTCTTAATATTTCCTTCTATTATCTTAATATTTAGTTCTAATACCAATTTATCAAGGTGCTTAATATTTCAAACCTTCATATTAATATTCAGCTCTAATAACAATTTATCATGTTATTAATTCATAACAAAAATGAAATTGGATTTTATTTATTTATTTATTTATTTATTTATTTATTGCCATGAGAGGCACATTAGTATGAAGGAGATGTGATTTGGTTTATGTTCAATGTGTATTTGACCTATTATATTAAAAAAAATATTTTAAATAAAAATAAAATAATGATTTGGATAAAAATATAATAAATAAATATGTGAGTTTGAATAAAGACATAAGTAAATATGTATATTTGGTTACATTTAATTAGAATGATTATAAAATATTAATAATCTCCCTTTTATTATTCTAAATGAGTTCATTTTTTAATATTACAACTCAATATGAAAGAGACGTGTTAAAAATATTTCACTTATCTCTCAAAACCATAAATAAAACATTTTTATGTTTATATTTTATATTAAATTTGGGAGATAACATAATTAAAAGTAAAAATTAAAATTACAAGTAATTTAAATAAAAGTTTGAATATTCATATTAAGTAATATATATAGAGAAAACACACAAATTTATTTATGATAGTAAAATATTTTAAAGTGCAAAGGAACAAATAATTAAAAGTAAAATATTTTTCTTTCCTAATAAGATATTTTTTTTTATTTTCTTTCCTAATAAAAAGAGATTTGAAATGAATTGAATTTTTAATATAAAATTGATGTGTGGGAGTGAAAAAATATTAAGTAAAATATTTCAATGTAAACTATACATATATGTTCATACTTCCCCATAGCTCAAACAAAAATATTATTATTAAATAGAAATGTTCACAATTTCATACAATAAAAAAATAAATATTATTATTAAACAGATTAGGCACAATAAAAGGCGAAATTATTGTTGAACATAAATGTGAGACTTCCACGCAACAAAACACAAATATTATTAACCAAAAATATTCACACTTCCACACAACAAAAACAAAAATATTATTAAACATAAATGTTGATACTTCCATACAACAAAACCCAAATATTATTATTCAACAAAAATGTTCACACTTCCCCACAGCAAAAAGAACAATATTCTTATTTAATAAAAATGTTCACACTTCTGTGCAACCAAAAAAAATATTATTGTTAAACAAAAATGAAACAAAAAAAATATTATTTAACAAAAATATTAACAACTCTGCACAAGAAACAAAAATATTATTGTTAAAAAAAAATGTTCACACTTCCGAATAACAAAAACACAAATATTATTATTAAAAAAGATACGAATATTATTATTAAACAAAATTATTCACACTTTGCAGACAAAAACATAATTATTATTATTAAACAAAAATGTTCACATTTCTGCACAACGAAAACAAGATATATTATTATTAAAAAAAATGATGACACTTCCACAAAACTAAAACAAAAATATTATTATTAAACTAGTTAATCATTGTAATATTTAAATAATAACAATATTTTTGTGAAACTATTAGATTTTTATAATAGTATAGCTATTACAAAGAAACCTACAAACCGATAATACCATAGCCATTAACTATTTTCATTAATAGTTAATAATTAATATGTTAAACTCCCCATTGCAATAGTTATTACATTTAACTATTATTTACTTCACTATTAAGAGACTATTGTGCATTTAATTATAGTTATTAATCCTCTGACAATAATTCTTTCTTTTGATAAATATTTTACATGGACAACTATTATAATACTATAGCTATTAACTTCTTTTTTATTTATAGTTAATAATTAATGAGCTAAACTCTGCACCTTACATTTAGGTATTATTAACTTGACTCTTAATAGGTTATTGTGAATTTCATTATAGCTATTAATTCTATTGCACTAATACTTGATAACTACTTTACATGGACTAATTTATGGATAGTTATGCCATATAACCTCATTCATTCACACTTTCGATAGCCATATTTCCACTACATGGTCCCTCACTAGAAAAATTATGAGAAATTGTAAACCACTACTCCAGAATCAAAAGAAAGAAAGGGAAAAAAAATAAATAAAACCTAAAATTAAAATAGGTACTATCACCCTCAAGTTCTTGAGCAAAAAACTAAGTGGTGACAAATTACTCTTGTGAGGATCTTTTCCAGTGAAAACCATTTTCAATACTAATGCGCACTTTTCATCCCTTCAAATTTTTAAATTTATTTATTTCAATTTCAATATTTTTAGCAATTCCTCCTCACAATGAAAATAAAAGAAAAAAAATAAAAATGAAAAAATAAATATCCATAACCTGTAACTCTACTCCCCTTTCCAAATCCAATACACACTCTTCAACTATTTTACTTTTAAAATTGGTTATTTTGATTTTAACCAAAGAAAACATCTCCACACAACCCACTAAATATAAAAATATAAATGGAAACATAAAAAAGGACTATTATTTAATAGCTAATAATTATTAATTAATTAGTTGTTTCTAGTTGACTAATAAGCTATAAATGATAGCAACACAATAGTAATATCCAAATAAATTATTAATAATTGTAATAATTAAACAACAATAATAATTTCCTGAAATTAATACATTTTTTTAATACCATAAAAGTTACAAGGAAACCTTTTAACTTATAATACTATAATGATTAACTATTTTCATTAATAATTGATAATTAATGAGTTAAACTTTGCACTGCAATAATGATTGCATTTAACTATTTTTAACTCGATTATTAATAGAATATTGTGCACTTAATTATAGTTGTTAATTTTCTCACATTAATGCTTTCTTTCTTTTGTTAATTATTTTACACTTGTAACTATTAGAAATAATTAACATGGAGCAATTTGTTAAAAAAACCATGGCAAACACATTTTTGATTATTTCTTATAAAATATAAAAAATATCCAATGTCATTATTCACGTTATTTTTATTTATTAAAAAATAAAAAATAAAAAATAAAATCATGAAACAGATTTAGATATTGATATTATATTTGGTTTACATCTATTATTAATATTATACTAATTATATTATATTAAACAAAAATATTGACACTTTCACACCACTAAAGAAACAATATTATTGTTAAAATAAAATATTCAAGCTTCCTCACAACTAAAACAAAGTTAATATTATTACACAAAAATATTCACACTTTTCCACAACTAAAACAAAAATATTTAAGCTAGATTAGTTCTATGGAAGAACGAAAAATGCTCAAGGAAAACAAAAATATTTAAATTACATTAGTTGGATGGCGGAAGGAAGAATGGAGCAAGCATCCACATAACACAGTGAGTTGTGGTGATATGTGAGTTGGCAAACAAGGTGCAGAGATGGTTATGTGGAAGAGGCATGATTGAAAACGGAAATACAAGCGCCTAATCATTTAATTAACAATAATGATAAAAAAGAGAGTATATTACATTACATCTATTAATCTTATTAATATTATTTTTAATTTAATATTTACACTACAACATCAACAACATATTCCTATACCAACATATAAAAATAAATCAATAAAAAGTTCAATTACATCATTATCACCTTCTTCAAATATGAAAAAAATATTCATAAATTCTTGAAACACAACTACAACTTTTTTCCTATTTTGAAAAGATCCATTCATGGAAGTGATTTTCCCATGTTTGAGATAAATTAATAATAGTCTTGAGCTGGTTAGGAAATTTGGACCAATTTTCCCATGTTCGAGATAACTTAATAATAATCTTGAGTTGTTTAGGATATTTGGACCATAGCAACATAAAGGTGATGCGATAATCTTATTCTTTTTATTGGTGAGAGAAAGACGTAATTGCTAATGAAACAAAAAAGATCTTTAATTAAAAAGTGTTTATATATTTTATTTTATTTGATTTGTGAGAAGAAGTCGTAATTTCCAATGAAACAAAAAAAAATCCATTAATGGAAAAGTGCTTATATCGTGAGCAAGCTTTAGGAGTATATCTATTAGATAAATGAATAATTATGTTATAATCTTGTAACTATGATAAAAAATGTGAATGCATATATCTGGCTATTTTTATTGTTTATAAAAATATCTTTATTATTATTATAATACATGTGGAGCATATGTGCTAAGGTATGATTTACTACTTTGGACTACTCATTGGTGTATAAGTTGAAAACCTTGCAAAATCATATATAGCATCCAAACAAGTTACGTAGCGCTTTCTAAAAGTGGATGTAGAAACAAAAAAAAAAATTCCCAATCTCGCGTGCCCACATAAAAATGTGTCCAAACCTGTCCCCAAAATAATGAGCCGACAACCGGAGTGGTTGTCTTAGTGAGGAGAAAACAGTATCATTTTCGAAAATACACGCAACAAAAAAAAGGTTCATGCTCGTGAAACATCATCGTAAGCCTATTGATGAAGTCTATATAATCTTTTCTAAGAAGAAATGACATATTCTAGATCCAATAAATTGAAATTACATGGAAAAGAATTTATATTTTTACTATAAAAATATGTTTGATTAAAGTTTTAAATTAAAAACAAATGTTTTTAAAAGGATTTCTCTCCAATTTTGTCACATACGTCTTAGCAAATAGACTGAAAAATAAATAAATAAATAAAATGTTTAAACTTTATGCAAAGCATTTTGTTATGTTAATAATGTTGGGTTTTCCATGGTATTGAAGTTTACTGTGTGGAATATTTATTTGATATATGAAGTCCTGCACTGTAACCACCATATTAGCAATTGACTAATGGTTATACTTTATTGGTTAAGGATGAGTTAATTAAATATCTGAACAAAACTATTTTTCATTTTTGAATAAAAATTTAACTCGTGGAAAATTATTTATGAGTAAAAAAATTGATGGTAAAAGTAAATCTGGAGTCAGTTGAACTGAAAAAACAGTTTCTACAGTTACTTGAGAAAACTCTGGAATAAAAGGAAAATTCCAAGGAGAGTTGGGGGTGCTGGGAGAAAGGAAAGGAAAAGGGACTCTGTTAAAACTGGAAGGTATTCCAGAACAGATTAACCCCTGGGTTGGAGATTGGACCGGACTGTCCCGAGTTCTCCCCAGGAATTCTGTTTTTCATTGGAGACGGGAGTTGGACCGGACTGTCCTGAGGACTCACCTCGAGAGTTTCGTGTTCAGCAAGACCCAGGCTACAAGCTCGGGGGGAACTGTGGACGTAATTGCCCAGTTCGTGGATGGGAGGAAACGAGTACCATCTGCAGTAAACAGACTCAGATGAGTAAAAGCAGCAGAATCCTCTTATTTCCTAGAAAAGATAATCTGTTTATTACAGTTAAGATTATCTGTTTAAGTTAGGTTTATTCTTATTTCCTAGAAAGAATAATCTATTTATTACAGTTAAGATTATCTGTTTAAGTTAGGTTTATTCTTAATTCTTTAGAAAGAATAATCTGTTTATTACAGTGAAGAACATATGTTTAAATTAAGTTTAGCTGTGTTTAAAGCAACAGTAGGTGATTGGAGTTGTAAACTTATTTTTTTTTGGAACTTTGTAATCTGGTAGAGACCTAATCTGTGGAGAATAGTCAAAAGGCAACAACGTGTTTAAGATGAGAACTTAGATTATCTCACTCACCTGTAATAGTAGCTAAACCAGACAAGAGACTCTAAATTGTCGACCTGAAGGGTTGGTAGCTAGGTCTGAATAACTACTTCCTGTAAATAGTGCTGCAGAAGTACAATTAACTTAAACAGAGAAAGAAAACATAGTTACAGGTGGACTGTTAATCCAAGTGCCAGAATAACTCAGGCGCCTGGATAAATCGTCCCCTTCCTATGATAAACTCGGACAATAGGTGGTCCGGTCAACTGTAAGCGTACTTCTTAGGAATAGTACAAACAAGAAACTAGAGAATCAGGAAATGGAAAACCAGAGCTTTTTATAAGAGATAAAACTGATAACAAAAATGATTACAGTATCATCTTGAAGTAAACCTGTAAACAGATATAAATTCCAGAGACAGAATGTAAACCATTGCGGACTTATTCATTAACAGGGAACAGGCTGCAATAATGGTGCATTCGCAGTATGTAATATAATGCAATATAAAATAGACAATCCAAGGTTCATTAACAGTGCATGCACCCAAGAATTGTAACCAGAAAGAAGAATACAAAGCAAACTTGCTAGTTGAAATACGGATGACGAACATAGTGAATAATTGACAGAAATAATCACCATTAACGCAAGGCACTTCTCTACAGCCAGAATCAGTTAATATTAGCTTTCATAAAAAAAAAACGGATAGAGGAACAATTTCAAAACCCAGTATAGAATATCCGAGTCATACATTCAATAGGGCACAGGGGTCGGAAACCCTATCCAAATGGCACCAGAATTATACAAAAGTATTTATTAGGACTTTGTCCAACAAGTAGAAACCCTTGCGGTCGAAGGCCAATTTAAGATAGAACATCCAGCAGACTAACTCGCCTTGATTTCATACCAATTCACTGTAAACATAAAACGATTCAACTATCTGAGAACGGAATAACTAATTTTTAGTCCCGGAAACTTAGCCAGGTCTCATCTATCATAACAGAGAAAAGCAAATTTTCCAGAATGGCAAGGCGCCGTGGAACCCCAAGTAATCAACAGCCGGTACCTGTGAATGAGGCGAGAGTAAGAACCTGGCATAACTTGAACCATGAGAATCCCTGACGAAGGAGGGCTGGAGTATTACCTGGGCGCAACCAAGAAAATAACACAGTTAGAAAGATGCTAGGGTCGCACCGCTACGAGAAATTACAGTAAACCCATGACAGTGGAAGGAAAATCTCACCTAAAAACCTTGAACGGAGTGGAACCTGGGTTGATAATTGTCTGCGGACCATAAACTCAGTTACGCATAGAACGAGAAAGACTGATACAACTGAACAAATCGACAGTAACTAGTAACGAAGAAACCGAAAGGGTTAACAATTAAACGAGCTATGCCACAGTGCTGCTTGGAGAAAAAGAAAACCTATAGGGAAATAACATAACCCTGCACTTCAAGGGGTAAACGATAAACTGTGGAAGCAACGGGTGGAAACCTCAAGCATTACCTGGAAAAAAAACGTTGAAAAGCCTGACTGTTGGGAGGCAAATCTCCATGGCCGCCATGACCGCAACGAGGTGGGCGCAAACCCTCGCGGAGCAGTTCTGGAGCCTTCCAGCAGAGGAAGCACAATGAGCGGAAATCCATTATTACCCCAAGGTCATCATTGATCCCAAGATCACCACCACCGTCGGATGCAGTAATCAAATCAACGCTGTGGAGCGAACCACGTGTCGGCTATTTAAATACCCCACATGCGCCATGGTATATGTGGAACCCCAAAAACAAAGTATGTAAGGACTTGGAGTTAGCTTTAAACTTTGAAGAGTGATAAAAAAACTTAGGTTTACATCGTGATCATTTCAACCTTAATATAAAGTGCCAACCCCTTATGATATCCGGATAGGAATGATGTCGAATAGTTAAATGATTGCATTTATATATGTGCCAAATATTATGTAGTATGACAGTGGTTACATTCGAGTGATTGAATGGTACTTCCGGTACCAGTAGAGAATGAATATGGTGTCAGAAATCAAAGTTACAATTACTGAACGGTGAAAATTAAATTTTTTTTTATGTGAGTAAATTTTGTTATGGAGTGTATGTTACAAGTGGTATCAGAGCGGCGTTACAACGCTAGGCCCTATTGGGTCAACTGACGTTACAAAATTGAATGATTTCGTGCACAGTCAGATAATTAAATGGAACGACAACCAAGACGGACACCTTCACAACAGCAACAGCGGAATGTTGGAGAGACTCAACCTCCACCTGAGGGAAACCCCGAAATGTGGGTTCAGCTGGGGATAGAGCAGCATCAGCGGTCTAACAGACTGATCGAAGAACAGCAACAACAGACCCGCATTTTGTTGCACACAGTACAACAATTACATGAAGAGATGGAAAGAGTACGTCAGGAAAATGCAAGGATGATGCAGGACCAGGAGAGGATCCTCAAGAGCCTCTCCGATAAACAAAATCAAAGGGTTGAAAAGCCCAGTGCTGACAGAGAATTCCAAGACAGAAACGGACAACAATCTGAGGAACGTGACACAGGCCAAAGGGAAAGAAGTGTGTCACAGAGAAGTCATCCAAATCGAAATTTTAATGAGGCTGAATCTGAAAATGAAACTGAACGGAAGCCAAACAAAAAACAGAAGGTGGAGCTGCACGGAGAATTCAAAAAGATAAAGCCACCTATGTTCGATGGCGAAAAGGAGGAAGTGGTGGAAGCATGGCTGATTAACATGAAGAAATATTTTCAGGTGTACGATTATGACAGTGGTCTTAAGGCACGGTTAGCCATTTACCAGCTGAAGGACAAAGCTACCCTATGGTGGGAAGAGGTGAAGAATGTGCGAGGAATAGAGGACCAGGATGTGACATGGGATAAGTTCCAACAGTACTTCAAGGACAAGTACTTGACGGAGCACTTTTATGATGAAAAGGCTCGAGAATTTCATGATTTAAGGCTAGGACAGTTGACTATGGACGAATTCATCACTAAGTTTACATCATTAGTGCGCTATGTACTGTACTTAAGAGATGAGAAGGCCAAAGTTCAGAGGTTTCTAAGCAGTTTACCCGCCCATATGAAGGAGCGTATCAAGTTTTTCAATCCTAAGACAATGGATGAGGCCATCAGAAAAGCAAGGCTGTGCTATCAGCAAGCGAAAAATAAAGTGGACCAAGGTAAAGGGTGGCAGTCAAAGAAAGAAAACAGAAGCAGTGCTGGTTTAAAAAGGGGTAAAACCAGTAACTTCCGAAGCTCAGCCAGGAGTTCAGTTAATAAGAAATTTGGAAGGAACCATCAGAGGATTAGATGGCTGGGAGAAGACAAGACGGTGGAAGCTTCGAATAAGCCTGAGCAACCTCACAACCAGAGGCCACCTCTGCAGTGTTGGGGCTGCGGGGCAGCACACTACTATCGGGATTGCCCACAGCGGGGTAAAACTGAAGCAGTAACCAATTTGCAGGAGGCCTCTATTGTGGGAGATATTGCTAGAAGCATACCTTGAATTAACGCAGCATTGGAGGACCGGCAAGCTGATTTTCAACCCACCATGATAGAGCTGGAAGGTAAATTATCATCCCAAACTATTTCTGTTTTGGTAGATTCAGGCGCGAGTCTGTGTTATATAAGTCCTAAATTAGTGGAAAACTGTAAACTGTCAAGTCAAAAATTTAAAAAGAGCTGGTTGGTTCAGTTAGCTACAGGAGCCAAAAGAAGAGTTAGTGCCAAAATATCAGACTGTGTATTACAAATCGGTGGACAACAGTTAATGGTAGATTTAAATATTCTACCTTTGGGATCCTATGAAGTATTGTTGGGTATGGATTGGTTAGAGAAACACTGGACCCTCATTGAATGTAAGGAAAAGATAGTCTACTACAGAGATCAGGATGGTAATCGTCAAGAAATTCAGGGCATAAAGAAGCCTGTACGTCTGCGTCCAATTACCGCTTCCCAAATGGAAAAATGTGTGAGGAAGGGATGCCAGCTGTATGCCATACAGGTTGGACTATCTGAGTCTAAGGATAAAGAAGCTGTGTTGGATGACATACCTATAGTACAACAATTTAAGGACGTCTTTCCGGACGAAATACCAGGATTACCACCTAAAAGAGATGTTGATTTCACGATAGAACTGCTACCGGGAGCTTCGCCCATTTCGCGAACCCCTTATCGTATGAGTGTGCCAGAATTGACTGAGCTAAAAATGCAGTTACAGGAATTATTAGATAAGGGATATATACGACCCAGTGTGTCGCCTTGGGGAGCACCGGTGCTGTTTGTTAGGAAAAAGGATGGAACCATGCGCATGTGCATGGATTACCGACAGTTAAATAGCCTGATAGTTAAGAACAGGTATCCCCTACCCCGTATTGATGACTTATTCGACCAAGTAAGGGGAGCTACTGTGTTCTCAAAAATTGACTTACGATCTGGGTATCACCAGATCAGAATTAAGGGTGAAGATATACACAAAACTGCTTTCCGCACAAGGTATGGCCACTATGAATTCGTGGTATTACCTTTTGGGCTAACTAATGGACCAGCCATTTTTATGAGACTGATGCATAGTTTTTTCCACCCTTATTTGGATAACTTCGTGTTAATTTTCATTGATGATATACTGATTTATTCTAAGGATGCGAAAGAACATGAAAAGCATCTACGTATGGTACTGGAGATGCTGAGGAAACATCAGTTGTATGCAAAATTCAGTAAATGTGATTTCTTCAAGGAAGAAATACAATATCTCGGACATGTAATCTCGAAAAATGGAATTGCAGTAGACCCGGAGAAAATTAAAACTATCATGGAATGGAAGGTGCCACAGAATGTGGCAGATATATGATCATTTATGGGTCTCGCTGGCTACTACCGGTGATTTATAAAAGGGTTTTCGAAGATAGCTTTTCCCATTACTTCCTTACAAAGAAAAGGGAAAATTTTTAAATGGACAAAGGAATGTCAGGAGAGCTTTGAAAGATTGAAGCAGTTATTGACAACAACGCCTGTATTAATTGTAGCAGATCCGGGTAAGGAATTCGAGGTTTGCACAGATGCATGCAAGGAAGGAGTTGGGGCTATATTATCACAAGAAGGGAAGGTAATTGCATATGAATCCCGCAAGCTAAAAGATCATGAACAGCGATATTCAGCCTATGATTTAGAGCTGACTGCGGTTGTGCATGCTCTCCGGGTATGGAGACACTACTTACTTGGAAAGAGGTTTGTGTTGAAAACTGATCATAGTAGTCTAACCAGCTATTTTAAACAAGCTGACCTGAATTCCCGGCAAGCAAGATTGAACGCTTTGTTAAGTGAATTTGATATTGATCTACAGCACGTGAAGGGAAAAGAAAACAAAGTTGTGGATGCATTAAGCAGGAAATTGCATAGCCTTTATGAGTTATATGTTAACCAAATTGAAACTAGATTTTTGGAACAGATTAGAAAAGAAGCAGACAAGGATCCGGAGTATAAATACTTGTGGTAGCAGACACAAGAATCTGAAGGACAAGGTGGACAAGGGGATTATGAGATTAACCAGGACGGGTTGTTGATATTCAAGAAAAGGATAGTCATTCCAAACAGAGTGGAATTAAAACTAGGTTGCTGGACGAATATCACAAAAGTAATTATGCAAGGCACCCAGGATATCAAAAGATGCTGACAGCTATAAGGAAGGATTACTTTTGGCCAGGCATGAGGAAGGATATAGCCAGCTATCTAACCAAGTGTTTAGAGTGCCAGCAAGTGAAAGTAGAGCATCGGCATCCAGCAGGCTTAATGCAGCCTATACCCATTCCCGAATGGAAATGGGAGGTGATCTCACTGGATTTCATCACCGGGTTTCCAAAATCGAAACGAGGTAATGATTCCATAATGGTAGTTGTGGATAGACTAAGTAAGTCGGCACATTTCATACCTGTCCAATCCACCTATAAGACGGTACAAATAGCAGACTTATTTATGCATGAAATCTTTAGACTGCATGGCATTCCTAAGACCGTTATCTCAGACAGAGATGTAAAATTCACATCAGCTTTTTGGAAAGCGCTGTTTACAGGATTGGGAACGCAAGTGCACTTTAGTACTGCATACCACCCGCAAAAAGATGGTCAGACCGAGCGAGTGAATCAAGTATTGGAGGACATGCTGAGAATGTATGTTATGCAGCAACCAGTAAAATGGGAGGAGTACAT
This sequence comes from Pinus albicaulis, assembly GCA_034641835.2. Lineage (NCBI taxonomy): Eukaryota > Viridiplantae > Streptophyta > Pinopsida > Pinales > Pinaceae > Pinus > Pinus albicaulis. The sequence continues at coordinate 1,100,336,833 of CM076581.1, forward strand.
ACACTTGATAGAGTTTGCCTACAATAATGGTTACCAATAATCGTTGAAAATGAGTCCATTTGAGGCGTTATATGGGCGGCAGTGTAGAACTCCCATTAATTGGAGCAGCCCTGAGAATAGACTCATGCTAGTAGAAATGGAAGCAGAGGTGAAGAAAATTCGACGGAATTTGAAAGTAGCACAGGACAGACAGAAGGTGTACGCAGACAAAAGAAGGTCATACCGAGAGTATGAGATTGGCGATCATGTGTATGTCAGGATTAAGCCAAAAAAGAGTACACTGAGATGGGCCTCTTGTGCAAAATTAGCACCTCGATTTTGTGGTCCATTCCAGATATTGGAAAGAGTAGGACCAGTAGCGTATCGCTTAGCCCTTCCTAGCCATATTCGGGTGCATAACGTCTTTCATGTATCGTTATTAAAACGATATGTTCATGATCCAAGACACATAATCCATTGGAAGAACATTCAGGTAGAGGGTAAGCTTGATGGTTCAATTAATAACGTAATGATAAAGACTTATTGATTAAACTAAGTTTATTGTGTGCAGGTAGAACTGGACAGAGAATTTCTGGTCGAACCTCACAGTATAATAGACTGGAGGGAAATCATGCTCCAGAAAGGAGCCATCGCCCAGGTTAAAGTGCAATGGAAGCACTTTGGACCGGAGGGGGTTACCTAGGAAGACGAGAGTTTCGTCCGTGAGGCTTATTCTGAACTTTTTTCTGAGTTAGAATAAGAACATCGGGGACGGTGTTCTCTCCCAGAGGGGGAAAACTGTAACCACCATATTAGCAGTTGACTAATGGTTATACTTTATTGGTTAAGGATGAGTTAATTAAATATCTCAACAAAACTATTTTTCATTTTTGAATAAAAATTTAACTTGTGGAAAATTATTTATGAGTAAAAAAATTGATGGTAAAAGTAAATCTAGAGTTAGTTGAACTGAAAAAACAGTTTCTACAGTTACCTGAGAAAACTCTGGAATATAAGGAAAATTCCAAGGAGAGTTGGGGGTGCTGGGAGAAAGGAAAGGAAAAGGGACTCTGTTAAAACTGGAAGGTATTCCAGAACAGATTAACCCCTGGGTTGGAGATTGGACCGGACTGTCCCGAGTTCTCCCCAGGAATTCTGTTTTTCATTGCAGACGAGAGTTGGATGGGATTGTCCTGAGGACTCACCTCCAGAGTTTCGTGTTCAACAAGACCCAGGCTACAAGCTCGGGGGGAACTGTGGACGTAATTGCCCAGTTCATGGACGGGAGGAAACGAGTACCATCTGCAGTAAACGGACTCAGATGAGTAAAAGTAGCAGAATCCTCTTATTTCCTAGAAAAGATAATCTGTTTATTACAGTTAAGATTATCTGTTTAAGTTAGGTTTATTCTTATTTCCTAGAAAGAATAATCTATTTATTACAGTTAAGATTATCTGTTTAAGTTAGGTTTATTCTTAATTCTCTAGAAAGAATAATCTGTTTATTACAGTCAAGAACATCTGTTTAAATTAAGTTTAGCTGTGTTTAAAACAACAGTAGGTGATTCGAGTTGTAAACTTATTTTTTTTTTGAACTTTGTAATCTGGTAGAAACCTAATCTGTGGAGAATAGTCGAAAGGCAACAGCGTGTTTAAGATGAGAACTTAGATTATCTCACTCACCTGTAATAGTAGGTAAACCAGACAAGAGACTGTAAATTGTCGACCTGAAGGGTTGGTAGCTAGGTCTGAATAACTACTTCCTGTAAATAGTGTTGCAGAAGTACAATTAACTTAAACAGAGAAGGAAAACATAGTTACAGGTGGACTGTTAATCCAAGTGCCAGAATAACTCAGGCGCCTGGATAAATCATCCCCTTCCTATGATAAACTCGGACAATAGGTGGTCCGGTCACCTGTAAGCGTACTTCTTAGGAATAGTACAAACAAGAAACTAGAGAATCAGGAAATGGAAAACCAGAGCTTTTTATAAGAGATAAAAATGATAACAAAAATTATTACATTATCATCTTGAAGTAAACCTGTAAACAGATATAAATTCCAGAGACAGAATGTAAACCATTGCGGACTTATTCATTAACAGGGAACAAGTTGCAATAATGGTGCATTCGCAGTATGTAATATAATGCAATATAAAATAGACAATCCAAGGTTCATTAACAGTGCATGCACCCAAGAATTGTAACCAGAAAGAAGAATACAAAGCAAACTTTCTAGTTAAAATACGGATGACGAACATAGTGAATAATTGACAGAAATAATCACCATTAACGCAAGGCACTTCTCTACAGCCAGAATCAGTTAATCTTAGCTTTCATAAAAAAAAAACGGACAGTGGAACAATTTCAAAACCCAGTATAGAATATCCGAGTCATACATTCAATAGGGCACAGTGGTTGGAAACCCTATCCAAATGGCACCAGAATTATACAAAAGTATTTATCAGGACTCTGTCCAACAAGTAGAAACCCTTGCGGCCGAAGGCCAGTTTAAGATAGAACATCCAGTAGACTAACTCGCCTTGATTTCATAACAATTCACTGTAAACATAAAACGATTCAACTATCTGAGAACGGAATAACTAATTTTCAGTCCCGGAAACTTAGCCAGGTCTCATCTATCATAACAGAGCAAAGCAAATGTTCCAGAACGGCAAGGTGCCATGGAACCCCAAGTAATCAACAGCCGGTACCTGTGAATGAGGCGAGAGTAAGAACCTGGCATAAATTGAACCATGAGAATCCCTGACGAAGGAGGGCTGGAGTATTACCTGGGCGCAACCAAGAAAATAACACAGTTAGAAAGATGCTAGGGTCACACCGCTACGAGAAATTACAGTAAACCCATGACAGTGGAAGGAAAATATCACCTAAAAACCTCGAACGGAGTGGAACATAGGTTGATAATTGTCTGCGGACCATAAACTCAGTTACGCATAGAACGAGAAAGACTGATACCACTGAACAAATCGACAGTAACTAGTAACAAAGAAACCGAAAGGGTTAACAATTGAACGAGCTATGCCACAGTGCTGCTTGGAGAAAAAGAAAACCTGTAGGGCAAGAACATAACCCTGCACTTCAAGGGGTAAACGATAAACTGTGGAAGCAACGGGTGGAAACCTCAAGCATTACCTGGGAAAAAAACGTTGAAAAGCCTGACTGTTGGGAGGCAAATCTCCATGGCTGCCATGACCGCAACGAGGTCGACGCAAACCCTCACGGAGCAGTTTTGGAGCCTTCCGGCAGAGGAAGAACAATGAGCGGAAATCCGTTATTACCCCAAGGTCATCATTGATCCCAAGATCACCACCACCGTCGGATGCAGTAATCAAATCAACGCTGTTGAGCGAACCACATGTCGGCTATTTAAATACCCCACATGCGCCATGGTATATGTGGAACCCCAAAAACAAAGTATGTAAGGACTTGGAGTTAGCTTTAAACTTTGAAGAGTGATAAAAAAACTTAGGTTTACATCGTGATCATTTCAACCTTAATATAAAGTGCCAACCCCTTATGATATCCGGATAGGAATGATGTCGAATAGTTAAATGATTGCATTTATATATGTGCCAAATATTATGTAGTATGACAGTGGTTACATTCGAGTGATTGAATGGTACTTCCGGTACCAGCAGAGAATGAATATGGTGTCAGAAATCAAAGTTACAATTATTGAACGGTGAAAATTAATTTTTTTTTTATGTGAGTAAATTTTGTTATGGAGTGTATGTTACATGCACCGTATCATTGGGGTTTGATTATTAACACTGTTAAACTATAATATTTCGATGGAACCCCATCTAGACTTCAGTCTGTGTTACGGTATTGGGTTATGGAATTTTAGAGAAGCTTTATACGGTTCATCGGTTATCTCACATGTTGGACGGTGGAGATCTGTTGGAGTTGGACCTTGGAAACTAAATGCCAATCTCGGCCGTCCGTGGCTCATTTGAGCCAACTTGTTGGAGGGTTTTCGAAGCGATTCCTACGTAGGGTTTTGTCCATCGCCGAGGGTAAATTCTTTAATGTTTTCCTATTGTTATGGCACTCTTTTAACGTTTTTTCTACGGATATGACTTGATCCATTTTGCATTAGCTAAGTTGTGGACAGTTATTGGGTTTGAGATATCTTTTCTTGAGTTTTATCTCTCGAAATGAAAGTGTTTTCTCCTTGCTTGTGATGGTGCTATCCTTCATTGGCGTGGCAAAAATTGTCCTCTATACATGGTCAATGTTCGACAAAAGGAGAGCCTCATCCCTTCACATAAAACCCTTCAGGAAAAAGTTTTGTTCTCTTATCTATATATTATATTGACCACTATACCGTGGAAATGAATTTCCACAAGGTTAGATATTACAGTTAAATTATAATGCAACTGTTGTATCGTAACAAGTTCTTTTATAAATATTTCCGAATTCCCCCTAACGCCCTTGTTATTTTACAGCTATTTGGGTTTCCCTTGTTCTCTTCTGTTTTCAAGTGAAATCAACAAGGATTGCTAATAATCCAACATCGTTTTCCAGGTATGGCGGGGCTTACTTGGTCGAGATTTTTTCTTAAAATGATGGAGACAAGCTTCAAGTTTCCTTCTAGCTGTTCCATTACACTCATTTTGTGTTGCGATGCAATATGGGCTGCTTTTTTGTACATAAATGTCAAAAATACCCCATAGTCTTTACCCGGTTAATTGAATACTCTAGTTTTTAACCCTATCTCAGTGTTCTTTTGGGTTTAACCTACTGTTCGTATAACCTGTTACAAATTTTAATATAATTTACAGGTCGTATAACTTGTTATACTTTGTAATGTAATTTATAGTAAGGACTATTGTTGTTGGTAGACGTACTCTTGAGATTTTCACCGTGGAAGTTGATAAGCCTAATGTTTATATGTTCATGCTTCTATCATAATTATATATAGAGACAAATTTGTTTCTTTGTGTATTTTTTACTCTGTTGTGTACAATCTTGTACAAGAAGATTTTTCTGAGTTCATTAATCTTTAAATTCTTTCTTTAATTTTATGTTTCGGGGTTCTTTAAATTCGAAAATAAGTAAAATTGTTAACTAGAAAATAAATGAATTTCCCTATGTTTGTATACTTATCCTCGCTGAAAGTTGTTTCCTGTTGTGAGTTGTTCCTCTGACAGGTAAGAGAAACAATGGGACTGCGTCTCAGTCGGGAAGTTATTTCGGCTAGGTTTAAAGACTAACCCCAGTTATCCATTGGTTGCTATGTAGTCTCGACACCCTCCTTTTTAAGCCCCTTTCTTGGTTATATAATTTTTGAAATATTAACTAAATAAAAAGTTGTTTTTCTGTTAGTTGATATATCCTTCATGCCTTGTTAATTATTGTGACTTCATTACATAAATGGTTGGTATATCATCATTAGTTAATGTAAGAAGATAAACAGAAAGGATCATACTTGGTACTGCAGAATAAATTCACATGCAATGGTCTACACTACTATGCAAATATATTTAGAATAGCCCTAAATTAGTTTACCATTCATAACAAATCACAAAATAGTTGTATGTTGCCCTCGTTAGGCTGTACAAAAATCTGCTTCACCTTTCTAGAAGCAATTCTGTTTTTTCACCCTACCTCGAGATCAGTTCCAGACCGAATCATCCCCCATGTTATTCTCACAAACAAGGTAATATATAACAACATCCAACTAAATTTCTGTGACTATATGGTCCTAACCAGACTTAGTTAGATCTCGCTTGCATAAGTCAGTCTGACCCAACACAGATACTTATCACAACTCTTTGTTACAACTCTTCTCCTCTCTGCTTGCTTATCTGAGATACCTATTACCCTTTTATTTCCATTATTTTGATAATTAATTCTCAAGGAGAAGCTATGGGTAAGTAACCGCCTGAGCATAACTGTCTACCCAACCTCACACATGAGATACAATTAGCATTACTTCCAAAATGTCATGACTTTTGGAAAAAATTATAACATAATTTATTTATCAACACAAAACTAAATATTCCCATTTGTCATCTATCCTTTCCAAGGTCTACGAAATATTAGCACGAATATTTACAAATTAACAAGAGGTATCACATCTCTCCCCCCTTGGATTAAACATCGTCTCGATGTTTATACACAGTTAGAAAAAAACTATATATGCTTCCGTCATAATGTTTTCATCTTCCGAGGTATCCTCCTATGTGCTAAAGTGTCGGCATTCCACTTTAACCTAGATGATAACTCGCTTCCGCAACGTTACTTCTCTCTAGTCGGGCATACGTAGGGCTTCGACCTAGATGTATAAACATAATATACATAGGGCTTTAACCTAGATGTATAAACATAATATACTGATTATTACATAAGTTACCTATATATCCCGCCAATTGATTATATGTCTAGGATTGTATATGTATTTTTTTAAAATAGAAACATGAAAGATATTATTTATATGCATGTATCTAGGCAAGGCTAAGTTCTAATAAGCTATGGACTCGACTCAGGCCAAAATTTGGAAAGGAACACAAAAAGAGGGTGTTAGCTTAAAACCTCCCTATCGCAAGGTACTTTTCGTAGGTTTTACTTGTACATATACATGGTCCCCGATATGGAATTCTCAAAAAAATCAATGTTTGCAGCATAGATTTCCTGTCTATCTTGAGAAACCTTCAAATTCATTGTCACTTTTTCATTGCTTCATCTCTTTTAAGACATCAGGACCCAAAAATAATTTATCTTCAATACCTCCCCAGATCAAGGGTGTTCTACATCTGTGACCATGTAAAACTTAAAATAGGCTTATTGGTAGAGATGTGTGATAACTGTTATTGTAAGAAAATTCGCCTAAATGTTTACAGTCTTCCCATTTTGATGGTTCCTGCATTACGTACATTCTCATCATATCCTCAGTTACTTGATTTACTGGCTCAGTCTACCCATCTGTCTTAGAGTGGTATGTCATACTATAATCTATTTGGGTACCTAAACCTTCAAATGAGCTTTCCAAAATGAAGATGTAAATTTGACGAGAGTATTGGTTTTGGTATTCCATGTAGTCTAAAAAGATCTTTCATAAATATGTTAGTGATTTGGGTTGTTTTAAAAGTAGAATGTACTGGAATAAAATTATTTGATTTACTTATTTTGTCCACTACTACCATTATATAATCATTTTTCTTCGTAGTCTTAAGTAAACCCATAGTAAAATCAATTGTAATAGTCTCGCACTTCCATTCCATAATAGAAAATGGGTGGAGCAATCCAGTTGGATGTTGGTATTCAGTCTTCACCTGTTGAAATTCCAAGCAACGAGTTAAATAATTTTCCACTTCCTTTTTCATACATGGCCAAAAATATTCTTTTCTTAACACACTGCTTATTTATGGTATCTAGGATGAGCCACATAAAGAATTTTATGGTACTCATCTATAATAAATTGCTTAATACTTTTTTGATTGGGTACATACATCTTGTTTCGATAGATTAAAATTTCTTCTTTGTTTACCTTATATCATAATTGTTGTTCGTGCCTATTTGGAATTTTGGCTTGCTGCCATAAAAAATGGATTCACGCTTCATTTACTAATCTTCTTTAATATGGTCCTTGAAAGAAGATTGAACTTCACTAAATGAAATTTCATAAACACAGTTTAATTTCTAGCTTAAGGCATCTACTAGGTTTTATTTTCCTTTTTAGTGTTTGATTTCAAAGTAAAGTTCACTTCGAAAAGTAACCCAACGTGCTTGTTGAGTATTCAAGGTGGGTTGCTTGAAATAATTAGTTAAACTATGATGATATGTTATTAACAAAAATTTCTTTCCAAGTAAATAATGTCGCCACATTTTCAACGCATGAATTACCGCAATTAGCTACATATCATATGCTAAATATTTTTGCCAGTGATATTTCAACTTCTAGGATTCATAAGCTATAACTTTTCCCTCCTGAATTAATAGTAACCCTACTCCTTCCTTACAAGCATTTGTGCAGAAAATAAAATATTTTTCTTGATCATCAATTATTAGAATAGGAGAAGAACTAAGTATGTGTTTTAACCGTTCAAAACTAGTTGAACACTCGACTCTCCACTTGAATTTTCTCCACTTTCTCTGCAAGGAAGTGATGGGATAAGCCAATTTTGAGAATCCTTAAAAAAACCTCTTATAGTATCCATCCAATCCCATAAAATATTTTATGTCAATTACATTATTTGGAATCGACCATTACATTATGGCTTTTATTTTTTGGGCTCACTGCAATCCAATCCATGGTTATGATGTATCCTAAGTATTGAAATTTTTCTTTGAAAAATTGACACTTACTATATTTTGCATATAATATTGTTTTTAAATTTTCTTTATGCTCCTCTATTTTTTGAGAGTGCACAAGTATATAATATATAGAAATCAACACGAATTTATCCAAATAATGATGAAATGTATTTTTCATTAGGCACATAAAATTTATTAGGGCATTAGTCAATCCAAAGGAAAAAATGACAAATTCGTAATGTCCATAATTAGTTCTAATTTTTTTTTTTGTATATGTCTTATTATTTTATTCTTATCTGATGGTATCTCAGACGAAGATAAAATTTAGAGAATATGGTAGCCCCTTTAGCCTGATCTAACAGCTCATCAATGGGGGGTATGGGGTATTTATTTGTACTTTTCAACTTATTTAACTATTGGTAATGAATACATGAACATAGGGTGCCATACTTATTTCTTACAAAAATTATAGGAGCTCCTTAGGGAAATACGGTTGGGAAAATGTAATTTTTGTCCAAAAGCTCTTGTAACTACATCTTAAGCTCTGTCAATTATGGGACACTCATGCGATAAGGTTCCCTAGACGCCGAAGCAACTCCAAGTACTAGTTCAATGGGGCTGGAAATTTTTCTACCACTTTCAGACATATATAACTTAACCTAGCCCCTAGATCAATCAAAATAGATATAGTTTGACTAAGAATTTTACCTTGCAATTCCACCATGGTTGGCTGATACTCAGCCTGGTGGTTCTCCAGTGCAACCCTAATTCTGGGAAAGCTCCTTTCCACTTCCCCTATTATCTACGCCTATTGATCTATGAAACTTGCTCTACCCCTTTTCGATAAGGAAGTTTTTTAACATAATTTGCCGTCCCACATCCCTAACGATGTATCAATGGTCTCATTGCTACTTCCAACTCAATTTTATTTGACTTCTCATTGGATTTTATTTTTCTTGGTATCTTATAAATTAAATGGATCTTATTTACATTTTTATTTTATTGATATTTGTTAGGGCCTTTAATATTTGTAGTCTTAAATAATTTAACACCCTGTGAAAACTTAAATCCTTTCTTTTCCATCCACTTATTTCCTTCATCCCCTTTCTGTTTCATTTGTTGATAGTGTGCCTTCCTAATAGCCTCGAAAATAGTATTTTGGATTGTCAAAATCTATATGCTTTTTCATGAATATAGGAAAGCTACTAATAAATCACTGGTATTTTTCCTCCCCTTCACGTATATAAGGAAACAATTGTAGCAAGGATGTAAATTTTGTTATAAAATCTTCCATAGACAACTTCCCCAACTGAAGTCCATGAAATTATTTCGCCTTTTCATTGTAGAATATCTTAGTTAAATACTTAACTTTGAAATGTTTTTCTATTTTTTCCCAAGCCACTTCCCGCTCATCGATTCTGCATATTGTTTTCACTTCCACCCACCACAAAGTGACCTTACCTTGTAACTGATAGATTTCCAACCAGACCTTCAAATTATGATCATATTTATACAGTTGAAAATATTTTTTCATGTTAATGAGCTAGGATTCAACAACCTATTCTTACTCTCCATCAAATGTTGGAGGCTTGATTTTCTTAAATCCCCCTGCAATTCAACCTTTAGTATCTTATGCTCTCTATGGTAAAAAACATTATCATATTATTATTCTTGATTTTTGTGATCATCCTTCAAATATGGATTCTCATTACTTAGTCCTTGTGTGCCAATCATGTTTCCTTATTCTAGACTAGGCATTGGATGTTGGTGGTTTTGTCTACCAAACAATTATTTCATAATCTTCTCCTACTCTTTTATAAGCCTCTCATTGTTATCCCACAACCTTGCCATTTCATTCTTTAATTTTTGCATTGTCTTGAGGAAAACAAAATTAGTGGTGCATGATTCCTCCGCTAATTTCACACATAGTTCTCGATTAGTTTCCAGAAAAGGTGATGTGCTAGCTCCCATTAGTTTTCTCACTAGTGTAAGTCCAATCGTCCTCATTCTATCTCATTTCCTCTGTTAATCAAAACAGATGTTGTTACTAATTCCTCAACCCAAATAGGACGCAATGTTGAACCATGGATCTCATACAACTTGACATATACCTCTTAGTAAATAAATTTCATTAACTAAAAGTAAAAAAATAAAAAATAAATTAAACTTTATGAAAAGTATTTTGCTATGTTAAGAATGTATGGTTTTCCATGGTATATTTATTTGATATATGAAGTCATGCACCATATGATTGGGGTATGATTATTAACACTGCTAAACTATAAATTTTCGATGTAACCCCACCTAGACTTCAATATGGGTTACAGTATTGGGATATGGAATATTTGAGAAGATTTATAGCTGGAAACCACTACATCGAGATGCAAAGTGCATCGATAGTCCATCGACCAGCTCACATGCTGGATGGTGGAGATCTATCGGATTTGGGCCTTAGAAACTACTTATCTATCACGCTCCGTCTGTGGCTCATTCGAATCAATGTGCAGGAGGGTTTTTCGAGAGGTTCCTGTGTAGGGTTTCTTCCATCACTCAGGGTAAATTATTCGACATTTTTATCCTGTTATGACACTCTTTTAGCATTTTTTTCTACGATTATGACTTGATTGGTTCTGCATTAGGTAAGTTGTGGAGAATTCTTGGGTTTGAGATCTATTTTATTGAGTTTTATCTCTCGAACTGAAAGAATTTTATCTTTGCTTGTGATGGTGCTATCCTTCAACAACGTTGTGAAAATTGTCCTCTATAGATAGTGAATGCTCGATGCAATGAGATCCTCAACCCTTTAGGTGAAACCCTTCTTGATTCAGAAATGGTTTTGTTCTTTCATCTCTGTGTTATATTGACCACTGTGCTATGGAAACGGAATTACCCAAGATTAAATCTTATAGCTAAATTCTAGTGCAGATGTTGTATTTTAAAACATTACTTTAAAAACATTTATAAATTCCCCCTAACACCCTTGTTCTTTAACATTTGTTTGGGTTTCCCTTGTTCTCTTCTGTTCTCAAGTGAAATGAACAAGGAACACTAATAATCCCACACTGTTTTCCAAGTATGTCGACGCTTACCTATTAGAGTTTTTTTTTTTTCAAATGATGGAGACAGGGTTCAAATTTATTTATAGTTGTTCTATTGCACTCATTTCGTGTTTTGATGTCATATAGGTTGTTATTTTGTGCATAAATGTGAGAAATACACCATAGTATTTACTTGGTTAATTGAAGATTCTAGTTTTTAACCATGTCGGAATTTTTATGGTTGTTTTAGGTTTAACCGACTGGTCATATAACCTATTAGAGTTTGTAATCTAATTTACAAGTTGTATAACCAGTTATATTTTTTAATGTAATTTATAATAAGGACTATTGTTCTTGGTATATGAAATGATGATATTTTCACTGTGGAAGCTCATAAGGAATGTTTAAATGTTCATGCTTCTATTATAATTATATATAAAGACATATTTTTTATTTGTGTAAGTTTTACCCTATTGCATATTTGCAATTTATTTAAAAATCTTGTACATGAATATTTCTCATAGTTTGTTAGTGTTCAAATTGTTTCTTTAATTTTAAATTTTTGGGTTCTTTAAATTCAAGAATAAGTAGAATTGTTAAGTGGAAATATATGCATCTTCCTATGTTTGTATACTTGTCCTCGCTGAAATCTTTTGTTTCCTGATATTTTCTGAGTTGTTTCTTTGACAAGTAAAAGAGACAGTGGGGCTGTCTCTCAAATAGGCTGCTATTCTGGCTAGGATGAAAGACTCACTTCAGTTCTCCATTGGTTGCTATGTAGTCTCAACACCCTAATTTTTAAGCCCATGTATTATTTATGGCATTATTGAAATATTAACTCAATAGAAATTTATTTTCCTGTTAGTTGATATATCGTCCAGGCCTTGTTAATTATTCTAATTTCACTACATAAGTGGTTGGTATATCATCATTAGTTAATGTTCGAAAATAAAGAGAAAGGTTCATACTTGGTACTGTAGAAGAAATTCACATGAAATGCTGTACACTACTTCTATTCAGATATATTTAGCATAACCCCAACTTAATTTACCATTCACAAAAAATCACATGGTACTAATATGTTTCCCTTGTTAGCGTTTACAAAAATCTGCTTCAACTTTCTAGAAGCAATGTCATTTTTCCACTCTACCTTGAGATCAGTTCCAGACTGGATCCCCCTATCCTATTCTCACAAGGAGCATAATTTCTAACAAGTTGTTGCTAACTTTTTGTGACTATGTGGTCCTAACTGTTACACAGTATTTTGTCACCATCCATGCAATCCCTCGCCTCGCATATTGGAGGGCCTTTCCTGTGACATGTGAGCAGTGTCATACTCTGCAAATACCTTCTTTGTATCCTCCTGCATAAGAACATGATTTCTCCTGTTGAACATTTCCTCACAAAGCACTTAGAAACCTATGTTTTGGCATTGGCGCGGGTATCCAGTTCACCCCTCGTGCCGATAGGGAAAATTTTCCCTAGATCCTGCACCAATTTCCGCTCTATCTCTTTGTTGTGCTTGTGCCAACTTTTTTGGGAATTTTTTTCATCAAATTAGAAGCGAAAGTTTCCTTTAACCTCAGTAACGCATCATTGCAAGTGGTTAAACTAGATAAGCCACGAATCTCTTCCTTTAGGAAATGGTTGATGGAAAATTCTTTGAAGATAGGACTCCCCCCATGATTATAGGGATCCTAACCTCTCCTTCCCCCTCTATATAAACAAGCCTTCTCCCTCTACAAAATCTAGAGCTGAACATATAGCCAAGATGCTGAACTTGGATAAGATATATTATAGCTGAGTAATCGCTATAGAGAAGGTCGAACCAAGGAGGATCATGTACAGAGAGCCCCATCTGAATTCTTGACAAGATTTGTGAGACATGCTCCGCTGGAACCCTGTTGGAGGAGATCGCAACATCGAAGCCTGGTTGTACTCTTCCTTCTTTAAATTAATATACTCGACTATGGTATTGATTCCATCTCTATGTTATGTTTATTTGACACATCTAATTTAGTCTTCTTTGAATGACTGATAGTTAGGAATGTGAAGTATTATGTTGTGTATGATGTTCGTTTCTTCTATATGTGCAGGTATCCGGGTGTGAGAATCAGTGGATCATGATCTGTTGAATCAAGAGTGAGAGGCAGCCATTCTCCCGGATGACACAACAGCATAGGACCTACGGTAAGTGATCTAGCAAGTCTTTGTCCATTCTTGACTAGGAATTGATGTCATGGCACGTTTCGAATGTGGCGAGACCCACTCTATGGCTAGTGGGATCGCCTCTGTCCGAAGAGGGGATTTACCTCACCAACAAATTGGCGATGCCACTTGGGATCAGTGTGAGTTTGTATTTCGTCCCTTAGGTCATCTTATTGGTATTTTATTGCTTAGATTTATTTTCTGATTATCTTTTCTGAGTCCAAGACCCTTGTTCAACCCCAGAGGATAAGATCTGACCTCTATTTTTCCAAAATTTTCATCTTTTTAAGGTTGGCTTGATTGGCGCGGTTTCCAGTCTGACAGTTGCACACACTGGCACTTGTTTTCGATTCATCACCCATGCCATCCCTTGTCTGGTGTGGATTAAAGCTAGATAGTCACGCCATTTCCTGTAGATGCTAGGGTTTTCCTAGTTTTCGAGTTTTTGGTCAGTATTTGTTTTTCTGGGTGTTTTCTTGACTTGATTTGAGTGCTTTAAGATTGTTTGTGACTGTGAAGAGGCTCCTCCCTTCAGTTGTTTGCCCGTTTCTTGTCAACATTGTAGCCCTAGGGTTTTCTAGTGCCTTGGTATGCTGAGCCTCTAGTAGGAGTTTTGGTCTTTTTTTTCGTAGCCACCTTCATTATTTGCTTGATTGCATTCATCTCCCTGGATCCATTTTGAGTGATTACATTTGATGGAATGAGTTTTGGGTGAGTCTTGCCTCTTTCATTCAGTTTTTCTTCTTGTCACTCCAAGCATAACTCACATAGCTTATATGGGTCTGTTTCAACATCTTTCTTTGATTTGAGAGATTGTGACATTGGTTCGAGTTCTTGTCTTCTTTTCTTTCAAGGTGTTTGGATTGTTTCATTTTGACTCTCGCATTGATATTCTCAAACTAGTGTGAAGGTTTATTTTTCATGTCATTTAGTGCACTCTTTGCTCTATTACATTGAAAAATCGAAGAAAAAAAATAAAAAAATTCTTACATTCTTGTTTGCATTGTGGAATTGGAAAATATTTCGCATAACTAGCATTGTGCATTCTAGGAGAGATTTCTTATTTTCATTAGCTTGCATTAGGTATAGTAGTAGATGTTTCTGTGTGTTCCTATTATTTTCTATCGCTTGAAAATTATTAAATTTATCTTTGATAGCTCTTCATCGAACGAAATGGTATTTTATGGCATGTAGCTTGCATTTAGGGATTCATGAGATTCAAGATTCGATAGGACCTTAGAATTGAAACATAAATACAAGATCAACTTAAAATTTATTCAGTTAACCTAGGGCAACATTGAAACCTAACGGAATATTTAGTGATCTAAGTTAGAGACGTGTTCCAGCGTCTTTAAACTTAGTAGCTGTCGCTCACCATCTAGCTTCAGACAGTGCTAGTATGGACTTGTGCTCCCCATACCGTCGAGTATATAAAGGGAAACCCCTTTAGGTTGCAATTATTTTATCCATAGGAAGCCGATTCTACCGCCTTGTAACCATGATACACCAAACACAACATTCGGGGAGACTACCTGCACGTACGTCAAGGCCTTGGTTGATTTTTCTTTCATTTTATAACCAAGGTGTATATGGTAGTTCACAGGGACGTCGTACACCCTTTTACCTAGACTACCTGAGTAGTAATTTTTGATCTTTACTGACTACATAAATTTGAAAAGATCATCGAGCACTTGTCCTTTCATGCTCGTTTCAAACTGAAAGAGACTAGTGTCATCTTTGACTATTTCTTGACTCTTAAAACATGAAACAGTAAATGTTTGGTTTCAATTTGGTAAAATAAAATACCTACGATTACACACCCTTTAAAGTTTGATTACTTGGCCCTTATATGCTTGCCTTGGTTTTGAGCCAAGGGTCTTCCTTTTTGATCTTTTTCCCTCTTTTTGTGTGCTACAGTCATAGTGGTGGAGCCATCAGTTTCGTCTACTGGTAGTCCTTACATGGACGATTCATCTGAAACTGCGCATACTTCTAGGTTTGTCGAGTTTGAGAAACCTGTCATTCCGTCAGAGTGCCACTTTGGAGAACCAGTTGAGTTCCATTGGCCTCTTTCCAATGCTTGGTTTGGGTTTGGGGTCGGGGAACATTTTCCCCCTCTCACATCAAGATCACCGTTTTAGGCTGCTATCATACCTCCTAGTCCTCGTACTCTTTTGCAAGATCTTATGGTGGATTCAGACATGGAATCATCTGGTCCTAATGAAAGTGAGGGAATTCTAGTTTTTAATGAAGAATACCAGCTTTTTCCAGAAGACATCCATCCAGACCCTACTCAATCTTCACCATCGGTGTCGCTTCTAGATGGATATAGGTCTTTGGGTCAGATTATAGCTGATATTACCTCAATGGCAACATTGACTCTGTCAAGGGGGCCGGTTCTCCCATCGTTATGGATGTCGCTGATGACACCTATCTCGTCAACACCTTTTGTTACATCTGTCCCCACTAGGCCTACTATCTGTGTGGCTCCATCGACACCGGTCATCACTGCTCACACGTCAGGAGTTTCGGCTCTGGTAGAGACTTTGATTGCCATGGAAATCCCTGATGGCCTTTCTTTTAAGGAGTATCGGATGGCTATTCAGCACCAGAGCTCCGATACTAATAAGTCCTCTTAGGATATCAATCGTCCTTATTTTTCTCATTATGGAGCGGATGGTAGACCAATTTATTCGCTTCCATTTCACTATAATGAGCACGACAACCCTATCTATTTTCCTGCTCCTAGGGCTTATCAGTACATCAATGGTTTTATACCTACCTTGCCTATGCAACCTTCTAACTAACAAGGACAACCCTTACAGGGACAACCTTCGGTTCAGCAAGGATATGCTTTCAGCCCGCAAGGACAACCCTTCCAGGGACAACCTTTGACCCAGCAAGGATATGCGTATGACCCACAAGGACAACCCTTACAGGGACAACCTTCTGTCTAGTAGGGATTGTTTTATAGCCCACAAGGGCAGCCTTAAAACCCTCAAGGTCAACCTTTACAATCTCAGCCTTTGGTCCAATGAGGGTAACCTCAAGGACGAGCTTATCAACTCAGAGCTTCATACGGTCCTTGGGGGGAAATCCCTCCATCTCAACCTTTGGTGCAACCACAATAGCGATATTTTCTAAGTGGTCAAAACGTTGCACAGCCAGGACCATCTTATGGTCCTACCATAGGTCAACCTGGTTATCAGGCACAACTTGGCCCACCACAATCGTCAAGCTAACCTGCTCAGCAGGGGCAACCTGGTGGCCCTCATCAGTTAGGTCAACCTATTCAACCAGGACAACCTGCACAGCCTATTAACCCAGCTTAGCCACCGCTCTATTCTATGCCACAGCCAAATCAACCTGTGCACCTGACCTTTTCAGATCAGAAGGGCCCCACTTATCAACAGCCCCTTCGACCCCAAGGCAGTTATTTTCCTCAAGGTCAATATCAACCCATTTAGAACCTGCCTCAAGGTTTTTCTTATTACCCTCAACTTCCAGGCTACACTTATACTCCGCATAAAAATCCCTACGCTGCTCAATCAGGACCCTTATATACTCAGAATTAGTATCCTGGTTATCAACCCCTGCATCCTACTTCTCAACCACCATATCAACCAAATTATCCGGCTTATACCCCTTATGGTCAGAATTCTCTGGGACAAAACCAATGGGGGCAGAATTATACTCAACTAGGATGGAATATGGGTACAAGTCCTTATTAAGGACCTGTTATGCCTTATAACCCTCAATTACCTTTTCTCTCCATGTTCAAGTTGCCAGATGTGTCCAAATTGATAAATGATCCCATTCTTCATAATCCATATTGGCCCTCGGTTCCAACGAAGGTTCTTGGTGATTGTCCCAAGTTTGAGGGAAAGTCTAGAGAATACCCCCAAGCACACGTCATGACATACCATTTGTGGTGTTATTCCAATTCTTGGATGGATGACTCTGTCCAACTTCATCTTTTCCAGCACACTCTTATCAGTGCTGATGTTAAGTGGCATATCGAGCTACCTCATGGTATCTTTCAAGATTTCAACACTCTCGCTATGGCATTCCTGAATCATTTCCAGTTGTCAATTTCTTATGAATTCGAGATGCATCCCCTAACATCTTTGAAACAGGACCGGGCTACCCAAATCTCGGACCACATTCATGAATGGAAATGGCCTCGTCACCTAATCAATTTTGAAATTCCTAATAAGCTTCCTACTCATTCATTCACTACCTCTTTTTTGAACAAAATTGCGAAAGATATCGCCATGGGGGCATGTGTAACCGAGGAACAAGCCATTTCTCATGCCCAGTACCTTGATTTAGTGTACTCCCAATCGAGAATTTCTTATGACATCTTGAGTGAAGCTCCACAACCTGGGACCTCTAAAGCGCCGACTACCCCATCATTCGATGGTATTATTGGTTCTGTATCTCAGACTTCACTCAAGTCTTCCAATGGGAAGTGGAAATTGAATTCTTCCAGTACTTTTGCTCCTCAGTCTACCTCAAATTTTGGTAAAACCAAGGAGGTCAACACTGTTCACGCCAATCCTGCAGACAAGAATTCCAAGGGGAAAAGGAAGGGTAAAGGCAAGGCCAAAGCCGATGCCCTGAAACTGGAATTTTCTAAGCCTTGTGTTGATGATGATTCACAGTGAAGGCCAAAGTATCCCTGTCTGATTTGTGAAGAGGATCACTGCACTAAGTATTGTCCTTAGTAATCAGAGGTTAGTCAACTACTCAAAGGCGCTAAGGGAACTCCAACGGTCCTTAAAGAACCTTTCCCATCTCAGCAGATCTAGATTGTCAATCAATTAGCACCATCTGCATCATTTGGCTCTCAAGTATTCATGATGGACAGTTCTGCACCCATTTCTATTGCTACTCGATCAAAAGATTACACTGGATCATGGCACGTAGCTGGGAAAGAGATCGCTGATGGCCCTCCTCCCCTACCTGCCTCTAGTCCTCTTGATATTGAAAGACCCAGTGCCGAACCCGTGGTACAACCACCTTCTAATGGTGTTCTGTGGAAATCTTCCTATAATCCTAACACCCGTGCTACTCAACATTACAGTATTGTTGAGAATTTAGCACAGGCACCGTCAGCAATGTTCATGTTAGAAGTCCTCTAGAGTTGTCTGTCTCAACGCAAGGCGTTATTATCTACGATTGGCGGTATCGATCCTGCTAATTCTAGTCTTCTCACTTTCAACTTAGAGAATTTCATCCCCTGACTTCTGTACCATATTGTGCTTGTCATACAAGTTAGTATTAACGATCTCAATATCCATAGGGCCATTGTGGATGAAGGTGCATCCACCTGTGTCATGTCATCTGCTTGCTGGAAGGCTATTGGCTCTCCAGCTCTCACTTCGTCACCCAATGCCCTTGAGGAGTTTGACGGAAGGGAATCAAAACCCCTGAGTGTTCTTGCTAGCTTACTAATCACATTGCAAGGAAAAACATTCAACATTGAAGTGTTATTCATTGATGCTAAACTCAATTACAATCTTCTACTTGGTTCCAGTTGGACTCACGCCATGCTATGCTTTCTGTCCACCCTCTTTGGACTTCTAAAGTTTCCTAACGAGGGTAAAATCGTCACTGTTGATCAATTTTCATTCTTTACCTCATCTTCCAAGAAAAACGTGCCATACGCGGACCAAATTCCATCTCCCCCTGATAGTGTAAGGCCCGGTCTCTTCAAATACCCCGCTCTCATTGGTATTTTTCCCTTTCCACCACCAAATTCTGTTCAAGTTAATATGATCTCTCGGTCAAATGACCCATGGATCATCCCTTTGCCTAAATAAGTTGATTCATTTGGGGATTTGATGCCACTTAGTCAAATCAAAATCAATTATTGTGAACTTACAGCTGCATCCAGTTCTCCCCCTTCTGAAGGTGCTCTTTTGAGCATGGCTCTTGACGTTTATTCTCAATCCCCCTGGCTCGGCAATGCCGATTCACAGGATCCTATGAAATAAGTGTTTCCGTCTGATGAAGCTATTATGGAAACCATGTCTCTCTAAGATCTACCGTGGAGCGTGTTGGGTCTCAATCTAGTCTCCTAAACTGAGCTCATTTAATTGTCAACCAGGATTTGTAAACTGCTGAAGTGAAGTGTACCATATGTACCTAGGTGCTTGTTTCCTAATGCGTTGTGTGTAGTGTTTTGTGATGTTTTTGGTCTTTTGTGATGATTTATGATGTTTTTGGTCTTTTGGTGATTTTTATGTTCACAATGGAAATGCCTAGAAAACTAATGGAAAGAAGTTGATGGTCAAAAACAGAGTTAAGCCTAATGTATGGAATGGCAAATGCAATTGGAAACACTGAAGCATAATCTAAACTGTGACTAAATAAAAGCAAAGCTTGATAATGACTTTTAGGCAGATGACACAAACTAACCTTGAGAAATGATCACTAAGTATGCAAATTCTCTACATAGACAGTGAAACAACTAACTTACAATGATGCAATACTCTGTCCTAAGCTCTTCTATTCTATGACTAATTCCTAGTTCTATTCTGCAATTTAATTGAATGTCACAGAACCTATACTCAAAGAGTTATTGGTTTCTTTTTCAAAGTAGTTCTTTTGAGGAAAAGTTCTGTTTATAAAATGATAAGGAAATTGTAGAGGGATTTCAGACCTTATAGTGATGTTGTCTTATGTTCCTATGGCTATGGATCATTTGTAGATTTTAGAACAAGAAGATATTTGTGAATAATGAAGGATGTCTTGTTAATCCAAACAACTAAAGTAATCTATTGTGCAATGGATGACAATTTGAATGTGAGATGCAAGTACAATGAGTTAATCTAAGAATGAATCTAAGATGCCTCTAAACTAGAACAATGTTAAACTATAAGTCATCATCAAACTTGAAACAAAGTAACTGAACATGAATTAAATGCAATGAAACTCCGGAGCATTCTAACTATACTAACATGCATTATTCTATGAAGTTACACAATCTGTTTGTTCATCATTAGTGATATTTTGGAAGAGTTCCTTCTTTTGGAAGGGGTAGAACAATTCTGACTGTGTAATTGAATGCAATTGTAAGCAAATGGACTGAAAGAAAATGAAAAACTAAGTTATCATATCCATACCCTACTCGTCATTATGATGTCTTGGGCAAGCGTTTAAGAGCAATAACAGAGATGATACTTAGTACAAACACACAACTAAACCATTCATTATCACGATCATGCCTTGAACTTCTTAAGAATTTCTTGGAAGAGTTTCTTCTTGTGGAAGAGTGATTAGAAAAAGTGTAACTGTGATAGTGAATCAACAAAAACTACAACTAAATCCTACAGCACCATAGCTATTCATCATTCATCATTATAATCTGTTGGAAGAGTTTCTTCTTGTGGAAGAGCTGGAATGAATATAACTACAGTAGCTAGTTAAAACAACTATAAATTCAACTCCTAATTCTACAATACCATAGTCATTCAACATTCATCATTTTAATATGTTGGAAGAGTGTCTTCTTGTGGAAGAGCTAGAATGAATATGACTACAGTAGCTAAAACAAAACAACTACTAATTCAAATGCAAAACGTAAAGGCAGCTAGGAAAACTTATCTAATTTACGCAAAATAAATCCGTGCAAGAGGCAGGGGCCCTCTACCACTTGACGACATTCAACTCCAAATTAAATCACGCCTTCAAAATAACTTTGTCTGCTCCATTAACGATGCAATAGTTTGAACATAACACTCTGTGTCTTCAAGGACGTAACACAGAGTTTAAACAAAATCTAGCAACAAATCTAACATAAAATCTCTAACATAGCTCTCGGTCTCCCAAGAGTTTATAAAGCAAATGCACGTAACAATAATTACAACAATTTAGGAACAATGTCTTTCCTTATCCGAATCACGTTAGAACTCTTTGAAGTGGCTGCGTGAAGAAGAAAAGACATCTGGACTGAGACAGTCCTAATAGAAGTCTTCCTTCATAAATGTGTTCCCCACGTTCAAAACCATACCCAGAATTCATTTCTTCCTCCATGATGAGCAACGAACCATGTAGACATGATGTGGATCATGCCCATATGCGGTTTTTCTCAAGAGGCCACCTGGAACATACTCAAACATGAAGGCAGCTGCAAAATCGCCGGTTAGCTACGGAATGTCTACATTCTGCAGCTAGTTCCGGTCAAAATGATTAACAATGGCAAAAATCACAAAATTCAACAAGTCAGTCATGTAAATCATTCTAGAAGTAATTTTAACTATATTTATTGATCAATTGGGTTTAACATAGAAATGGACAAGGGAAAATGAGGTAAAATGAGGTGAAGGAAAGCACAATTTTGAGGCTCAACATACCCCCACTGCTGTCTCTTTGCATGTCCTCATGCAAATTATCCTATGAATTCAGAGGCTTCTGCAAGGACATCTAATCCCCTTCTTCTCCTTTGTCTGGAAGCTAGAGGTCTTTTGGGTTTCCTGATAACAAGTTTGAACCTGAGGTTGGTGAGTGCCCTGATTAGCTTTTTGTTCCTTGTCTTAAACTTCTCATTGGTCCTCTCCACTTTGTCTATATGCAGGGATAAGGTTGAGTTCATATCAGTTTTGAGCTTGATTTGATCTTTGAGAATTTCATTTTCGTTTTTGATGTGTCTATTCAGCAATTCCAACTCATACCTATCCCTTCTTAATATATCTATTTCAGACAGTGGAGGACTGGGGGTTCATTCTCTGCTTTCTGAAGCTGTCCTCTCTAAGGTTTCCACATAGTCATAAATTTTCTATTGAGCAGGATCAATTTCAGGGGTTCCTTCATAAAAATCCTCTTCATCATCCTCTTCAATGGGTGTTTCTTCATCTTCTATATTGATTACCCCTGTTTGTTTGATTGGTGTTTTCTTCAGTTTTGCCTCTAATCTGTGGCTTCTCCTAGGCTGAGAGGATACCTCTCCTTTCTCTGTGGCAGATTCCTTGATTATCTTCTCTTCCTTAAGTTGCCTCTTGATTCGAGTCAACTTCTCTAAAATGATTTCCTCACTGCTCTCTTGGATTGGTTTGTCAATTTCAACTTTTGAAGCCCTCCATTTCCTACTTCTCTTTGTAGGCTGTGGTTCAGGTGATGGTTCTTTTGCTTCTTCAAAATGATTTCTTATTAAGAAATCATCCCATGTATCATTTTTTTTAGCTAGATGATGTTCAATCAATATTTTGACCAAACCATGATGATACATGGTTGTCTCTAAAAATTGAACTCTTCTCTGAACAAAGGAAGCCATCTTCTTCAGACTTTGAAGCAAGAAATATGGTAGGTTTAAGTCTTCTCCCAGAAAATGCATCATTAGTCTAATGTGGTAGACATAAAATGTCCCATATCTACCCTCACATGTAACAAATTTTTGCAAAAGAAGTAGTATGTTTCTCCATTTGTTTTTCAATGCAGTACTGGAAATTCCTTTCTTGAATACACTAACATCCATATTTGGTGATTTTAATATTTGTTTCCAGGAGTCATTGTGGAATTCTCTATTTTTAAACCATCTCTCTCCAGTTCTGAGCAATCCTGTAGCCTCTGCAATAAAAACTTCAGTGACAGTAAACTTGACATCCCCTACTTCAACTTCGGTTCCTTGAAATGATCTTGCAAATGTTTTAGTGACTTCCTTATGGAAGCCATTAAATTTTTCCAAAAATTGAAGCCATCCTATTTTTTGTAACATTTCTTTGCATTGTGGGTAGCCTTCTAAATATTTTGAACCCACTGGTTCAGTCCTTACGATGAAACCCATGATTTTTTTCAATATCAAATTAACACTCTTCTACCCACAAAACAATGACTTTCACTTTCGGATTGAAATGGCTTCAAGCTCTAAATGAAAATGGCTTCAATTTTGGAATGACATACCTCTGATTGATAATGAAAAATGCCTTTTAAAACCTCAGACTGATATGCTTCTGTTGACAATTGAACTTTGGAGTGATATGCCCCTGTTTAATAATGAAAGCAGTTTCAAATTCCGAGCTGATATGTCTCTGATAGACAGTTGCAGATGGCTTCAAATTTTCTTTTTGTACAATACCTCTGGCTCTTGGTAGCAAAAGACTTCAAACTCAACACTGCAACACCTCTGTCTCTGGTAACAAAATACTTCAATTTTAACACCTTTGTCTTTTGGTAACAAAAGACTTCAAACTCCACACTGCTACAATTCTGCGTTTATAGTGAAAATGCTTCAAACTCCGTCCACAGTGATATTTTATCTGCCCACGGGATCAAGTGGCTTCAAGTCCTCACACTGTTATACTTCCAAATTTACCCTTCTAATCTGCTCTTCGTTTACAATGCTCAATGCTATTCAAACTGATATCCTTTGGCTCTGCTCTCGGTGATAATAATATCTCCGTCTTCGGAATGGAATGTTGGCTACGGAATGAAGTTATGGCAGTGGTCACGGAATGGAGTAGTGGAGTGAGGTGGAGGGATTGTATTAATGATTGAAGAGACGGCAGAGGATTTTACGACGGCAGAGGGAATCATCATTGAATGATTTGGTTAAGAGACGTGGAAAATTCAAACACCTCGGCCATTTAACCGCTTAAATGCTATCGGATATGAAATTTGAAATGGAAGATTTTAATCCAAAGTCTGTAGAGGGTTTGTTGGTGTTGATCAATAAAAACAATTAAAACAACCTTTTCGAACAATCCATAACTAAACTATGCTAAACTTTTATGAAATTCCATTATAATTTAAACTTGTTACCTCTGCCCTTTATTTGATTTTTGTAACCTTTGTCTTCTTGTTCACCTTTGGAGGAATATTCATAATTTTCTTGATGCTTTTGATTCATGAATACACTGGGTAACTTTGTTGTAATTCTGATGTCTGCTGGTTGATGCCTTCAGGGTTTATAGCTGCGGAAAGACTGTCGGGCTGCAGAAAGGCTGATCAGCTGCAGAATGTCCACTGAGATGCAGAATGTTCCTGTAGAGTACTTTTAATCATGAAAATGGAATGTTTTTGGAGTATGGGTGAAATGTTAAATGGTATGAATGAAAATGGATGATGGATTATGATATGTATGAAGTGGATAGTGAAATGGAATGGATTCAGTTCATGAAATGGAATGAAGAAACATAAGAGCTGTACTGCAATTCATGACATATTTTATTCACTTACAGCAAGATATCAAATTTTGTATTTTGACATGAAAATGAGATGGATGGAAGATGGAATGAGATGAATGAAATGTGGAATGGAGTGAAATATGAATGATGGAATGAAATGGAGTATGGATGGATAAGTGAATGGAGTGAGATGAAATGAATCATAAGCACTATGGAACTGAACTTATGATTTTTATAACAGTTGCTTATAAAAACAAAAATGGGAAAAGTTAGAGTGTCAGAGAGACTCTGATTTTCACCCTATCTTTTCTGTATAAACATGCCAATCAATGATTGGTTTTCATGTTTATACCTTTATTTTTATTTTATTTTTTTTATTTTTTTTTATTTTTTTTTATTTTTTTTTTCAAAAGAGAAATGCTTCAGAAAATTTAATCAAGTTGATGAAGAAGAGAGGCTCTTCTTCATTAACTTCACATCATTGTCTTCTTGGAACTTCTTGACAAACTCTTCTCTTGAGAGTGGCTTGTGGTATAGCTTCAGTCTATGACCATTCACAAGAAGAGTGACCTCTTCTTCATCTATAGTTCTGATTTTTACTGCCCCATTATCAAAAATTCGAACAATTTCATATAGCCCAAGCCAATGTGTCTGAAATTTCCCTTGAAAATCCTTGAATTTTGAATCAAACAAGAGAGCCCAGTCACCCTCTTTGAATTTCTTCTCCTTGATGTATTTGTCATGCCATCTAGCCCTTTGTTGTTGGACTAGACTTGTTTTCTGAACTGCATCTTGTCTGATCTCATCCAATTCATTAATTTGCTCCAGTCTATGCTTTTGTGCCTCCGTTAAATCAAGTCCTAGCTGAACTGCCATCTTGAAGGTTTGAATTTGGAACTCTATGGGAAACAAAACTTGCTTTCCATAAACAAGCTCATAAGGAGTATGGCCTGTTGTGTTTCTCCATGTAGTTGTATAGGCCCACAAGGCTTCAGGAAGCCTATCTACCCAATCTCTTCTATGTAAATGAACAGTCTTTGTTAGGATTCCTTCAATGACCTTATTAGTAGATTCCACTTGACCATTTG
This sequence comes from Pinus albicaulis, assembly GCA_034641835.2. Taxonomy (NCBI): domain Eukaryota; kingdom Viridiplantae; phylum Streptophyta; class Pinopsida; order Pinales; family Pinaceae; genus Pinus; species Pinus albicaulis. The sequence continues at coordinate 1,100,362,553 of CM076581.1, forward strand.
CTTTTGGATGATAAGGAGTAGATTTTCTATGCCTGATTTTGTACCTCTCCATCATTTTCTCCACTAGCCTTGATGTAAATTGAGCTCCTTGATCTGTAACAATTTCCCTTGGGACACCAAAACGAGTAAAAATATCCTCAAAAAGAAAAGTAACTACGGATGATTCATTAGCAACAAGTAATGGTTTAGCTTCTACCCACTTAGTAACATAATCAGTGCAAACTAATATGTATTTCTTTTGTCTTGATGGAGGACTAATAGGTCCTACAAAATCCAAAGCCCATTTTTCAAAAGGTTCGATGTGTACCTGAGGTTGTAATGGCATCTCACCTGAAGGAGAAGGTTTCCCTACCCTTTGGCAACTGTCACACCTTTTGACATACTCCCTTGCATCTTTAAACAAATATGGCCAATAATATCATAAGTTAAGGATCTTATAGGCTGTCCTCTTATCTGCAAAGTGTCTGCCACAAGGTTCATCATGACATGCCTTGAGAATTTCAGGCATCTCATCTTCACGAACACACCTTCTAATGATCAAATATGGACCTGTCTTGTACAACTCATTAGCGACCCATGAATATCTTGCACTATCATTAATGATTTTTCTTTTATCCCTTGCATTCATAATTGAAGGAAATTTTCCTGAAACTAAATAGTTGGCAATATCAACAAACCATGGAGTTTGAGTAGAGATTGCGAAAAGATATTCATCAGGAAATTGATCTTCAACCGGAGTGTCATCTTTGATATTTTGAATTCTAGACAGGAAATCAGCCACAGTGTTTTGTTTTCCAGGCCTATCTAGAATAGTAATGTTGAATTCTTGCAATAATAACAACCATCTTATAACTCTTCCATTAGTGATTGATTTATTCATTAAGTATCTAATTGCAGAATGATCAGTATGAATAAAAGTTTCATAGCCTGTTATATAGTGTCTAAACTTGTTAATGGCATGAACAACGGCTAAAAACTCTTTTTCAGTTACAGTATAGTTTAACTGCGGAGTTAAATTTTCTTTGATACATAATAGATAACAGAATTAAATCTCTATCCATTTCCTCTCAGAAATTTCTGTCAGTGATATCTGTCTGAGATATGAAAAATCACTTCAAGTTGATCCCTTAATATCAGGTGCTTTAAAATTTTGATTCAGGTTTCAAAGCTAATTTAAAATCAGAAGTCCATAAATTCAAATCTTTGGTGATAATTTGAAGAGAGATATATTTACAGGCAGAGTTTCTATAAATCTCCGATAATACCCTGTAAATCCTAGAAAACTTCTAACATCTCTTTGACAACTTGGAATGGATAGGTTAGAAATGACTTCAACTTTCGCCTCATCAACTCTAATCCCATCCCCTGAAATGTGGTGCCTAAAACAATACCTTCAGTGAACATCATAAAACATTTTTCATGACTAAGTGAAAGGTTTGCTTCTTGATATATTTTTAAGACCTTTTCCAAGTTTTCTAAAGCCTCTTCAAATGTATCTCCATAAACTGTGAAATCATCCATGTACACCTCTACACAGTCATGTATTAGATCAGAAAAAATTCCTAATACTGCCCTTTGGAATGTTGCAGGTGCATTGCATAACCCAAATGGCAATACTCGGTAGGCATAGGTACCCCAAGGACAAGTAAATGTGGTTTTATCTTGGTATTCAAGTGCTACTTGGATTTGATTGTAACCACTAAACCCATCTAGGAATGAAAAGTACTTTTTGCCAGCTAATGTATCTAATACTTGATCTATGAAAGGTAAAGGAAAATGGTCTTTAAGAGTAGCTTTATTCAGTTCTTGGTAGTCAACACACACCCTCCATTTTCCATTTTTCTTAGGCACAATCACTAAAGGAGAAACCCACTGACTATCTGAAATAGGATAGATGAAATTAACATTTAACAATTTTTGTAATTCTTCTTTGACAATTTCCCTAAGATTTGGATTCATCCGTCTTTGAGGCTGTCTGATTGGTTTGCAATTTGCCTCTATATAGATGTGATGAGTACAAGTATTGGGACTTATCCCTTTCATGTCAGTGTATTCCCATGCATATGCAGAAGAATGTCTCTGTAATACTTCGACTAACTCTTCTTGTTGAGATTTTTCTAGGTTTTTGTTTATGTTCAAGGTTTTTCCTGGAAAAATTTCACTTGTAGAGCTGCCAAATTTGTCCATAGAATGAAGAGACATCTGCCTAGATGACAAAAACTCAATATTGGATCCCTCTTGAAATGATTCATGTTTGTGTTCTGGAGAGGATTCAAAGTTTTCTAGAGTATTCGGAATTTGATTATCTTCACTAATTTCTGAAATTGTGAAGAGTGGTTGTAAATATTCTTCATCCTCTATCCATTGAGTGTCATCTAGATCTGTAATTGTCCTAGCTGGAGGATATAAAGTGAATTTCTTTGTTGAACTACCATTAGAAATATACATATCACCGGACCTACAACTAATAAAGGCATCAGCTGTAGCCAACCAAGGTCTTCCTAGTATAACAGGATGGCCTCCTAGATTATTATTGGGTGTTAAGATCATGAAATCCACAGGGTACTCCCAAGAGTCTAGGGACACTGGAATGTCTTCTATTACCCCATCTGGTTTGATCACAGATCTATCTGCTAATTGTAATAGTGTGGTTGTAAAGAGAAGATTAGGAAGTTTCAGTTTGTCCATGATTTGTCTACTCATGATATTTATTGCTGCTCCTAAGTCAATGACTGTGTTTTGAATTTCAATTCCGTTGATGTGAATTTTGACAACTGGATTTCCTGGGTCAAGGTACTTTGGAATAGTAATCTTACCCATCAAAATGTCTGCTATTTGTCCTACCAGTTGAATTTTCTTGGTTTCTCTTATTCTTTTTCTTGTTGTCTTCATACTCAACTCCTTTATTGTTTTGGCTAAAATTGGGATTTCCTTGATGGCTTGCAATAATGGAATTTTAATGCAATCATTTCTCAATTCATCTAAGAAATCATAATTAGGCACCATTATTTTTTTTTATACACCTTTATCAATTTGTAGTCTTTCCGGAAAGGGAGGTATAGAAGTAGATGTGGATGGTTGCTCTAATACTGGAGTTGGATTTATTGGATCTTTTTGTTTCAGTTTTTCAATGTTTTGATCTTGAAAGGATGTATGTTCCTCAAAAATTTTATTAACCCGTAGGGAGTCTTCCTCAGAATTATCTTGTTCTTGGATGATCACAGAAGGTTTCCTCTTCTCAAGTATCCTTCCAGACCTAAGTTGAACATCACTAAGGTCTAGAGGAGTAATTAAATAAGTTGGAAATTGTTGGCCTTCTATCATGTATGTATTCTGAGGGTTCTTATTATTGGGGTTTGGTATGGGATGAGCTGGCAATTGATTGGATTTTTGAGGGAATGGTAATGGAAGTGGTTGATTTTGATGAGGTTGGTTCAGATGATGTTGTTGAGAATTTTGTTGAAAATTTTGTTGAAAATTTTGAGGAAAGTTTTGTTGGGAATTTTGAGGATAAAAATGTGGATATGGTGGATAGGATGGTGGATACTGATAATATGGAGAGTATCTTCCATAGGGACCTTGTGATCCTTGTGCCCAAGCTTGAGATTGATTTTGAAATTGGGGCCAAGGTTGCTGCCAAGAATTCCAAGGTGGACGTTGATTATACATTTGATCATGGAATCCTTGTGTCTGAGGTCCCTGCCAAGGTCTTCTAGATACAAAATTAAGACACTCTGTGGAATTTGTAGGAATTTCTTCCTGAAAAACAACCTTGAGACCAGGAAGAGAAGGACAATTCTTGGTCTCATGCTTCTCAGAACAAATAACACAGGTTTCCACAACTTTTACATCTAGAGGACACTCTCTCAAGGCATGTTTCTTCCTACATTTGGGACAAAAGATTGCCAAGGAATCAGATTCAGCCTTTTGCTTGTTTTGTATCTTGAGGGTGTCTATTTGTTCACTAAGACTCCCTAAGATGTCAGATTTAAAATCATCAAGCATGTGTCCTATTTCTGATCTACTTACTGTCCCAGAAGCAGATTTACTTGCCCTTGCAAGAGCGAGATCTCTTGGACCTTTGACAGTTTTAGATTTCCCTCTGGAAAGGTTGATACATAACTCAGATATTTCAGGTAATGTGAGTTGTGATATATCCCCTTTTCCCATCATGTTAAGGATATCCAGCCATTCATCCCTAATTGTTTTCAACAAAAGAGCTTTTAAAGTGTCTTGATCTAGGTTTTCCATTTGTGCCCTTTTTATGTTGTATTTAAATCTTTCCAACAAATCTTCTAATTTTTCATCTTCTTTTTGTAACATCTTGAACACTTCTTCCTTATGATTAACCGACATACAATAATCCAAGTATCTCTCTAGAAATTCTTGTTTCATGTCTTCCCATGTTCTAATAGAACTACTGTTTAAACTCATAAACCACTTCAATGATGTTCCCTTCAAAGTTGAGGGAAATAATTTCAGTTTTTGAGCATCTTGTAGATAGTCATAAGTTCTACACAACACTTCAAATTCGAATAATAAAGTTTCAGGATCTTCAGTTTTAAGTCCATAGAAGTTCGGAAGGACAGAGGGTGAAATGTTTTTCATGGTTGTATTGGTTTCTTCATCAAGTATAGGGAACCCAAAAGAGCTTCCTATTCTACCTCTTCCTCCATCCGCACCTCTACCTCCTTCTCCTCTTCCTCCTTCTCCTCTACCTCTACCTCTACCTCCTCCAAATAATGTATGTTCTCCATTAACAACTCCTCCTCCTCCTTCTTCTGCCATGGTTGACTTTCCTGTGGAAGTAGAAAGGTTTGTGTCCCTAACAGGAGTCTTTAGATCTTCTTCTATAGCAGGTTCAGTGGATGAAGTGGAAGGTTTCTCTAATGGAATAGGTGACCTTAGATCTTCTAGAAGTCCAGGATCAGTAAAGGATGGAAGATGGGTTTGAGTTGAAGGTGTACTAATTCTGGATCTAGATGAAACAAGTGGTGTTCTAGATGTCAAACTTCTGCCTCTGCTGCTTATAAATCTTCCCCTTGAATCTCTCTCCCTACGCATAAAATTGTTTTTGGATGCTAAGAAACAAAGGTTACCTAGTTTTCACTTCCCCGACAATGGCGCCAAAATGTTGTGTCTCAATCTAGTCTCCTAAACTGAGCTCATTTAATTGTCAACCAGGATTTGTAAACTGCTGAAGTGAAGTGTACCATATGTACCTAGGTGCTTGTTTCCCAATGCGTTGTGTGTAGTGTTTTGTGATGTTTTTGGTCTTTTGTGATGATTTATGATGTTTTTGGTCTTTTGGTGATTTTTATGTTCACAATGGAAATGCCTAGAAAACTAATGGAAAGGAGTTGGTGGTCAAAAACAGAGTTAAGCCTAATGTATGGAATGGAAAATGCAATTGGAAACACTGAAGCAGAATCTAAACTATGACTAAATAAAAGCAAAAGCTTGATAATGACTTTCAGGCAGATGACACAAACTAAACTTGAGAAATGATCACTAAATATGCAAGTTCTCTAACTAGACAGTTAAACACTAATCTTACCATGATGCAACATTTTGTCCTAAGCTCTTCTATTCTATGACTAATTCCTAGTTCTATTCTGCAATTTAATTGAATGTCACAGAATCTATACTCAAAGAGTTATTGGTTTCTTGTTCAAAGTAGTTCTTTTGAGGAAGAGCTCTGTTTATGAAATGATGAGGAAATTACAGAGAGATTTCAGACCTTATAGTGATGTTGTCTTCTGTTCCTATAGCTATAGATCATTTGTAGATTTTAGAACAAGAAGATGTTTATGAATAATGAAGGCTGTCTTGTTAATCCTAACAACTAAAGTAATCTATTGTGCAATGGATGACAATTTGAATATGAGATGCTAGTGCAATGAGTTAATCTAAGAATGAACCTAAGATGCTACTAAAATAGAACAATGTTGAACTATAAGTCATCATCAAACTTGAAACAAAGTAACTGAACATGAATTAAATGCAATGAAACTCCGGAGCATTCTAACTATACTAACATGCATTATTCTATGAAGTTACACAATCTGTTTGTTCATCATTAGTGATATTTTGGAAGAGTTCCTTCTTTTGGAAGGGGTAGAACAATTCTGACTGTGTAATTGAATGCAATTGTAAGCAAATGGACTGAAAGCAAATGAAAAACTAAGTTATCATATACATACCCTACTCGTCATTATGATGTCTTGGGCAAGCGTTTAAGAGCAAGAACAGAGATGATACTTAGTACAAATACACAACTAAATCATTCATTATCACGATCATGCCTTGAACTTCTTAAGAATTTCTTGGAAGAGTTTCTTCTTGTGGAAGAGTGATTAGAAAAAGTGTAACTGTGATAGTGAATCAGCAAAAACTACAACTAAATCCTACAGCACCATAGCTATTCATCATTCATCATTATAATCTATTGGAAGAGTGTCTTCTTGTGGAAGAGCTGGAATGAATATAACTACAGTAGCTAGTTAAAACAACTATAAATTCAACTCCTAATTCTACAATACCATAGTCATTCAACATTCATCATTTTAATCTGTTGGAAGAGTGTCTTCTTGTGGAAGAGCTAGAATGAATACGACTATAGTAGCTAAAACAAAAAAACTACTAATTCAAATGCAAAACGTAAAGGCAGCTAGGAAAACTTATCTAATTTACGCAAAATAAATCCGTGCAAGAGGCAGGGGCCCTCTACCACTTGACGGCATTCAACTCCAAATTAAATCATGCCTTCAAAATAACTTTGTCTGCTCCATTAACGATGCAATAGTTTGAACATAATACTCTGCGTCTTCAGGAACGTAACACAGAGTTTAAACAAAATATAGCAGCAAATCTAACATAAAATCTCTAACATAGCTCTCGGTCTCCCAAGAGTTTATAAAGAAAATGCACGTAACAATAATTACAACAATTTAGGAACAATGTCTTTCCTTATCCGAATCACGTTAGAACTCTTTGAAGTGGCTGCGTGAAGAAGAAAAGACATCTGGACTGAGACAGTCCTAATAGAAGTCTTCCTTCATAAATGTGTTCCCCACGTTCAAAACCATACCCAGAATTCATTTCTTCCTCCATGATGAGCAACGAACCATGTAGACATGACGTGGATCATGCTCATATGCGGTTTTTTCTCAAGAGGCCACCTGGAACATACTCAAACATGAAGGCAGCTGCAGAATCGCCGGTTAGCTACGGAATGTCTGCATTCTGCAGCTAGTTCCGGTCAAAATGCTTAACAATGGAAAAAATCACAAAATTCAACAAGTCAGTCATGTAAATCATTCTAGAAGTAATTTTAACTATATTTATTGATCAATTGGGTTTAAGATAGAAATGGACAAGGGAAAATGAGGTAAAATGAGGTGAAGGAAGGCACAATTTTGAGGCTCAACAGAGCGTGGGCATCATCATTCCTCGTTTATTCCCTGCTTCAAGGCCATGTTTGACTTTCTTGAACGTTTTGCATCCCAAGTTCCTTCTCCACCACTTCAAACTCCTATCCTAACTCATAAATTTTTCGTGGAAGGTAACTTGGGTAAAATCACTCGAATGATGCCCATCAACATTTCCATGAAGCTGAGAATTGTCGAGAACATCCATGTGGGAGTCACTTGCTCTTCCGAGGAATTCCAAGTGTACACTAGCCTCTTTCCCGAATTCCGTGATGTTTTCACTTCGTATTACGAAGAGATGCCTGTATTGATCCTAGTATTGTGGTGCACGATATTCCCACCTACCCAGGTGTGAAACCTATGTGCCATCGTTTGCATCTATTGCATCCTCGGAAAGCTGCCACCATAAAAGCTGAAGTTGAAAAAATTCTCAAAGTGAGTTTCCTTTATCTGATTCCTCTGATAGAATGGGTATCCAATATTGTTCCTGTCGATAAGAAGCAGGGACCAATTCGTGTGTGTGTTGATTACCATGATATTAATCAAGCCTATCCTAAAGATAACTATCCCACCCCTTTCATCGATCAGATCATTGACGATTATGCAGGGAGTAAGATTTTTTCCCTTATGGACGGTTTTTCGGGTTATAATCATATCAACATTCTCCCATTCGATCAATACAAGCCTGCTTTTATTTGTCTGTGGGGAACATTTGCATATAAGAAACTCCATTTCGGTTTGAAAAACACTGGAGCTACATTCCAGTGTGCAATTTATTATGCCTTTCACGATATTCGTCATATTGTTGAACCATACCTGAATGACCTTTCGGCTCATTCAGCTGCACGAAAAGACCTCCTGGATCATCTCCACCAGATCTTTCTCCATTGTAGACGTTACAACATTTTGCTGAATCCACATAAATGCATCTTTTGCATTGATTCTAGTATACTTTTAGGCTTTATCGTATCTAAAGATGGAATTCAGCTTGACCCGCTGAAGGTTGAGGCTATCATTAATCTCCCCTTTCCATCCTCGTTGCACCAGCTCCAGAGTCTCCAAGGGAAAGCGAACTTCTTACATCGTTTTATCCAAAACTATGCCGAAGTAGCCAAAGGGTTCACACGAATTTTAAAGCAGGACGTCCCTTTCTGTTGGGATGAGATTTCTTAGTAGTCTTTTGATAGGCTTAAGATGTTGCTCATCAACGCTCCCCTATTACGTCCTCTGAATTACCATTGTTATTTCACCCTTTATCTTATTGTTGCCTTCAACATGATCGCCATGGTTTTGGTTCAAGATGATGATGACAGTAGTGAGCATGTCATTTATTACTTGAATTGGAACCTTCTCAACCCTGAAACATGTTATGCACATGTCAAGAAGTTAGTGTTGGCTGCGGTCCAGGTCGTCCAACTTTTTCGTCACTACATCCTTTTACACACGGTGGCCATGATTTCTGACTGCAACCCCATGATTTATATTTTGTCTCAGTAGTTGCTATGGGGAAAATACTCGAAGTGGATTGTTACCCTCCAAGAGTTTGATTTGAAGTTTACTACAACCAAATCGAAGATTTCTCTCCCCATTGACTCTACTCCTTCTCGATCCGAGTATCATATTCCGAATGAAACTCTTTTTCTGATTAGAACCCTTGATCCATGGTACGGTGATATCATTGTGGACCTCGAGACCTCTACTTTCAGGTCCGATTTGATGAAGGATGTCCGACACCGCATTCGGCATCAGTCGCAACTGTATCGTATCGTTGGAGATACCCTTTGTAATGTTGGAGTCAATTCCATGCTCCACCAATGTCTGACACTTGAGGAGGCTGAGAAAGTTTTAAATGACTGCCATAGTGGCACCTATGGTGGTCACATGTCTGGTTATGACACCGCACATAGGATCCTTCATGATGGATATTTATGGTTGTCTATCTTTAAATACTGCATTGTTGCAGTACGCAAATGTTGTGCGCGCCAGACATATCAATGCAAAATTCATGCACCACCACTTCCTTTACATCCTATCAGTACCATGGATCCTTTTTCCAAATGGGGCATCAATTTTATGAAGTGTAACCCTCATTCGGCTGGGGGGCATGCCTATATTATCGTTGTCGTTGATTATTTCATGAAATGGGCCAAAGTAATGCCTACACTAGTTGCGGACGGTGAGACATCAGCAAAATTCATTTTCAGTCATGTTATTACTCAGTTTGGTGTTCCTCAGGCCATCATCACTAATCATGGTTCTCATTTTCGGGATTATATGATGAGGGAGATGACATCTAAGTTGGGCCTGTGTCATGACAGCTCAACACCTTATTATCCTCAAGCTAATGGCCAGGTTGAAGCCATCAACAAAGTCCTTGTTACAATGCTTCAACGAGCAATTGGGATCCATAAATCAAATTTGAATCTCATGTTATTCTCAACTCTTTGGGCTTACCGAACGTCAATTAAGAGTGAGACCGGATTTACCTCGTTTCTGTTGGTATATGGTCTGGAAGCCACTCTTTTGATTGAATGTGAAATCCCTTCACTCAAAATATTTGTGGAATTACTGCCTAATATTTCACCTGAAGAAGAGTGTCTTCTCTACTTACAAAGATTGGATGAAACTCATCGCTTAGATACCTTGGTCATCAAAGCACAGAAGAAGCGAGTCAAAACCCGTTTTACCCAAACAGTTTTCCCTAGTTCTTTCATCGAAGGCGATCTCATTCTCCTATATGACCAAGCTCATGACAAGTTTGGGGCAGGAAAATTCCAACCCATGTGGCACGGGCCCTACATCATTAAACATGTGCTATAGAATGGGGCTTATGAGCTCATTGATTATGAAGGTTATCCTTTGTCAGAGCCCGGAAATGGGTTGTACCTCAAAAAGTATTATGCTTGAGTCATTCATGCATGATATGTGTACATAGGTGATTTTTTCATTTTTGTGCATGTTTTGGTTTGATGTTCTTTGTCAGCTTTTTCTACTTATTGGGTGTTGTTTGTTGTGCAGATGTCTATTTCCCCTTATGTTGGTTTCGCGGATGGTGCTTCCCGTAGTACCAGGAACTTGTCTTCAATAGCGTGGGTAATTTATGATCCTGTTGGTGAGTTGATTAAATTATAAGTTATTTGTCTTGGACCAACTACAAACAATGTCGCTAAATATATTGTTGTTTTGGAACTATTAACCAAGGCAGTTAACCTTTGCATACGCAAATTGCTTGTGAATTTGGATTCGCAACTTGTTGTTCTTCGATTTAATGGTCATTATTCAGTTCGAAACCCATGTATTTTGAGATTTTATTTGCATATTCATTTACTTGAAATACATTTTCATTTTATTACATATCAATGTATACCACGACGAATGAATAAATTAACAAATGCAATAGCTAACATTGTGGTAGATAGACATTTGCGCAATTTATAAAAAAAACATCATCATATGTAAATAGACCCATGTAGAATATATATATATATATATATATATATATATATATATATATATATATATCATTTTTTTGCAATGTGTGCATCATATAAAACCAAAAAATTAATATATGTATGTTTCAGTTACATCATGAGACAACATGTCTCTCAAAATGTGCGGAAATAAAGCCTAAGTGCCTAATTGGCGTGTGTGTGTTTATAATAGCACGTCACCGCCCGTACCAACTGCCTCAGCAAGTGATGGATAGGACTCGGCACTCCTACAGTGTGCCTCTGATAGGCTCGAGGCACATCATCAAAGTGAGCTTAGCCTGGAATCCCACAGGTGATCCCCTCTAGGTTCTGTACTATCTCCTCGTCAATCCCCTCATCTTGAGGATCAAATTCACTAGGAGTTTGCCTCGCTATTAGTGACATACCTGTAAGACGTTCTGGGCCAACATCTGCATACATATAGAGTAACTGTCAGAACATGCATATATACCCAAAAAAAATTATAAACTCATGAAAATAAAAATGAGTCTCACCTAGTTCTTCGTCCCAATCCTCTCCCTCTAGGAGCGGGAGGTCTAGGTCTCCAGTGAAATCTGTGCTAGCATAGGTCAAATCCTCCATGAAAATCAGTTGTCGTTGGAGCCAATTAAAAGACTCTAGCCTCCAGGACATCTATTGGCCACCCCCTGCTCTAGGAATCAGTGCATCCCATCGGGCCATCCGTGGCTCTGTGGGTGGTGGCATCAGGACAATAACCTCCTAATGTTGGAATATGGGTAATCGTTCCAAGAAGAACGATACTAGAATAATTCCGTACCCAAATTGCTTTAGTTTGGTCTTCTTGCACTTAGTAAGCTGTTGTTCGATGTTGATAGTCACAGCCTCAACCCAGTTGAAGATGCTCGAGTTCATGCACTCTAAGGAAAGAAGTAGTTACGTCTTCATGGCCTCGTGCGGTGCGTGTGATCTAGCAGCCCGCATGATAGTGTGTAGCACTACTCTTAGTGCCATATGAGGGATAGTTTGGATGTCCACTTTGCCACTCCCTATTCCTTTTCGTGCCCCTCGGCAGATCCTCTCAATTACCATTTCCAAGCTTTCCCTAGAAGGACAGGTACCGATCAAGATAGGGACTGCACCTCTGCGTGAAAATCCAATGATGAAATATACATTGGAGAGTTCGAGTTCAAGCTCTTGATCCCGAAGCACAAACTTTTTCTAATCTTCATCGCAAATGCTTATCAAGTATTGAAGCAATTTGGGCTGAGCCTGGAGACATGGTGTCAGGAAGAACTTCTTGAGCCCAAAATTCCTGAGGGCATTCATGCATTGTTCATTTCCCATGGCTTGTTCATCCTCTTCACTGTGTTCTCTCTATTTCCACTCGATAACCATCCTTTTTGCTTTTGTACCTGCATGAATTGATCATAGAAACATTGTAAGCCCCCTTACCTATTAAAATTTGCAATTAATTGATTTCATTTTCTTAAATTTAGAGCGTATTTTGAGTTGTGTGGTTCACGCCACCCCTATGTAAAAAAGGGTCAATTGGCGCGGGTCCATGCCTGAAACCCGTGCCAACTGCGATGCCCTAGATTTTCCAAATCCTCCCCTAAGGGACCGAAAATGACAACTAAATGCAATAAAATATAGCTCAAAAGATGACAAATGGTGTCGGATATTAGCTGAAACAAACAGAATCCAGATTGGTCCACTGGATTGTTCACAATCGTCGCCTAAATATTGCAAGGGAAATAGGTCATTGTTGCTCTGCAAAGAGGTAAAAGTGAAAATTAAAAATTATTTACCACTTATGGTCATTTATAACTTTTCAAAGTCTAAAAATAGGTTTCAAAACATATTTGTCGATTATTTTCATATTATTCTTCATAAATACGTTTTACACACGTCTTTTTATGCAGTGATAGGTTTCCACATGGTTTTGATGAAGAACGAGTTGTATTTTATACTTTTTCGGACTCGGTAAAAACATGAAAAAGTCATTACTGGAGTCACCTTTTAGCTCTTTTCTGACTCTCTAAAACTGAAAAGATTGTTGAGTCGCTTGTTGTTTTGAACTCGTTAAATTGTTTGAGAAAGGATATCTACCCAATATACGTTTACCATTTTTTTGGGAGAGGATGGATTATTTACGAAAAAGGAATACCTTAGCCGATCGCGACTAAGAGGTTCTCTCGGACACAGTTTTCTACCTTTTCAGATCTGAGGGACTAGTTACAAAAAGAGATTGCTAGAGTTTTCTTTTCTACCTTATCTTCAAACTCTCTAAACATGAAAAGATTCCAAGTTCTCCCTTTTTCAGACTCGTTAAAACCTGATGACATCGGACTTCGTCGTCATGATGTTACTTGAGTTCCTCCTTCCTAGGGCTCGTAAAATGTACTAGGTTGGATTTTTCCGAAGGAAAAACTTACATCGCAAGCACATGCTATCCCCTTCAAGCTTTTTTCTAAAAAATAATTAGGCTACTCACCAGAAATGGTGGGGGGAAATGGAACCAAGATTGTAGTCATGTTGGCAATATGTCGCTCTTGAACATGGCACTTTTCTACATTCGTGTCGGGTTGGGGATATCTCACTTCATCATTTGTTTGCCTCCATGGGTTTGGGTTATCATTTTTGACCTCTCATCTGCTCTTTTCCACGTCACCATGACCTCAGATCCCTTGATGTCAAACACTGCCAAATCTAGTGTTGTGCCGCTAATATGTTCAAGAGAAGTTTGCCTCTGAAGTTTTCAACCTCCCTCTGATTCTCTGTTGGTATTGATGCACAAACATCATGTTCCTCTGTCTCATGTCGATGATGTGGGAAACATTATGGCCCACCTTTGATCAAGTTCACTTCCTGTCGACTCCAGCTCATTATCCAAGAAAATAATCTAGGGACTACCCTCAGGTACCTTGGAGCCTGCATACCTCAATGGCAGGTTCTTCGCATATTCGACTTAAGGTTTACATCATTGGCCTTTGATCGACTGATTCTATGAGTGTTTAATGTGAGATCATTATTCTCACTTCGTGGATTGTACCTTTCGTACCTTGAGAGCCATTGTCATTATTGGTGGTTTCTCTCACGTCTGTTAACAACTTTCATCATTGGCTGGTAATTAGACGATTTTCTTGCATGCTCAACTTCAGCTCACATATTCACATGCTCAAATTTTTACTTTGTTCTGGTCGAGATGGAGCGCAAGACCCTAGGTTTTGTCTGATGAAATCCAGGTTTCAAGTTCTTTGTGGAAAACTATGAATTATTATGTGACTCTTTTGATTGGATGGCTATGACCATAACCAAGTCTATTTGTTGATCCATACTTGTGGATGGCTATGTCCATACCTCGGATCTCATTATTTATATACTCTATTTTTTATTGTTGCGCCCATGCCACATGTCATGTATTAGATATATCAGTTGTACTTTTACTTGCAGGTCTTTCGATAACAGTGTTTGGGTAGATGGGTTCTCATAAAGAATTTCACCCCTCCCTCTCTCTTGGACCTCATGCTTTAGGGGGCATCTATTACATAGCATTTTGTCACCACCCCTGCAATCCCTCACCTCACATATTGGAGGGCCTTTCCTGTGACTTGTGAGCAGTGTCATACTCTGCAAATACCTTCTTTTCATCCTTCTGCATAAGGACATGATTTCTCCTGTTGAAAATTTCCTCAGAAAGCACTCAGAAACCTATGTTTTGGCATTGGCGCAACTATCCAGTTCACCCCTCACGCCAATAGGGAAGATTTTCATTAGAGCCTACGCCAGCTAGCGCTCTGTCTCTTTGTTGTGCCTGTGCCAGTCTTTTTGGGAAGGATTTTTAACAAATTAGAGGTGGAAGTTTCCTTTAACCACCTCAGGAATGACTCATTGCAAGTGGTTAAACTCGATAAGCCATGGATCTCTTCCTTTAGGAAATGGTTGATGGAACATTCTTTGAAGATATGACTCCCCCCATGATTATAGGGATCCTAACCTCTCCTTCTCCCTCTATATAAACATGCCTTCTCCCTTTACAAAAGCTAGAGCTGAACATATATCCAAGAAGCTGAACTTGGAGAAGAGATATTATAGCTGAGTAATCACTATAGAGAAGGTTGAACCAAACAGAATCCTATAGAGAGAGACATGTTTTAATTCCCGACGAGCTTTGTGAGACATGCTCTACTGGAACCCTGCTGGAGGAGATCGCAACATCGAATCCTCGTTGCACTCTTCCTTCTTTAAATTAATATACTCAACTATGGTATTGATTCCATCTTTGTGTTATGTTTATTTGACACATATGATTTATTCTTCTTTGACTGATTGATAGTTAGGAATGCAAAGTAGTATGTTGTGTATCGTATTTTTTTCTTGTGTATGTCTAGGTATCCAGGCATGAGAACAAGTGGATTGTGATCTTTCAAATCAGGAGTGAGAGGAAGCCATTCTCTCGGATGACACAACAGCGTAGGACCTACGATAAGTGATATAGCAATCCTTTGTCCATTCTTAACTAGGAATTGATGTCATAGCGTGTTTCATTTGTGGCTAGATCCACTCTAGGGCTAGTGGGATCGCCTTTGTACACTGAGGGGATTTACCTCACCAACACTAACTAGACTTTGTCTAGTTAGATATCACTTTCCTGAGTTTGTATGATCCTTCAATGCAGATAATTATCCCAATCATTTGGTAAAAATATTTTCTCTCCTTGCTTACCTTAGCTACATATTACCATTTTTCTTCCCTTTTGAGAATTAATTTTCAAGGAGAAGTTATGGGAAGGTAACTTCCTCACCATAACTGTCTACCCAACCTGACATGTGAGATACAATTTACATTACTTCTAAGGTGTCACTTATGCACAACATTATAACATAATTTATTTATCAAAAGAAAATTAAATATTCTCACTTTTCATCTACCTTCCCAAGGTGTATTAAATATTATCATGTCTTTCACTGTAGTAATTAATATATAAAAATTATGAGGAGGTGTCACAAATTTCTTTATACATGTGAAAATATATTATTTAATATCATTTAAATTTCAAATTAATATATATAAATAATAAAATATGTTTAATATTATTATATAATTTAATTATATTTATTAAAATTATGATTTAAAATTACATAAAAAATTAAATAGCATATTTTTGTAAACATTTAGTTATTTGTGAAATTTTTGTTACATAATGTGAGCCTTGGAATAGCAGGCATTCATAATATTTGGTTTGAAAATGCATGACCTAGGAACCCCTAAAGAGATTGCACTCAACCTAGGTTGTCAAAATCACTTTGGGATCACACCCAGAATGGACCATACCAATCCTTAGCATGACTATATTTTTTCCTAATAGAAAACGTTGTCACTGTCTATTCCACCTTGTGAGTAAACAATTAGTTAATTTTGTTTGATAATTATACATCAATTCAAATTATGTAGAAAATGTAAATTTATTACATATTTATATTATAAGTATAGTATTTGTAAATTTATAATTTATTTTTCTTATAATATGATATAATATATTATAAATTTATTATTATTATTATTATTATTATTATTATTATTATTATTATTATTAATTTATGTAAACATTAAATCTATTAAGTATTGAGAGGAATGGAATTTGGTAGATCTAGGGGTTACATGGATCAATTCATATGTATCATATATACAAATAAACACATTAATAAAATGTCTTAACCACACACACACGCACATATAATATTTTCATTTAATTTGTATTGAAATAGTTTACTCAATGTGACTATTAAAATTACTCTTATTATTGGTGAATATAAAACATATATACGTGTGAAGCAAAAAATAAAAGATTTTTTTTTATTTTTTTTATTTTTTAACTCTATATTTCTCTTTGCAATATATATATATATATATATATATATATATATATATATATATATATATATATATATATATATGGGTCTGCAAGGGCCTAAAGACATCAAATCTCTAGAAGAAAGGTTTCTTAAGTTTTCACATATTTATTGATTAGATTTAGATATGGAGTTTTTAAAATATAATGATTACAAATATGAATAATTATTTTAATTCATATTTATAAATGTAATATGATGATTAATACAGTCCACTAAGACCAATATGGTCTATCGATCCTTAAGAAACTAAGACATTATTTGAGATTATTTAACTTTTCATTTCTATGATATAAAAATAAGGGAGATTAGTGTTAGTAGATCACCATAGTTTTGATGACTTAGCAAGTCATAAAGGTGGATAAAAAGTGAAATATAAATTACTTTTCATCTTCAAACCCATCTTAGTGTTTCAATGGTGAAATCCACATTAGAAAGGGGGATAAAAAGTGCAAGATAAAGTGATTTTTATCTTCAAATCCCTCTTAATGTTGCAATGGTAAAAGAAATTATAAAAAGTGCAAGATAAAGTACTTTTCATCTTCAAAACCCTCTTAATGTTTCAAAGGTGAAAGACACTTTGAAAGTACAAGATAAATTGATTTTCACCGTCGATTCCCTCTTAATGTTGCAATGGTGAAAGACACTTTAGTGGCAGAGTGCTTTTCTCATGAAAATTAGTTCTTATTTTGGAAATATTCGTTTTGTTTTTAGTATTAGTCAAGATAGAAAGAATATTATTATTTCTAATTATATAATTATTATTGAATGCAACATTTTTTGATTCATGATTTATATAAAAATCACATAGAAATTTTAAAGTGTGTTTAGAACTAGTTACTGTGGTTCATCATCATGATATAGATGGATCAAGATAAAAATCACATAGACATTTTAAAGTATGTTTAGAACTAGTTAATGTGGTTCATCATCATGATATATAGGGATCAAGCTACTTACAGTGGTTTATCATCATGACATGACATATATGGAAAGATAGCCTAATCCACAGAAAAAATAAATACATTAGATATGCAATGGTTCATCACTAGAACATAGATGGATAGCATGATCCACAAGACAAATTAATACAATAAATATGCGGTTAAACCACAATAGATAGAAAAAATAAATAATATTATACTCAAATATAACGTTAGAAAATAAATACATGATCAATAAAATTAGAAATGGAACATAGGTCGATAGTGTGATCCACAAAACAAATTAATACAATAAATATGCAACGATTAAATGACAATGGATAGAAAAAAATAAATAATATTATACTCAAATAGAAAGTTAGAAAATAAATACATGATCAATAAAATTAGAAAAGAAAATTTAAAATAAAATCAATAAAAATATAAAAAAATTAAAATAACATGAAATTAAAAAATAATATTTCAAATTTATAAATTAAGTATTTGGGTATTGATTTCTCTCATTATCTCAATTAGAATTATAGCATTGAGAAAAGGATTATAGGGGCTCGAGAGATTATTATGAGCTTGAAAACAATTGTAAGTCAGTCAATATTTTTATTTGGAGTAAAAGAGGTTCCTCTTTGAGACCCTTGTCAACCCTGTTGTCTTATACAAATGTGAAGTTTGGGGTTGCAGTATATCCAGAGAGTGATGAAAGAAGTTTGAGATGATTCCAAAGTAATTCATAACCTACAACCTTAAGATCATGGGAAATACTCCCTATCATATCCTCTTGATCGAATTTGATTTATCCCCCATTGAAAGTAGAACTATGTTTATTTATCTCATGTATAAGAAGAAGCTTGACAACATGGAATTAAAAAAGCTCCCTAAAATTGCTTCTAACTGTAGTCAAATCCCTCACCTTCACCTCAAGTGCGGGTGGCATCAGGATGCACAGTCCTAGGTCAACCATTGGGGAATTAAGGAGGAGTTTAGTATGGGAAGAAAAGCTAATATCAAAAATACTATTAGCTCCAAGTTTAAGGACAAGTTGTGGGAGGATCACAAGATGGAGGGTAAAAGAAAAGCTAAGATACTATAAGGAAGTGATCAACCCCACCTTTGATAATTAGACTTATCTCTCTGTGTTTTCCAGCAATAATAAAAAAATGAATATCGCTAAGATAAGAACTAATTACCATGAGCTTCAGAGTGAGACGGGGCGATGGTCAATTCCCAAGAAACCTTGGAATGATATATTCTGCTAGATTTGCGATTCTAAGTAGGCGGAAGATGAAAACACTTTGTTTTAGATTGCCCGACTCTTACTAACATTCGCTCTCAATTCCCTACCACGAGTCAAACTTCTAATCATCTTGACCTATTAAGCCAACCCACCTATAGCGATCTTAGAGCACTTATTTCCCTTCTTTTTTACCATAGAAACAAGATTTTGACTAATTTTGATTAAGGTCCAATAGACCACATTAGTCTTAACTAACGCTAACCACCATCATCATCGTTATTATTCTATATATATATATATATATATATATATATATATATATATATAAATGAATCAATATAAATAAAATTTTTTGTTTTAAATAAATAAATAAATATTTTTGAAATTCAAATAATAAATTTACCAAGTACAAATAGTTTGACTAAATATATAGAATAAGCCAACGAAAATTTATTTATAGTTTTAGGTATAGTACTTACATTTATATTACAAATTATTTAACTAAATATATGGAATAAGTGAACCAGAAGACGAAAATGGGTATAAAAGAGAGGAATAAAATACACCAAAGAGAATAATTACAAGCAATGAATAAAGATATTAATAAGTGAACCCGATGACGAAAATATATATAAAAGAGAGGAATAAAATACACCAAAGAGAATAATTAAAAGCAATGAATAAAGATATTATTAATTTAAAAAAAAATACGAATATATCGAAGTTAATAAGTAATAAATCACAACGTGATAAAATATAAATGGAAATAAATAAAATATATAAAAATTAAAAATATGGAAAACATTATCAAATAATAATAAAATGGAAAGCAAAGAATAACATAAAGGAATAGAGGGAAATAATAATAAAACAGAAGTCAAAGAAAAACATAATTATTACGAGGCACACTCAAATAAGAATAAAAGAAAAAGAAAGTACTAATAAAAACTACTCACAATCATAAAGAATTTAGTTAAGAAAGAAAGAGAAGAGAAATAAAAATTAACTAAAAGAAAGGGAATTCCAAAGGAAGGAGGGAGAAAAAAAAAGAAATAGAGGAAAAAAATATCAAATGTAGGAATACAGTGACGGGATCCAATAACTAGTAAGTATGTATTTATCATTTTTATTTAGGATTATACATATAATTTTTTAATGTAGACAAATTTCCTAAATTGCGATGGAAATGATCACAATGATCTAAAAATCTTAGATATAAATGTGGTAATTTCCTCCAATGCTTTAGGCCAACCACTAATCCGTTCATTAATTGAATAATCAATTTCATTGATTAATAATTAAATTTATTATATATTTATATGTTTATTAATTATATATTCTAAAATATTAATAAAATAACCAATTCATTTAATTAATATTTAAATATATTGAATATTTATATTTAAAAAAATTATATGTTATGAAATATTATTTTTTATTATCAATCATTATTATTTCAATTTATTTTAATGTAATATTTATATTATGATTTTTGAATTTTAAATTTATTTATAAAGTTATTAGTGAAAACAAAATTTTAATATAACAAATTGAATTGAATCTTTTTATTATTTTTATTTACATATCTAAACAAATTAAACGACTTTCCATAGTAAGCTACATTTCATATGGCTAAAATAAAAGATAAAAAAAATCATATATTTTGACTAAATTATTATTATTAAATAATAAAAAAATTAATATATAATTTAAGGATAAAATTAAAATAATTATAAAATCTCACTAAATTATTATTATTATTAAATAATATAAAGGATAAATATATAATTTAATCATAGATATATAATTTTAAAATATCAAATAATATTTTTAATCATAGAGATTTACTCCCAATTTATCATAGAAATTCTTAATTTATAAATATATTTGATTGTAATATCATGTCTCAATACCATATCTTACCAATGTCATGTGTCCACAAAATCATAACTCATTTTATATGAACTTGTTCATTTACAATTTTTTTAATCAATTTAATTAAAATGACAAAAAAATGAATAACTACTCTAGTAGTAAATTTCAACATTTCATAATTAAATAAAAATTGTAAAAATACTTTCTAAAATAGATATAGATATTTTCTTAATTATTTTTTGATATTTTATAACACTACTAACATCTCTTATCCAATATATTAAACATCTATTATAAAAATTTTAAAAAATTATTATTATTATTATTGTTATTATCATTTATCACATATTAAAAAAATATAAACTAAATCAATTTTTTTTACTTATAATTATTTTACCTCTCTAGAAAATTAATGTATAACTAAAATATATAATATATATATATATATATATATTTTATTTATTTTTTTAATATTTAATTAAGAATGTTGTAATGAGATATGTCGAATATCTTATTTCTAGTATGTCATATACATTAATTATACAAAATTAATGTATGTCTATATATATATATAGCTTATTTTTTAAAATATTTAATGAATAAAGTTGTAATGGGATATGTTTAATGTCTTATTTTTGGATTTCACAAAATTTGTGAATATCACATAATTTTATTTCATTTTTCTTAATATTTGAAACAATTTATTAAAATTTATAAATATGCTATATAAATATTTATTTTAATATTAATAAAGAAACAAAATACATTTTTCATCCTATCTCCACATATGTAAAATATGTTTGAAAGTATATATTTTTTAAATCTCTTCATAATTTCATCATGAGAATACATGCCAATATAACATAGTAAATAGTCTTCGCCTTAATATCTAAAATTAACCTCAACATAATTACATGGATGAATAGACATTTGTTTTTCATGAAGTCCCTACTTCCATCTTTCCATGATCGATCAATGTGATTTCTCCCGTTCATTGAGGTCAATCTCTATGTTGCTCCTTACGAATAAAAATAAAGTGGATCTCATTGTGGAAACATTCGACTCCGTGAAATACGAGGAGTAAAGTAAAAAACTCTGTGATTTAGAGTGAAACTACAATTAACAGATAATACTATGGAGCTGTGGTTTGTGGCCCCACATCAACTCCCTTACTCTCGCAGTGGATTACTATATTGGAGTTTATTAAACATACATATGCGCGTGATCAACAATTGTTACTTTAAAAACCCACATAAACCCAAAACAATTAGATACATGCAGAAATTCTTTCTCAAGGGTCCCACAATACCTTGAACCAATTGGAAGCAATCACACTTCACAACTTCTATGATTTACCTTCCCTGCAACTTCGCACTTTTAACAATGTAACAAACTTGCGATTTCGCGATTTCGCACTTCACATACTTTAAAAATTAACTTAGTGGTTAAACATTATTCCATGCGATCTGCGATAATGTGAAATGTTGATACGTAGCCCTTCTGAACTTTTCATCACATACAAAATAACTTACCATGGGACACCTTAACACTAAACACTAAAATTTGTGGTTTGCGAAATCGCTCTTGGTGCGATTCGATCTTTGTCATTGGTATTCGTAGGATCAAATGGTCCACACTCTGTCCTTGCCGATCTACTTCGCAACGCAAGGTAAATAACTCATGTTGCAAAGTCTTAACCACAAACACTAAATATTGCATTGTGAGAAATATTGATGGTTGCGATCCGATTTCCCATCATTGATTTGTGCCAGATCTAATGATCCACATTGTTTCTTGCAAATCCGATTGGTCTTCTGCTATGCGGTTTAATACGATATTCAAGAGAGAAATGAAAAGTAGACAGTTTAAACCAGATAACCTAGATTAAAATAAAGAATTCTTGCAATTAAATCAGAAATGAAATACATAGAGCCAAGCCCTTGGATGGTTGGATTTTACATTTTCTTTCCTCTTCAACTACTCCTCTATCACATCTCTTGCACACTTCTCTCACAACTATTCCACACTACTCTCTCACACCTATTCATGCATATATACATCTACCAGAAAGAGGTTCTTATGGTCTTTTAATAGCTTTTTTTTTTAACCACTCTAACAAACAAGTTCTATCCTATTGTCATGATCTAATCTATTTGTTTTAATCTCAACATAGAGGGAAACCAATTTTATATTTTATTCCTAATTAATTTAGAAAATCCGAACAAACTAACTTATCTCATTTAAAAATAAGTAAAATATTAATAAAAAATGGTTATCCACCTCTTATTAGCCACAACATGTGAACACACAATCACATTGCTGGCTAAATCCAGATACTTCTGCATCAAACTTTCGGTGAAGAAAATATTGATCCATCAACGTTTCAAGATCTACATTAAACTTCTATAACTCTGTTTCTGTCATCGAATCGGCATCTTCCATTGGGTGTCCTTTCCATTTGACTATATAATGATAATATGTTTGTCCTCTGCTCTTCTTTGCTACTCTTTTCTCCAGAATGGCTTCCACTTATTTCTTTGTTGTCTTTGGCATATGTTCCTTCCAATTCAAATTTTGGTCCTCCTCTTCTGTATATTATTCTTGTAGTTCTTCCTTTGTTCCTTTATTGGTACAAATCTGCAATATTAAATATGGGTGATATTCAAATTCTTGCTGGTAATTCAGTCTCATATGCATTTGAGAAAAAATTCTTAAAAATTATACATGGCCCTATCTTTTTCATTTTCAGTTTGTTATAAATCTCGACTGGAAACCTTTCCTTCCTTAGATAAACCATGACTAAATCATTTACTTGAAACTCCCTTTCAATCCTCTTCATATCAGCTCTTTGTTTATACTTATGGGTGTTTTTCTGTAAGCTCTTCTTGACATCTTCCTGCAACTTTTGTGTCTGTTTTGCAAACTCTTCAACTTTTACACTCCTTGTCTCTTGTTTGCTCAAATATCTAAGCTCATACACCCCTCTTGGATGCATCCCAAAAAAAATATGAAATAGGCTCATTCCAGTACTCCGATTAGGGGTATAATTATAGGAAAATTCAACTTGAGCAAGTGTTAAGTCCCATTTCTTTGGATTTTTGTAAACCAGACTTCTTAATATATTTCCCAGGCTCTTGTTCACCACTTCAGTTTGTGCATCCATCTAAGGATGATAGGCTGAAATGAAACTGAGGTTTTTACCCAGCTTCTTCCATGGAGTCCTCCAGAAGTGTCCTACGAACTTTGTATCCTTGCTTGAAACAATACTCACAGGTAGTGCATCTAACCTTACAACTTCAAATAAAAACAAATTAGCAATGTGAGTTGCATCACTAGTTTTTTTACAAGTGATAAAATGAGCCAGTTTAGAAAACCTATGTACGACAACATAGAGAGAATAATGTCCTCTTTGAGTCTTTGGAAAACCCAAAAAAAAATCCATACCGACAGCATCCTAAGGCCTATTGGGTATTGGAAATGGCTGATATAACCTAGTTTTTTGGCTTCTTCCTTTGGCATGTTGATAAATCCTGCACTTCTAAATGAAATTTTTGATATTAGTTTGCATTTTTGGCCAACAATAAAAAGCACTTACTTGAGAAAATGTTTTATCCTATCCAAAGTGTCCAGACGGTCCTCCACTATGTTTTTCCTTAATCAGGTTTTCCCTCATGGAACCCTAGGTATTCACAGTTTATTATTCTTGAACATCAATCCTCCATGAATCAAGTAAGATAACCAATGGATTCTATTATGACTCATTGGATTCTTAAGAGCTGCATATATTTCTTTGAAATATGTGTCTTCTTCATACATGTCAATGTTCTCTTCAAACCCTAAAATGCCAATATTCAATCCCTGTAGAACCCAATTTACTCTACTGAAAGCATCAACAACTTTGTTTGACTTACCACTTGTGTGTTTTATTACAAAGGTAAAACTCTGCAAAAACTCCACCCACTTTGCATGATTTTGGTTCAAATTTGGTTGATTATTTATGAATTGTAGTGCATGGTTATCTCAACACAACACAAATTATTTGGGCAACAAATAATGCCTCCATTTCTTCAGAGCCTGCAAAATAGCATAGACCTCCTTATCATAGGATGAATACATCTTCTTGGCCTCATTAAAATTTTCATTGAAATAAGCTATCAATCTCTGCTCTTGACTCAAGACAGCTCCAATTGCTATCCCACTGGCATCAGTCTCAACTTGGAATATTTTAACAAAATTTGGGAAGGCCAAAACAAGTCTTTCAATGATCTTCTTTTTCAACAACTTGAAATTCTGATTTGCTACTTCTATCCATTTAAATGATTGGTTTCTTTCCTTTATTGTTTCAATTATTGGTGGACAGATCTGACTAAAACCTCTTATAAACTTTCTTTATAAACTTACAAGACCATGAAAAATCCTTACCTCAAATACACTTCTTGGAGTTGGCCAATCCAGTATTACTTGAATCTTTTCTGGGTCCATCTTCAAGCCTTATTCTGAGACTATAAATACCATGTAAATGAGATCCTTCTTCATGAAGCTAAACTTCTTCAAATTTATGAGCAACTTCTCCTTTTGCAAAGTACTTAACACCAACTTGACATGCTCCAAATGGTCCTCCTTACTCTGACTGAAAATCAGAATTTCATCAAGATAGACTATCACAAACTTTCCTACATACTCTTTCAAAACCTTGTTCATTAGTCTTATAAATGTGCTTGGTGCATTAGTGAGCCCAAAAGGCATCACTAACCACTCATACAATCCACTGTTATTCTAAAAAGAAATCTTCCATTCATCTCCTTCTCTAATCCTTATTTGATGGTATCCACTCTTTTGATCTATTTTAGTAAAGTAATTTGACCCACTTAAACAATCCATCAAATGATCTATGCTTGGAAATGGAGATACATAGCTGATAATGATCTTGTTCATGGCTCTGGAATCAGTACACATGCACCACTCACCTCCTTTCCTTGGACTAAGCACGACTGGTAATACACATGGACTAAGACTTTATTTTATTATTACTTCATCTAACAGCTTCTGTACCTGTCTTCCAACTTCTTCATTCTCTTGAGGGGTCATTCTAATGCTGCTTTGTTTGGTAAAGTTGCACCAAATATTAAATCTATTTGATAACTGATGCTTCTGATTGGTGGAAATTTACTTGGTAATTCATCAACAACTATATCAGCATAATCATCTAACAAATTTTTAATCTTCGCAGGAAGATTGCCTAAATTTGTAGCAGTCAGAATTACCTTGAGTTTACCCACACAAAAAAATTCATTTCTTTATCCTTTTTGACTTCTTGCAAAAACTCCTTTCCACTAATTAACATAACATTATTCTTATTTGTTCCTTTATCTGCTTCATCCTTCAAAGGTAACAATTTGTGCTTATTTCCATCCTTCTCTATAGTGTAGGTATTCCTTTTTGGATCATGAATGTATTTTATGTCAAATTTCTAAGGTCTTCCCGAAAAACATGGCACACGTCCATTGGCATCACATCACACAATATAACATCCTTATATGTACCGATATGTATATCTACCTTGCACTATTATGTCACCAAAATATGATGTCACTTTTGTAGCCATGACACTCTGTAAGGAGTAGGGTGTACCATCTTACTCAACCCCAATTTCTCAACCATCTCCATGGAAACAAGATTTTCATTGCTTCCACTGTCAATCACAACTTTGCAACACTTTTCTTTACACTTACATACAGTTCGGAGTAGACTCTTCCTCTGTGTTGGCTCATTTACTTCCTTCTCCACCTTAAGAAATACTCTTTTGAGAAATAAATACTCTCTTGCCTCAGGTGGTTCTTATTTTCCCGTGACCTGAGGGTTTTATTCCTTTGCTTCAAATCCATTCACATTCTATTGATTTTTTGTTTTTTTATGAGGACAATCCCATGATCTGTGTCCCCATTTTGCACATGCGTAGCACCAAATTTCTATTCCCTGGCCTCTGCCGTTGGGTGAAAATACCCCTCTACCAATGTCTCCTCTCTATGGGGGTCTACTACTCGAACTACCTATTTCATTCTAAGAGTGCTGAAATCTTGATCTAAATGTTCCTCTTCCTCTTGTTGGACTTTTACCTCTATTCCTCTGTCTTTGCTTCCTCAACATTTTCTCCTCCACCTTGAAAGTTGCTTGGTAGGCATCCTCAATTGTCTTCAGACTCAACAAATTTATTTCATCCCGTATGTCATACCTTAAACCATTGATGTATCTGGCTAATTTCTCCATATCATCTTCAGCATATCCTTCTCTAATGCTCAGCTTGTAAAACTCCTCTGTATACTCCTTGACAGTCATTCCTTTCTACCTCAAATTTTGCAATTAATTGAAAATATTCAATTAATAGTACTTTGGCATAAAATTATTCTTCAAATTCCTTATCATTTTATCCCATTGCTTGATCTCAGGCTTTCCTTTTCTAACTTTTGATTTTTTTAGTTCATCCCACAAGATAGATGCATGGCCCTTCAACTTGGTAGCTGCATAATTTACCTTCTTCTTATCTTTGGTCTCTTCCAAGTCAAAATAATTATCCATTGAACTGATCCAATCCATCAGCTCGTCCACATTAAGGTTTCTCTTGTATGATGGAATTTCCATTCTCGGTTTCCCACTAACCTTTGCTAATATCTTAAGAAATTTAGTTGCCTCGTCCTCTACCGCTTCCTCCTCCTCATAAGTTTCCTTTGTTTTGCTGCAATATCCTTCATCAGGTGCTATCCTTTGAGAAATCTCTTCTCTCTCCATTATTGTACAAAGATGTCAAATCTCATCTGCCAAAATTGCATTAGCTTTCGGCCTTCCCTGACCTATGTCGACTCCTCTCCTGGGTGCCGTATTTGCTCCAATCTTCAAGAAAAAAACTCAACATCTGCTCTCATACCAAATGATGCAATTTTTTTTTTCTATTAATAGATAATACTGTGGACCTGTGGTTTATGGCCCCACATAAGCTGCCTTACTCTCGCATCGGATTACCCTATTGGACTTTATTGAACATACATATGCATGAAATCAACAACAATTACTTTAAAAACCCACATAAAACCAAAAAAATTACATACATGAAAAACTTCTTGCTGGAGGCTCCCACAATACCTTGAACCAATTGGAAGCAATATCACTTGACAACTTCTATGATTTACCTTCCCAACAACTTTTCACTTTTAACAATTTAACAAAGTTGCGATTTTTCAATTTTGCACTCTGCATACTTTAAAACTTAACTTAGTGGTTAAACCTGATTCCATGTGATCTATGATAATGTAAAATTCAAACATGTGTCCCTTATCCAGTTCCAATCGCATACAAAATAACTTACCTTGCGACACCTTAACACTAAACTCTAAAAGTTGTGATTTTTGAAATCGCTCCTGGTGTGATTCGATCTCTGTCGTTGGTATTTGTAGGATCTAACGGTCCACACTCTATCCTTACCGATCTAATTTGCATCACAAGGTAAATAAATTATGTTGTGAAGTCTTAGCCACAAACACTAAATCTTGCGATGTGTGAATTCTTCATGGTTGCAATGTGATTTCCCACCATTGACCTATGCAAGATCTAACGATCCTTGTTGTTGCTTGCAAATCCGATTGGTCTTCTATTGTGCGGTTTAATACGATATTCAAAAGAGAAATAAAGATAAGATATTTTAAACTAGATAGCCCATATTAAAATACAAACTGCTTGGAGTTAAATAAGAAATGAAATACACATAGCCAAGCCCTTGGATGGCAAGATTTTACATTTTCTTCTCCTCTCTGTCGACTCCTCTATCACACCTCTCGTACACTTCTCTCACACCTATTCCACACTAGTCTCTTACTCTTATTGATGCATATATATATCTACCTAAGTGGTTCTTCTTGTATTTTAATAGCTTTCTGTTTGAACCACTCTAAAAAAAAAATGTTATCCTATCCTCATGATCTAATCTATTTGGTTTAATCTCCTCGCAGGAAGAAACCAATTTTATATTGTGTTCCTAATTAATTAAGAAAATCAAAACGAACTAAATTATGTCATTTAAAACTAAGCAACATATTAATAAAAAATGTTTATCCACCTCCAGTTTGCCACAACATGTGAACATACAATAAAATTTTTGGCTAAATTCGGATGATCTTGCATAACCCTTCAACCGTATTTCATTTATCAGTTTATATTTATATACTAATTCAAAGGACTATGTATCCATTATGAGTTTGTAGTTACATCCTAATCTAAAGGCACTAATATGGATTCTCTTTCCATTTTGGATTTAATGGTCCAATTTTGACCATGGTAATTCATCAAGGTAAATCACTATGTATTTAAAATTCATGGGTGCCCGCCATCTAAAAGATGGAAAACATGGAATCATGCTAAAATTCTAGCGGAGAGAAAACGATAAATTTACCTCGAACTGATTTAATGCGTATTTTAGTTCATTTAGTGTCATATCCCTATAAACTGTGTTATTTATTGAAATGGTTTAAAAAAATAATTGTTATGTTTTAAAATGATAACTCATTGAGATAAAAGAAGTTATATAGGTTCTCTGTCTTTCCTAAATTGGAAAAAATGACCTTTATTGCTATTTACTAGAATTTTTGTCATGTGAAGTCTCGAGGCATTGATTATCACAATTTTGGTGATGAATCTTGTGGTTCCAATGAAAGGAATTCTTGAACATGAGGTATAAACATGCGACTTCATGATTATTGTGAACAAAATATAAGTAACCATGACTTTCTTTGAAATAAATTGCATGTGTTTTGTGAAAAGAATGATAGGTTATTGATTAATTGGAAATATTGATCTACACTCTTGAATATCATAGGGATTTTTGTGTAGATGAATTAATTATTTCATTGGAAGGTTATACATGGTTTATATGCAAATATTTTTTAACTCCATACATTTTCATATGAGGTTACCGAGGATGTTACAAGTGGTATCAAAGCTCAAGGTTGTAGCATTGATGCCTTTTGGGAATTGGTAAGTAGGAAAGAATTTGATTTATGATACTAGTGGGTAACAATTGAGGTATGATTCTAAAACAATTACATATCGATATACTCGTTAGACTAATTTTGATCTTAAATGCATGATTCACATTTATAACCGCATTGAAGAGTAGTAAGTTATAAAGTCTGCTACAAAATTATGCTTATGAAATTTGAATCTTGATAAAGGTTAAAGACAATACAAACTAAGTTTCATCTATGAAGAATCCTGAGCATGCACTAGTGAAAGTTAAAATTGACTACCAACCTTTGTAAATGTGAAATTTTAATGATGCATTTGATGAACATGACTAAAGTTACAATGCACTAATTTTAATGAGTGAATGTCTAAATGTAAAATATGGGGAATGTCCTTGAAGAGGATGATAGAGTGTTTTAAAATGACATTGGAAGAAACTGTTTATATGTTAAAAATAAACAATGAGTTGAGTAGTAATACTTAACTGTAATAACTAGTTGTTGACTGAGTCTTGCCATACCTGCATTAATATTATCGGTAGCATTGATTAGTTAGTGTTGCATAACTAATAATAAAAAATTATATGCATGAATTGGATTTTATTAAAGCTTATTAAAAGTTGTATACAAGTGATTATGGTATTTACTTCATGTGCTGGTCTGTTGGTAACAGTACATTGTGGGAAATTGGAAATGTTTGGATTAGACAGAAAAATGACTACTGTGGATATTTTGAGTCCTACATCTGAAAAAATAGACCACAGAAACCTTCAATCTAGAAATGTTTGGATTGTTACCCTAACTATTATTGATAGTTACACATTGCTGAATATTTTCATATACTTTTATGCATGAAAGTATTGTATTCATGAAACTAAATTGATTGTAAAAGCGAATAATTGTTTAAATAATGAATATTTATGGCTAACATTGTTGATGGGATCTAAAAGGGGTAGCTTAATGGCAATATGAAAACTTATGAAGGTAAAATGTTGGAGTGTGAATTGAAACAAAAATTGAGAAAGTATAATGTTATGATATGCATGATTGCATTATTTGAAAAATAGAATGTATACCACCTGTATGTGAGTTATCTATATTTTCAATCTAGATATTGTGGACCCATGTTTTATGAATACATGATGTATAGAAATATTTATTTTGTTTTAATGATAATGTGAATATGTTTTATTATGTAAATTACTATGGAAATAGTGCTAAATATAATTTCACATTCCAGACTATTGTGGATTGTTGTGAAAGACTAGGAGGCCTTGAGTTGATGGTGGTTTACTACCTAGAGGGGTTGATAGAACTTGCTTGCCAAAATTTCCTCCCCCTAGAGATAAGATGATATCAATAAGGGAAAAGAGTTAGCGAAGAAGGTAATATGGGAAAAATACTAAGGCAACTCTATTTATTTGGATCATATTAGAGGAGGCCCAAAATTCCCCATAGATGGAACACTGTCGAAGGAATAGGCATGATGTTGCCAAGAGGAATCTTGTATTTGACCCTATGTGGTCATTAGAATTCTTGAGCTAGTTGGCGAGTGGAATTCCATAATGGACCTTGTATGGTCTCTATCAGAGAACTATATGGATGTGAAAATGACTTGACCTCGTTGTGGAAACTAGTTCCCATTGGTTCGAAGAAGAATTATTTTTCCCAGTGCGGTTCTCATAGTGGAACAACTTAATTAATAAGTCATGTATTAAAATGATTTTTCATATGATTGCGTAAATATGTTATGTATATATTGACAGTACATGAGCCTAGTGCCTGGAAACAAATTACTGGAAGTATAAGTTCCTTTATTTTATTACTAATCTTTTGAATGTAGTAGCAGGGGCTAGTAAAATATGCACTTGGTGCATTTATTGATAATTTCGATGATTAGAGAGCTAGGTTCTCTCTAAATACTTTTATAAGTACTATGTATGCATTTAGTGAGAGGTAAGATAGTGTGCACATGGTGTAGTGATTTATCATTTTTATGATTAAGTGTTGGTACTCTCTAAGTACTTTTAGAAGTACTGTGATTAAAATATCATCTGACATTACATAATTGAGTAATAAAAATATTTCATTTGATTGAAAATATTGTGACTAATATGATTATGTTGGATTTTTTAGTCATATATTACAGGGTGCTTGCCATGGAGTGTGGATGAGTTGTCAAAAAATTCTTAGAAGACTTACATAAAAGTGACCATGACTTTCAAAAGTAAATGCTAAGTAATGGTCAGGTTATATAGAGATTTCGTATTTGAATAAAAAAATATGTGATGGAAAGTAGAACCTATAACTCTAAATTCTTATCAATATTGATAAGCATTATTGTTTTTTTTTACTTATTGATATTTCCTAGAAACAAAATCCTTCATTTTAAAGAGAAATATTTCTCTTTTGGTTGTTTATATCATTATATTATGAGTAAAAGTTAATGATGAACATCGAGGTCAATGTTTACTTCAATGGGGGGAGTATGTAATATCCATATAAACTGCATTTACATTGACATTCACAATGGAAAATATTATTTTTACAATGTTTAATGAAATGGTTGAAAACAAGAACCGTTATGATTTAGTTGGAAACTAATTTGAATTAAATAAAAAAAATTATAAATCATTTAGATAAATAAATTTGTAAAGGTTATTTATTATTCATAAATGGGAAAATGACCTTCATCTACATCTACTGGAGTTTTCATCATGTGAAATCTCAAGGAATTGATCATCACAACTTTGGTGAGGAATGTTTTGGTTCCAACGAAATGTATTCATGAACATGAGGTATGTAGACTAGACTTCATGGTTATTGTGCACAAAATATAAGTAACCATGAATTTCTTTGAAAATAAATTATATGTGTTCTTTGCAAGGAATGATAGGCTATTTAATTAATTGGAAATATTTCTCCTAACTCTTGAAATTTGCAAGGATTTTTGTGTAAAGGAATTAATTATTTCATTGGAATTTTTTGCATGGTTTATATGTAATAATTTTATAAAAACATGCATGATAATTTTACTTATTAAAACTAAAGAAACCATGTTGTTTTATTAAAAAATATATTGCAAGGATGTTGTTTCTCTTGAAAAGAGAATGCGTCTGAATCCTGCACACAAAAATATTTAAGAAGTCATACTACGTTTTATAAAGATTGCATGTGGAATTTTTATTGTAAACGATAAAGAAACCACATTCCTCTGTTGAAAAAAAATTGTGTGGTAAAAGATAAAAAAATCATATTACTTTATGGAAAGAAAATTTGCATGGTATAACATAAGTTAGGGATGCTTTTTTCATGGAAAGAAAACACACGAGAAATCTTCACATAAAAAGTTTAAAGAAATCATGATATTTTTCAAGAAAATAATGTATGTACAATTTTCTTATGAAAAGGGAAATAAAATAAGTTATGTCATTAAAGAAAAGATTGAAAAAAAATTATGAGAGAAAAATAGATTATTAATTTCCTTGGAGATATTAGCATAATTCCTATAGACTCTTAATAGGAACATGTGTTCAATAATAATATCCATTATATTAAAATTTTTGAAATAAATTCTATGTTAATTCTTGCTTGCATCATTGCATTCGATTTGGAAGTGAAATATGTTTGCATATATTATGATATTCTTGAAAAAGAGAAGAGTTAAATAGATCAATTTTCTTGGAAGGGTTTTCGTGAATCTATATACATATATTATCCATGTTGTTTATTTAAATAATACAAAGATTTGATTGTAGAAAGATTTGCATATGATTTTTGTGCATTAATTGATGAAAATAAAGATTGTTTTCTTAAAATATGCACATGAACTTTGTTCATACAAGAAAATGAATGCATGTTTCTTTCTTAAAAGGATTATGTGCATTGAAGTAAAGGTCATTGTGTTAGAAAAAAACACATGTTGGATGAAAAAAAGGGTAGTCATTGCGATATAGAAAATATGGTTTTGTGCATAGATAAATAATGTTATCATGTAATTTTTCTTGAAAAGAATAACCTCTTGAAAATATTGTCTCGCTAGATGAATTGTGTTAATTTCTTGGTTTGGGTGCATAAAAGGTTAGGTTAGCCTTATTATTGTTTTCTAGGTTTTGTGCATAAAAGACAATTATCTATGGTAATTCATTGAAAAGGTAAGCATGAGAAAATTGCATATAGAAAGATAGAAAAATGGGGTTATATTAAATTCCTTTTGAAAAAGAAGTATGTATTTGTTTACATGAAACTAATAGTCAATGCTAGTATATTTCTAGAGAAGGGAACATGTGTTGCATACATGAAAGAATGACTATTATGATAAGCTCTTCCACACACAAAGAATAGTCATTGAGTTAGAGATATATGTTCTTCGTATAGATAGAAGAACTATTGAGCTATATTTCTTTAGAAAAAATTATATGTGATTACTTTTATACTACCATAGCTATTATGTTAGTTTCTTTTAGAATAAGATCATGTATATGCATGCAAGATTTGTATTATCTTTCATTGGAAATAATATACATTTGTATGTGGGAAATGATAGCATGTTGTGTTAGCCTACATCGGAAACTATTATTTAGGAAATAAGATTTATTACATCCACAAAAGCCATAGTAACGTGTTGGTTTATTTGGAATATATATATATGGGTAATGTTGGTATAATATTTGGAAAACAAAAAAATGTTTTTGCATGCTTTATTGAATTAGGAAAACATGTTTTTGCATTCCCTATTATGTTATATTTCCTCGAAAAGGGAACATGCATTTTTATGAATAGGAAAAAAATTTGTTGTGCTAGTTTTATTTACATATTTGCATAAACCAAAAGTAATAATTGAATAGATACCTCTTTTGATAAATTTTATGTAATTCCCATGCACGAATATCATAATTGATGTGTTATTTTTCTTTAAAGGAAAGTTTGGATAGTTGTAGTGATTTTTCTTGCAAGAATATGTACTTATACCAAGAGAATATTAGTTAATGAGGTATTTGTTTATAGAAATGCATTGATGTGTATACACTTATAACTAATGAATACCTGATGTTTTTAAATGAAACATGTCATGATATATTGTCTGAATTTCATGATGATATATTGTTTGAATTTCATGTATGTAAATGAATAGATGGTGAAGCACCAATAATATCGATTTATGAATTGGTTTGATTCATACTTGGTTTAATCATGATATAAAAGGTTGCTCACAATAAAAATTGTAGGAAAATGCTCTGACATATAAAGATGGATTAAGTTACAGTTATGGCAGGAAATAAGTTAGTGGTCTATGTAGATTGAAGAAATTTTTGTTGGATTAAGTTACAGTTATGGCAGGAAATAAGTTAGTGGTCTATGTAGATTGAAGAAATTTTTGTTGTAGGATAATCATTGACGGCAAAACCAGGCCCAAATACAAAATGCTAAAGGGTTTGTGGGTAAATGATGTCATTATTATTGTAATAGCTTATAATAAGTTATGTTGTTTTTGAGATGATATTCTTTGTCATATTTTATGAAAATGGTCAAGGGATGGACTCCCTTATAGCCATTGAGTGAGGGGTGAACACCCTCATGAGAGTTTTCACCCTACGAAGTTTCTAGGTTATATTGGTGTCTAATGAAATGATTGCTTATTGTGTCATTTTATGATGTTGATTTCTTGCAAGATCTCACGTTTATATTATTAAGAATAGAATTAACTAATTGAGTTAAAAGAATCATGGAATTTATGCAAAGTTACATTAGAAAGTTTATGTTAATATGCTACAAGAGGGGTCTATAATGGTTGTGATTCATGAAATTGATGCAAGGTTACATTAGAAATTTTATGTTAATATGTTAGAAAAGTGGTTGATAATGGTTACATTAGAAAGTTTATGTTAATATGCTAGAAGAGTGGTTGATAATGGTTGTGTAATTTACTATTTCCTTAGTAAAGTTAATATATGCAATGATGGAGATTCTATCTATTAGTTAATAATGAGGAATCTGAAATAGTAATTTATATAGATACATTTAGGTAAATTGTGTAAAATTTTTATTCTAAGACATTACATTTAATTTCTTGTTGTACTAATATTACTAAAGTCAAAATATAAATTTTAGGCACATTTTTTTTTTATATTTATTATTTTCAATTATAGTTCTAAATGTAAAATTTGATATATATATTTAGAAAAATAATAATTTTGGTTTCTGGTTTATATATATATATATATATTTCATTTTTTTTAGTTCTTAAATTTTAATTATTAAAAAAATTATATATATAAATAGATATATATATTAACCTTTAAAAAAACAAATTATAAAAATACACGTATAATCTGTGATTTATATATTAATAACACATTTTAAATAAATATAAAAACCTGCACAACAGAAACGGGTAATAATTTGATCAATAAGAAGGGAGAGTAGATCGCTATTTGTTTTACCTCAGCTAAGAATTTGATAATAAGAAGGGAGAGTAGATCGCTATTTGTTTTACCTCAGCTAAGAATTTGATAAATGAGATGGGAGGGTAGATCACTATTTGTTTTACTCAACTATCTCCGTGGGACTACGAAAACGACTTCAAATTTTATTATTATTATTATTATTATCAAAATCTCGATCATTGCTACATTGATCCCAAACCATGTTCATCAAACAAAATGACTATGATTGGTTGAATTATAAATTTGAGTGTAGAATTTTCCACATTTTCTAATATACAAAAAAATCTTGAATCCGGTTAAAAAAAATAATAATCCAATATTATATATATAAAATTGTAACATTCCAATTTCTTTCTACCATAGCTTTAATAGTTAGAGAACGCCTTCATAAACTGGACATTTGCATTGGAATCGAGCAATTTATGTTCGTTTGAATACTCATGACATCTTCGTCCTGCGTCGTTGAACCAATGTCTCGTTTCTGGCATAGTATTGAGCTCTGGTTCACCATAGATACCGGAGAAGGTATTCAGGTTTAAGATATCGAATATATATAGTTTTAGTGTTGCACACGATAAACTAATGTTGAAAGGAATTTTTGAATATCCTAATTTTATTTTTGAATTTGGAAGCCATTCGGAAGATAGCAAAATCATGTACACGGCTATCGATTTCATATCTTGGAAATTTGACTAAGTCATTTGGTTCACCTACATTAGATTTTCAAAACCTATTTCAAAATAGTCATTGTTCGTGTTTGACCAGGAACAAGGACAAAAGGAATATGCGAACTGTGAGGTAAATACAGGACTGAGTGCCTTCTTCTAGAGCCGTAGGAGTCCCATCATGCAAATCCCCACGCCGTTGCAATAACGATAGCACAGATTCATAGACGACGTGCTTCTCTGGCTCGACGTTATGTCCCCGAACCTATGAATATCCTTTCGCTCTTCTAAATGTCATGATTCATAAAGAATATAATATTAAATATACTAAAAGAAATCATTGACTTATTTATTTAAGAATCGTTATTATTTATTTATTTATCAATCATTATATTGAGTTTTCATTTTGTTTATTTAATATTATATTTATTTATTTATTTTTGGTATAAAATGAATTAGGTTGGTTTTATACTAATCATGATGTAAGATTCATTTCAAGTATTTTAATTATAATTTGTAGGTGTTCATGTATGTTTTTTTGTTTAAGTATAGATGAAACAAAATATTTAAACCTTAGTTTTCTTAACACATAACATTTTATTTTCACAACTATCACTAATTAAACTACCCCATAACTTATATTATTTTATTTAATAAATAATTAAAAAATAAAAAATAATTTAAATTTATCTTAAACTTTTTGATAATAATATATTCATTATATATTGTTTTTATCATAAGTGTTAACAATGTCAAGTTGGGAAAATACAATTAATATTTAACCCAATTTGTGATAAATGTTTTTAAAATTATATTTAATAGTTGGACTTTGAAATTTATATTATTTTTGTCATGCAAAAAATTCATTTTTAATTCTAGAATAAAATAAATATAAATATTCTAGAATAAATATAAATTATGAAATATAATAAAGTTGTTTATTTCTTTTACATTTTAGAGTTTTTTTTTACTTGATTTTGTTTAAAATTTTGTTAAAAAGATAAATTTGAATGTTATATATATATATATATATATATATATATATATATATATATATATATATATATATATATATATATATATATAAATATAACACAATCTTACTCACAATTCCATTAAAAAAAAATTCAAACTCAAACTCAAAACTTTAAAAAACTTAAGAACACCATAAAATAATTAATTAAAAAAATAAAATAAAAAATAAACAATATTCCTACCCTCTAGCAATCCTAATAATAACATTTCATAGAATCTCGTAAATGTACAACTTTTTTTTTTTTTACAAGAACGGGTATGAGTTTCTATTAAAGAGTGGCTAAAGCCTTCATCGATTACAAATTGTCGGGGCTAGCCCTTCGTCTTTCATCTTCGGTCTGATCGTAGACCCCAAAATTTGGAAATCCACAGTTTTTACATGAGGCTAGAGAGTCTATCTTTGTTATTTTTCCTAGCTTGTAAAGACACACAAACTGTTGTAAAATGATGCGGAAAAACATTGCAGCGTTATGGGATAGAGTCCCACTCCTCAGTTTCGTCTACCAGGAGGGAGCCTTTTGAGAGGGACACCGCCCTGTTGGCTTCCAAATCTGCATCTTTATTGTTTACTCTCAGTACATGGAGGAAGCTTGCTATTCGGAAAGATTTCAACATGTTTCTTATTCTTAGGATCACTCTAGCCAATCTAAGATCTACCGGATTGGAGTCCTCCACTAAAACTTTAATGATGGACTGGGAATCTCCTATTACACTTATATCTGAAGTACCGATTGCCTTTGCTTGCTTAAGACCCTGCAGGAGTGCCAAGGCTTCAGCTTGGATGCTGGTGGAGTGCCCAAGACCCCAAGCATATTTGGTCACTGTTATGCCCTCCTTATTCTTTATAATTCCTCCTGCCCCAGCCCAACCGGGGTTGCCTTTCGCAGCCCCATCAAAGAATAAACAGGATCTGGCTTGTCTGGTTAGCAAGTCTGACAGCTCTTGCTCATTTCCTCTGAATTGCCACTCTTTCATGCTCTTGGGCTGCCTTGTTTCGCCAGAGAACTGAAGGCCCAACGAGTCTCCCCAACCTAAATCACTTGGATTTAAGTTGACTTCCGATAGCTGTTCACCCAAAGTTTCTTTCCAGAGGCTTTTGACTTTGCTGGTGATGAGCTGAGGATTCAATTTTTCATCCCTAAAAACTCTTCTGTTACGCTCGAGCCAGATTTGCCAGCATATGAATTTTGGTAAGGAGAACCATGCTGCTTTAAATCTTTCATTTTTTGGAAGAGTTCCTGGATAACAAGTGTGCCAATTAGAAAATAAGTCAGTAATATTCACAGGGAGAGTGAACTCGGTCTTCCAGTAATTCATAAGGGTCTGCCAGATTCTTCTTGAAAAATTGCAGTCTATCATGATGTGCTGGGCACTCTCTTCGTTTTCGCAACAAAGATGGCATCTTGATGGACCTTGGAAGCCTTTTTTCTTCAGCTTGTCATCTGTTAGTATTCCTCTGTGGCAAAGCAGCCAACAGAATATGTCAACCTTTGGCATTGATTTATATTTCCACAGTGTCTTCCAAACAGCAGGGTCGGGGGCGACATAAGGGCGTTCTTGGAGGCAGATGTACCCCTGCGCAACTGTGTATTCACCTGTAGCGGGTCCCCAACCCCTAACATCTCTCTTACCTGTGTGTAAAGGTGCTTTTCCATTTAAAAGCTCGAGCAACAGTTGTTTGGCATGCGCTAGTTCTGGTGGCATTGGAGGAAGGCACCATTGCTGCCAAACGCTATCGGACCACTGTGATATATCCCACAGCGTGGTAAACCCTGCGCTGTCCAACCAATGTCTCAGTGCGTGCAGAGATCTGTTCAACGCTAATGGAGGCTGCTGCATAATACTGTCTTCCCATATCTTAATGCATTTTTCGTTGCCCGGTATCCAGAATGCCCTGTCATTGATGAGAGAGATTGCTTTATGACAGCGTTTGACCAGGTGTGATCCTGTCGTGGGGTGAAAATTGTCCAGCGCTCTTTTCCTGCTCCCTGTGAGGTATTTCCTCCAAATAGCTCGTTGCGCCCAGCCTGGATGAGGAGCAATGACTCGCCAGAATAGCTTGGCCCCCATTGCGATGTTTTGAAAGCCAAAATCTTTAAAATTAAGACCTCCTTCCATCACAGGCTTACACATTTTCTCCCAACTGACCAGAGGATTTTTTCTGTCATTGAGGCTGCCTCCTTTCCAAAAAAACTTTCGGATGAAGCCTTCCAATTTTTTAATGATGCCAACAAGTGCTAGAAGCACAGAAAATTGGAATATGGGAAGACTGCTGAGGACTGAATTGATTAGAACGAGCTTGCCTGCAAGATTCAACCAAGAGAAGCCCTAGGCCTAGAATTTTGCTTTGAATTTTTCCAAAAGGGGAGCCCAATCTCTGCTATAAGCCAGATTGCGAAAGATGGGAAGACCCAGGTAAATGAAGGAGGACCAGCTTGTGGTAGCAGTGAACCCCAGAGTTCTGGAAATGGCAGAAAGAGTGAGAGCAGAGGTATTCCAGCAGAAAGCTTTACATTTCCCTTTGTTTAAACTGCTTCTTGATGCTTCACTGAAATCATCTAAGACCTCCTTAAACCTTGAGGCAGATCTAGCTGAGGCAGCTCCCAACAGAAGAGTGTCATCTGCAAAAAGAGTGTGGT
This sequence comes from Pinus albicaulis, assembly GCA_034641835.2. NCBI lineage: Eukaryota > Viridiplantae > Streptophyta > Pinopsida > Pinales > Pinaceae > Pinus > Pinus albicaulis. The sequence continues at coordinate 1,100,403,190 of CM076581.1, forward strand.
TTACATTTTTCACCCCTCTGGCTATATTAAGCCCCATGATCTCCTGTTCTGCCGATTTCTGATCAAGGAAGAAACTTAGGGCGGAGACTTGGAGAACGAAAAGCAGCGGAGAGAGGGGGCAGCCTTGCCTGAGCCCTCTTGAGGCTTTGAAGAAGCCAGCTGCTCTTCCATTCACCAAGGGGGCGATCCATGGGTCAGCAATACTTGCTCGGATCCAATTTACAAACCCCAACCCAAAGCCAAAATTTTTCAGAACTTCCCAAAGGAAACTTTTCCTGACACGATCGAAGGCATTTGCCAGGTCTAATTTAATCACCATACCCTTCTCTTTGCGAAGTTGACTTGAATGGATCACCTCTTGTACTAGGATGTAATTGTCAACAATCTGTCTCCCCTGAACAAATCCACCTTGGTTCTTAGGTATGATCGCTGGAAGGATGCCTTTTAGCCTATTTTCTATTACCTTTGTGATTAATTTGTATCCAATGTTGCAAAGAGAGATTGGGCGGAACCGTTTGAAATCTTTTGCACCCTTTTCATTGGGGATAAGGGCGAGAAAGGCAGAGTTGGTGCTGCCCCCTATTTTTTGACAATTTTGTGATTTCAGGATCATCTTGAAGAGATCTTTCTCCACGATCTGCCAGCATGTTTGGATGAATCTGGCTGTGAAGCCATCCGGGCCTGGGGCTTTGTTAGGCTCCATACTGTCTAGAGCATCTTTTATTTCTTGGGTGGAAATCTTCTCTTCGAGCTGCTTGTTAATAAGAGGGGAGATCCTTGTAGGTATCACTTCTAGGAATTTGGAATTTGGATCAGTCTCACCCTCTTCTTTATACAAGTTTTTGAAGTGATTGTAGGCTGATTTCTTTATACTCTCAAAGTCTTTGTGGATCAAGTTGCCCTCTTTGATTTCTGCTATGGAGTTAAAGCTTTTTCTTGCTTGAGCTTGTTTATGAAAGAAGGCAGAATTTCTATCTCCCGCTTTAAGCCATAGACTCCTAGATTTTTGTCCCCAATGCTCTTCCTCTGAAAGGCAGGCTTTGTGGAAGATTTGTTGAAGCTCCACCTCCTTGTTTAAAACTTCTGTAGTGATTTCTACATCTTCACTTTGGGCTTGATGCTGTGTAAGGTTATCTTGGGCCTGCTTTCTTTCTTTTGCAGGAGTGGGAAGGCCTTTGGCCCATGTTTTGAGGGCAACTTTCAATCTTCTAAGTTTTTCTTCCCATATGAAGAAGGGAGAACCCTTCACTGGCAATTTCCAGCTGTCCTGGACCACATTCAAGAACTCAGGCTCCTTAACCCAAAGAGCATTGAACCTGAATGGGATGGGACCGAGATCCTTGTGGCCTGACATCTCTAGCAATATGGGCTTATGATCTGAGACACTGCATGGGAGGATGTGCAATCTGGATTCTAAACCTAGCAAAAGAAAGGAACTCTGCACTAAACATCTATCTAGTCTAGCAGCAATATGACCAGGGCCTATTCTCTTATTGGTCCAGGTGTACTTACTGTTATCTGGAGGGGTATCAAGCAGGTCCCAGTCCTGCATGAGGTCTTCCACCCACTCCCTTGCTGGGTCCCTTACGATTGTGCCTCCTCGCTTTTCATCCGAGCGTAGAGTGAGATTTAGGTCCCCTGCAATAATGATGTTTTCCAGATTCTCAGTCTCTGCCAGCTGTCTTATGGAGTCCCAGCACTCCCTTTTCTCCCCTATTTTATTAGGAACATAAACATTGAACAGGCAGATAGTCTCCCTTGTTTCTACTGAGTGTAATTTCAAGAATAGCCAATGGCTATTATGTGCCTCCAGGACCAGACTGAACTTGAGAGGGTTCCAGAGAGAGCCCAGTCCCCCAGAGGCTCCCCTTGATGATACTGCTAGTCCACTACTTCCCTTCCAGATCTTTTTGCTGATTTGGAGAAATTCATTTTCCTCCATTTTGGTCTCCTGGATCAGAAGAATGTCCGGGGTTTCTCTTCTAATAAGACTTCTTACTACTTCTTCTTTTACTGTACTCCCCATTCCTCTGCAGTTCCAGGAGATGGTCTTCATCATTTGTTTCTTTGATGTGGGGCTCCCCTGGAGCCATGAGCTTGATTTTTAGCTGCCTTCGGATTCTTGCCAAGGAGTTTTTCCAGCGTAGGCTGGCTACCCTGAAGCTTGTGTTTGTAGGTTTCCTGATCTCTCTTTTCTCTTGCAGATTTTCGGCCCCTTGCAGATCTTCTAACCGACGTCTGCGTCTCTCCGATTTCTCCATCTTCCTTGGACTCCTCTGAGTCCTGTTCCTCCTCGGAGGCTTCTGTTTGCTTTTCCTTGTCCCTTGCCATGTTACTCTCTTCGGGTCTTATTCCTGCTGAGTTCGATTTCTCTGCTGGATTGACAGTCCTTTCCTCTTCCCTGGGGGTTTCTTCCGCTGAGCTTAGGATCTTGAACCTATTTTCTTGACTTCTTGACGAGGATACATTTTGGGCAGCGGCAGGAAGAGCTCCTTGTGCCCCGGATTTCTTATGATTTATCTTTGATCTCTTAACTTGGTTCCATCCTTCATCCTTCCCTTTTTCTGTTTCACTTTTATTCGGGAATCCTCTGGCAAAATGGCCGTAGATGTGGCATTTGCGACATTTGAAAGGAAGCTGCTCATAATCCAGCACTTGAACATGAGTCCAGCTGCCAACCTTTAGTTTGATGGCCTTGGGAAGACCTACCTCTAAGTCTACTTCGACACATATCCGGGCGCAATCATATTGGTCATTGTTGTTGGCTCTGTCTATGAACTTGCCCAATGTGTTGCCAATATGTTTAAGGGAGTCCCAGTTCCAACAGTGAACCGGTAGGTTAGGGAGCTGAACCCAAACAGGGACAGCCGATGGCACATCCACAGCCGGATCAAAGTCGGGAGTCCATTTATTGAGGTAGAGACCTTGTGGTCCCATGAAATAGGGCCCATTCCTGAAGATCAGGTCTTTATCCTCCTTGGTGTTGAATTCAAACAGGAAGTAGCCTCTTCCAAGAAAATACGAGGTAACTTTATTCTTGATCAGCGGAATCCAATTCTTAACAACCCAGTTTTCCGTTGACTTAGGTGAGGGCTAGAGGCCCGTGAATTGACCCACTAGGGCGCGATCTGATAGAGACAAGGCAACCTGGATCGGTCCCTCAGGAGGTAGGGCTACCTCCGGAACATCTTCGATCTTCTTCACGAACTTAGAGGCATCTGATTTCTTCTTCTTGCGAGGCAATCAGGCTTGAAAAGGCAGCAGAGGCATCCGGAGGAGGAGACTGAGAGGGCCCTAGAGGCGATCCTTGTGTCTCCATGGTCAGCAGAAAGGTTCAGCGGCACACCCGACCTGCTCCAGACATCGCCAATAGCTAGCAGCAGATCAGATCTGAGAAGCAGCACAAGATCTGGGCAGCAGATCAGTGCAAAGGGCGCAGGTCTGTAATGTCCAGAAACAAGATCTGAGAGGGGGATCCAATCAGATCCGACCAGGATTGGGGTCCCCAAAGGCCGTGAGGGCCGAATCAGCAGATGAGGGGCCGTGGGCAGCGCCCAAGCATGGCCTGCGCAGGCCTGCAACACGATCTCATGAGCAGAGCATGTACGGGCTCCAAGCGCTCATCTGCATTGTCTTTGTGTAAATGTACAACTTTTATATATATACCTATAAACCAATAATTCACAATAAAAAATAAAAAATAAACAATAAAAAATAAACAATATTCCTACCCTCTAGCAACCCTAATAATAACATCTCATAGAATCTCGTAAATGTACAACTTTTGTATATATACCTATAAACCAATAATTCACATTCCCAAACTATCTCATAATCATAACATCTCATAGAATCTCCTAAATATAAACTTACATATATGTAAACCAATAATTCACATTCCCAAATCATCTCATAGAATCTCGTCAATATACAACATATATATAAACCAATAATCCACATTCCCAAATATACATCATATATATAAACCAGTAAGCATATATTATTTCAGAGTCACATCACCATTGTTTTCCTTTTCAGACTTTCGATTTAGTGGATTTTGGATAATACATCGCACTTAACCTACTATATCTGTTAAATTATTTAGGGTTCATCGACGTCCATTTCCGCATTTATATTCTTTCACGAACTGTACCTTTTGTATCCGTTACTAATAATACTAATAATGATAACTAGTGATTAGTCAAAATTTTATTCATTCAAATTTTACTTTTGAGGGTAGGCTAGCCATCTATACAGTGCAAATCCCATTGGTATGCTAGCCATCTATACACTAGATAAAATGTATGCAAACCCAATCAAATATACTACAAGATACAATGTATACAAACAGAATCAAATATGCATTGAATCTATAGAGTGTAGAGGAATATATATACTTCCAGATACAAAATACAATGTATGGAAATTCAATTCACACAAGGGAAGTTGAAATTTTAATGATTACATTTATTAATATCTATGATTGATCACCTTTCCTATGGGATCCGTCTACGGTTTTACGAAATAACATTTACTGTATAATGTTCTTATTATTTTCTTACGTATTTTAATAGAAGCAAGTTTAGAGACAACATAGGTGGGATTATTTGTAAATCGATTCTAAACGCAAGACCGGAGTTGATAATAAGATTTACATTCATATTACTTGTATTTTTCTTTTAATAACCGACTTCATAAATCCAGATCATCTAAATAATCTAGTTCATGAATCAAATTCATGTGTTGTGTATTGTAGAATCCTTACATTCCTTCATGATAAGCGACAGTGAGCCTGTTAGCTCTCTGCATCTAACATTTGTCAGAAAACATGTTATCTTCAAACTCATTCATCTCCATGGCCGCTCCCCTATCCAACTCATCTACTCCAAAATCTGTTGAATAGTTTGAAGTAGAGAAGAGAAGATTCCAGCAGGGAGAAGATAGCCCGTTCAAATCCTGTAAACTCTCAGGTAGAGTACCTGTATCTCCTACTAAATTATCGGAATTTGGGGATTCATCATCAACTAAAGTCGACATGGTACAAGTAGAGTTTCTGCCTTGTGCTTCGGCAATATTAACGTCTGTCATCCCAAAGGAAATGCGCTCTGAATGATTGTCCGTAATGGAATCACTCACAGGTAGGTCTCACTATGACATGGAATTAGAATTCGGAGTTTCTTTAACATTACCCAATTTGTAGGGTTCATGTGAACCATAACCATTAGTGCAACCATAACCATTGGAGCCCTTTAGTGTTGCCGTTTCAGAGTGTCTCACTTTTGAAAATATTGAAGGAAATCAATAAGAAAGGGATGCTCCTCCACAACACAGAGACTTCAATAAAAAATTGGGAAATAAGAGTAAATTATACACAAGCAACGTAAAAACACAGGAGAGACTGAAACTTCTTTTCATTTCATCACTCTCTCATTACATAATGAAAACTATATTGCTTATATCAAAATCGTTGAAGCCTGGAAACCTAATTCTAATCAATGCTGCTTTAATGTTGTGAACAGACGTTCAACAACATTTGTCCTTGGCTATCAAAAGACCCATTTCTGCATTAATCGGCATGCAGGTCGTATTTCTGAATTACACAGGAAAACACATGAAAATGCATTCGAAACAAAAAAGGGCGGATCTGAAATAATATGCAATGTGGTTTTGTTCCACATCACATCCGCGCTAATCGGCGAAAATACCTTTTAGCTCTCGTGCTATACTTTAATATTTGCAGGCTGCGACATGTGATAATGACGTGACACTTATCACATCACAACAAAATAACTTAGCCTTCGGCAGTTTGGCGATAAAATTAAATCTTCGAGCATGCTATATGCGATAGTGATTTCACATCGCAAATCAAATAACATAGCCTGCGACAACGTAAAAGGTAAGTGGTAAAACTTGCGCTCGGTGAAATGCGTTGCCCTTGTGAGCTTGACACATGCCCCCCCTTGCGATTGCATCACAAAAAAAATAGAATAACTTGCGAGTGACATAAAGTTAAAGTTTAAACCTTGCGACTTGGGCTCTGCATGTGGCCTAAACAAAGGTAAGTGTGGAAGTCGAAATACAAAGGATTACATGTTGAAGATTGCAGCAAGAAACAGTGAAGGAGGCATCCTAAAACATCATTCTTGATCCTAGTTGGAAAATAATCACCTAAAATACGAGGGGCCCACACAGGTATTTTCGTCGCAAAGTCTATTTTTAGAGTATGTCTATTTTTAGACATGTCGATCATATTCTATGAGTTGCAGGATGTTATTTGTGGATGGTTGATCAAGTTGGAAAAATAGATAGACTTCTATTTTTAGACATATTGGGCGGAATCTATTTTTAGATTGCCAGTCTAAAAATAGATATGTCGAATATTATTAGCTCTTAATAATATTTGGACTGTAAACATTATATTATTCTCTTGGAGCACTTCAGTTAAGTGCACAGATGTGGCACATGAGCTGACAGAAGAAATTACGCTATTGCATGGATACTTCAGTTAGAACTCATGTGACAGAGTTTGGTGGAGTTGATTGAGGGAGTTAATGGAGTTGTGTTCAGTTTAACTAATCTAAACATAGTTGAGCTTTTTGTATCTAGTTTAACTGATTGATACAATTAATGAGAGTAGTGTGAATTAATTATTAATTAATTCACTAATTATAAACTCATTAATCAACTAAAGAATACATCAGTTAACTTCAGTTCATGGACAGTTTCAGTGGAGACCAATGCAGAGATAGGTGAAAGGGCAAGTGTGACTATCAGTTGTGTTTATAAGTGATGCATGATTTGCATCCAACACTTAGTAGAGATGCCTATAAAGATTGCGTGAGCAAGGCTGGGGTAATACATTCTCATCAAGAGACATTCCTCACCAGGGATTGCGCAGTAGAGGCAGGCTATCAAGTGGCAGAGATTGGAGCATCTGTTTTGCTAGATCTAACTTGATTAGTGTGTAGCAAGTGGAGATTATACTGAGAGCTTGTGAGGAGTTTTGTATAATGATTGTTACATGATCTCTATGACATATATAATATATAGATAGTTGGGGGTTTTCAGCTTTAAGCTTTTCCATTACATACTGTGTTCATATGTGTGAATTTTTCCATTACATACTGTGTTCATATCTCTATGATCATTGGAGCAATTGCTAAGCATTGAAGCGGTTGAGTTTTAGGATAAACTTAGGAAAATAAAAATGGAGAAGAATGACAGTATTCTAGTATACTTGAAAAAGTTTGTCCACTGCAGGATTGAGCTTGGGAGTGTAGGAGTTAGTGTGGATGAGGAACGACAAGTCAAGAAGGTTGGGATTCAAGCAAAGAATCTCTATAGACTTGAAGTAGATGGGATGGCTACGGAGCTTCCTACTGTTGGGTAGTGCAAGAAAGACATGCAATTGATGCTTGAGAGGGAGAAAGTTTTGCATGTAGGTAAGAGTGAACCTCGGAATGTGGAGTAGCCACAGGATGAGGATCGTGGAGTGGAGCAACCACTCATGCAGAGAAATTTCGTGCCACATGGGAAGAGGGAGTGCATGTAGTTATACCACTAGGTGAGAGGTGGGGCGACATGCATGAGTAATCCCAAGATGAGATTTCTGGGTAGGATTCATTGAGATGGTGTGGATATCATGAATTGAACCTAGCTACGAGGTACCCACAGAGAAGCAGTAGCATGATCAGTGGGATGTATGCAAGCAGATCAAAGTGACAGTGTCGGATACTGGAGCACGGTTCAGAGTTGACAGCAAGTGCAGAGTGCATGGGTGCAGAGTTCAACAGCGCAGTGGTTCCTGAAGACATGTGCAGTAGCTAAGTAGACGTTGAAGACTTTGATGATAGATGCATCATATTGATTGAGTTGTTTCGAGCCTATTTAGTTTCGGAAGAGGTGCAGAGTAGATGCATGGAGTTGCATGGCGCTTGCAAAGGTTGTAGGGTGAATGCATGGAGTTGCATGTTGCATACAAAGACAGTCCTTTCTTGTTGAGAGGGAGTGTTGAATATTGCAACAAGAAATAGTGAAGGGGGCATCCTGAAACATCATTCCTGATCCTATTTGGAAAATAATCACCTAAACTAAGTGGGGCCCACACAGGTATTTTTTTCGCAAAGTCTATTTTTAGACATGTCGATCATATTCTATGAGTTGCGGGATGCTATTTGTGGATGGTTGATCAGGTTGGAAAAATAGATGGACTTCTATTTTTAGACATATTGGGCTGAATCTATTTTTAGATTTCTAGTCTAAAAATAGATATGTCGAATATTATTAGCTCTTAATAATATTTGGACTTTAAACATTATCTTATTCTCTTGGAGCACTTCAGTTAAGTGCACAGATGTGGCACGGGAGCTGACAAAAGGAATTACGCTATTCCTGAGGGTTATGTGGAGCTATTGCATGGATACTTCAGTTAGAACTCATGTGACAGAGTTTTCTAGAGTTGATTGAGGGAGTTAACAGAGTTGTGTTCAGTTTAACTAATCTAAACATAGTTCAGATATTTGTATCTAGTTTAACTGATTGATACAATTAGTGAGAGTGGTGTGAATTAATTATTAATTAATTCACTAATTATAAACTCATTAATCAACTAAAGAATACATCAGTTAACTTCAGTTCATGGACAGTTTCAATGGAGACCAGTGCAGAGATAGGTGAAAGGGCAAGTGTGACTATCAGTTGTGAATATAAGTGATGCATGATTTGCATCCAAAACTCAGTAGAGATGCCTATAAATACTGTGTGAGCAAGGCTCGGGTAATACATTCTCATCAAGAGGCATTCTTCAGCAGGGATTGTGTAGTAGAGGCAGGCTATCAAGTGGCAGAGATTGGAGCATGTGTTTTGCTAGATCTAGCTTGATTAGTGTGTAGCAAGTGGAGATTATACTGAGAGCTTGTGAGGAGATTTGTATAATTATTTTTACATGATCTCTATGACATATATAACATACATATAGTTGGGGGTTTTCAGCTTTAAGCTTTTCCATTACATATTGTGTTCATATGTGTGAATTTTTATGGTTTTAATGTGTGCATGCAATTGATTTTATTTCCGCATGTGATGATCAATGGTAGAAGAGATTTTGTATTATGCATGAAGTTAAAATAGTGTGTGATCAGGAGAATCTTGGTGTATAACATATCAGTTATTCAAATTTTTACATTGCATTGGTTTGCAAAGTGCGGTAAAATTTTGTAGGTCCTGTCGATATTGCGTCGGCGGTAAAATAACTTAACATGTGAGAAGGCTTATGGTAAGACTTAAATCTTGCGAAATTTGATGAGGTTGTGGGTCCCATTGATATCGCATCGGTGGAAACTTAGCTTGGCTTGTGGATGTGCGAAAGGTAAGTTTAAAAAATTGCGATTGTGAAATTGTGGACAGTAAAGGTCATAAGTTACGATAAGTGCGAAATGAAAATACAAAGGAAATGGTTATTTGTAATGTGGTTGGATGTACGGTAGGTCTCGCTGATATCGCATCGGAGGGGAAATAACTTAACAAAAGAAAAGGCTTATGGGTTAAATCCTAAATGTTGTGAAATGCACTGTGGGCAAAAAATAAAAGGCAAATCAAATGCGATAAGTGAAGAAAAATAAACTTAGAGTATGGCTTGTACTCTATTTGCGATGGTAGCATGAAAATTCCTCCGGCTCCTTAGATCTGCTGTTGTCCTTCCTGCAATCAAAATTAATGAAATTGTGGGCTACGCCACTCTTTATTTATGGTGTTGTTTGGGATTAAAATTCCAACACTCCCCCTTAATCACAACTGCTGCCACCGGTCATTCTCATAAATTTTCTGAGATACTCAAAACGCTTATCAACAAATTGTTCCTCTGTCCTGCAATGCTACAAAAAAATATCACTATTGTTAACCAATTCTCTTATAAAATGATGTTTTGCATCAATATGCTTTTTTGTCTTATGGAAAACAGAATTCTTTGATAATGAAATTGTTGAGATATTATCACAATAAATTGTGGTTCCCTTGTCTTGCTCATGACATAAATCTCTCAGCATTCTTCTCATCCAAATTGTTTGGCATGTTGTTGCTATTATTTCCACATATTCTGCTTCTGTTGTTGATAAAGAAACTATTAGTTGCGTCTTGGAAGCCCATAAAATGGCTCCCAATCCCAAATGAAACACATACTTAGATGTGCTCTTTCTATCATCTACACTTCCAGCCCAATCACTATCAGTGTATCCAATCAACTTAAAATTATCATTTGAGGAGTATAAAACACCATACTCCTTTTTTCCATTCACATACCTCAGAATTCTCTTCCTTCCTTGCTAATATGTCTCCTTTAGAGTCTCCATGAATCTAGAAATTAAATTTGCAACATACAATATCAAGCCTAGTTGTAGTCAAATACATGAGGCTGCCAACTATGCTCCTGTATAATGTCGGATTGAGATTCTTGCTTCAATCTCCCTTAACTTTAACCCCATGACAGTTGTAGTTATTTCTTATTTGTTTTGCTGCAATGTTAAAACTCTTCAAAACTACTGCAACATATTTTTGTTGGGAAATAAAAATTCCCTTTTCATTTTTCTTTACTTATGTGACAAAGAAGTATCTAAATAAAACCAAATTAGTCATTTCAAATTCACTTTTCATGACTTCTTTAAAATCAACAATGAGAGAAACTTCATTGTGAGTAAATATTAAATAATCTACATATAAAACAATGATAAGGATCTTACCATCATTTTCTTTGATGTAGAGTGTGGGTTCACCATCACACTTTTCAAACCCATTTTCTTTCAGGTAAGCATCTATCTTGCTATACCATGCTCTTGGTGCTTGCTTCAGCCCATAAAGAGCTTTCTTTAGCTTGCACACTTTGTGCTCTTGGCCTTAAATCTCATAGCCTGGAGGTTTTTCAACATATACCTCCTCTTTCAACACTCTATTCAATAATGCTGACTTCACATCCATTTGGTAGACTTTCAAATTTTGTTGTGATGTTATCGAAAACACAGTTCTTACTATTTCCATCCTTGCAACAGGTGCAAAGGTTTCCTCATAGTCTCTTCCTTCTTGTTGCTTGTACCCTTTGACAAAAAGTGTTGCTTTGTGCCTTTCAATATTTCCTTCAACATTTCTCTTGGTATTATAGACCCATTTTACTCCAATGACTTCTTTACCTTGTGGGAGTTCCACTAACTCCCATGTGTCATTCTTGACAATTGCACCAATCTCTTCATTCATTTCTTCAATCCATTTTTCTTATTTTACTGCATCTTCAAAATGGATTGGGTCATAAACATGGAAAAACAAAGGAAATAAAGAATTTAGACCATTATTATTATCATCTTATTGCTCATAAATTTCACTCAAATTTCTGAATCTTGGTATTCTTGGCGTTCTTGGAGTTCCACTTGAAATCGAGGGAGTTTTTGATCCCTATGGTGTGCTTGGAGAAGCATTTCCTTGATTTGTCAATGCTATTCTATTTCCTACTTGTGGTGTGCTCTTTTGTGCTTGTGTAGGTGGAGGAGGAGCCACCGTGGAGGAATTATTTTCTATTGTGAATTCCTCTTGCTCTTTGTGAGACACACGTGTCTTCACGTTCACTATTTTCTCTAAGCTTCCATCCCAATATTCTTCTTCAATAAACTACACATCTCTGGTGATTATAAATTTCTTGGTGGATGGATTATAGAGTTTGTAGGCCTTGGACTGATCACTATATCCAACAAAGATACACTTCTCTCCCTGGTTGTACAATTTCTTCCTTGGTTGATCTCAGACATGTGCATAAGACACACATCCAAATACTTTCATGTGAGTGAAAAAATAATTTGTTCCACTCCATGCTTCTTCTAGAACTCTGTTCATAACAGCTTTGGTTTTGGGCATCTATTCAAAATATATGCTACACAATTGACAACTTCAGCACAATACTCATTTGGAAAATGTTTTTCTTTCAACATAATTCCGACCATGTCCATGATGGTCCTATTATTTCTTTCTGCAACACCATTTTGCTGTGGTTTGTACCTTGTGGTAACTTCTTGTGTATGCCATTCTCTCTACAAAAACATAGGAAATATTTGGAGATATATTCTCCGCCTGTCAGTTCTCAGCACTTTGATGTAGTGCCCACTCTGATTCTCAACAAGAACTTTGAAGTGGTAGAACTCTTCAAACACTTCACTCTTATGTTTCAAGAAATACACCCATGTCATTCTAGTGTAATTTATGAATGTCAAAGCATAATTATTGTCAACTAAAGACGGCGTTTCCATTGCTGCACACAAATCTGAGTGGAAAATATATAAGGGTCACTTTTCCCTTATACCCTTCCATGCTGGGAATGATTCTCTATGTTGTTTTCCCAATATGCAACTTTCACATAGCCTATTAGGTTTCTTAATGAGTGGTAATCCTTTTACCACACCCTCTACTATGCAAGAGGTTCAAACCTCCAAAATTGAGATGTCCAAATCTCAAACACCATAACCAATTTTCATGTTTCTCTTCTTCTTGAAAGACCTATTATGTGATTGTTGCTACCAAACCTCATTCCTTCAAGTCTGTTCTGAGCTGGAGAGGAAACATCCTATTCTTTGTCATGTGCACTTCTGCAATGACCCTTTTACTTGGAGGTATGTCCATGATTGTACACACATCATTCTTAAAAGGTACATTGTAGCCCTTGTTCACTAGCTAAATAATGCTCAGAAGGTTACATTTCAAGCCAGGTACATAATATACATTTGACAAAAATTTCTTTTCTCACTTCCTTGTGAGTATTGACACTCTTCATTTTCCCTTGACAAAGACTATACTATCAGTCCCTTTTATCACTTCAAATTTCACATCTTCATCCAGATTCGTAAACATTGCTATGTTTCCAGTCATGTGGTTACTACAACCTGAGTCTAAGAACCATACAACATCTTGTTTTTCTTGTGCTACATTACATGTTAAAAGAACATTACTCTGGTTCTTATCTTGTTTTGCAAAATTTGCATTTTTCCTATTATTCATGTCATTTTGTTTCTTTCTACATTCATTGGCATAGTGCCCATACTTTTTACAATAAATAAATTGGACTTGGGATTTATCATACCTTTGTCCTTTTACTTGATGTTCGCTTGAGCCTTCACTTTCATTATGATTGGTGCTCCTTCCACTTGTGCTTGCAGGGTTGTTTCTTCCACCTATCTGTGGGCTTCTTCCTCTTCCTCGGTAGTTTAATCTTCATCGACCTCTACCTCGAACAAAAGACATTTGTATATTGAATGAATTCTCCAATGAGGATTTCACTATTTTGTTCAGTCTATGTTCATGAGACATCAGGGGTGCATGAATCTCATCCACTGAAACCATTGAGAGATCCTTTGTCTCTCCTATTGCCACTACTATGGCATCAAATCTTGAGGGTAGACTTATCAAGATTTTCTCCACTATTCTTATTTCCTCAAGTGTATCTCCATGAGATGTTATCTGGGTGACCAACCCAATAAAATGTGTGAAGAATGAGTCTATGTTATTAGACTATTTCATACAGAGAGTTTCAAAGTCCCTCCTCATCATTTGTAGCTTTGTTGCCTTCACTTTCTCCATGCCAACTTAGACCTTGTTGCTAGTGCCATCCTTGGGAATATACTCTCATGTACTACTTGAAAGAGATAGAAGATGGCTTTGGAGTCCTTCTTCTTATTATCTCTCAACAAGTCTCTTTCTGTTGTTGTCAAAGCAGCCAGCACTTGTGCGTCTGCTGGTTCTTGGAAACCTTGTTCCACCAGCTCCCATATATCTTTTGAATAAAAAAAGGCTCTTATTGTAATGGCCAAATAATGATAATTCTTCCCATACAAATGTGGTAGTTGGGGATTTTTCGGGCTTGTGCCTACTTCTTCCATCATGATTGTGTTAAAAAAAACAATCTTCTTGTCTTTGTAAAATAGAAGCTTTCTCACTACTAGAGAAATCCACTTCTTCAAATCAATCGTACAGCCTCTACAACAAAGAAAGCGAGATCGTGCTTCTTTGACTGAGGGCCTAGACTTTCTCTGATAGCATGTTGAAAATATTGAAGGAAATCAATAACAGAGGGATGCTCCCTCGCAACACAGAGACTTAAAAAAAAAATGCAGAAATAACAGTCAATTATACATAGGCAGCGTAAAAACACATGAGAGGACTGAAATTTTTTTTCATTCCATCACTCTCTCACTTACATAATGAAAATTACATTGCTTATATCAAAATGGCCGAAGCCTGTAAAACCTAATTCTAATCAATGCTGCTTCAATGCTGTGAACAAAATTTCAACAACATTCTTCCTTGGTTGTCAAAAGACCAATTTTTGTGTTAATAGGCGCGCAGGTCGTATTTCTGAATTACACAGGAAAACACACGAAGACTCATTCAGAACCAAAAAGGGCAGATCTGAAATATTATGCAATGTGGTTTTGTTCCACATCATGTCTGCACTGATCACCAAAAATAAATTTTAGTTCTGGTGCTATACTTTAAAATTTGTGGGCTGCGACATGTGATAGTGATGTGGCACTTATCACATCACAAGAAAAATAACTTAGACTGCAGTGGTTTTGTGATAAAATTAAGTCTTTGCGCATGCGATATGCAATAGCGATATCTCATCACAAATCAAATAAGATAGCTTGCGTCTACGTAAAAGATAAGTGGTAAAACTTGCGCTCGGCGAAATGCGCTCCCCTCCTGAGCTTCACACGTGCACCCTCTTGCAATCGCATAAAAAAAAATAGAATAACTTATGGGCAGCATAAATTTAAATTTTAAAACTTGCGACTTGCGCTCTGTGGGCAGCTTAAACAAAGGTAAGTGTGGAAGTCGAAATATAAAGGATTGCGGTGGTTTTCAAAGTGCAATAAAGATTTGTGGGTCTCACCTATATCGCGTCGATGGTAAAATAACTTAACATGCAGAAAGACTTATGGTAAGAATTAAATATTTTGAAATGCCATGAGGTTGTGGGTCCCACCGATATCGCATTGGCGGAAACTTAACTTAGCTTGTGGATGTGTGGAAGGTAAGTTTAAAAACTTGCGATTATGAAATTGCAGGTGGTACAGGTGGTAGGTTGCGATAAGTATGAAATGAAAAATACTAAGGAAATGGTCATTTGCAATGCGGAGGCTTATGGGTTAAATGCTAAATGTTGCAAAATGCATTGCAGGAAAAAAAAATAGGTAAGTCAAATGTGGTAGGTGAAGAAAAATAAACGAAGAGTATGGCTTGTACTATGTTTTCTGTGTTAGCGTGAAAAATGCCTCTAGATCCTTGGATCTGCTACTAGCTTCTTTCAATATAAATTGTTGAAATTGTGGGTTGTGGCACTCTTTATTTATGGTAGTGGTTGGGAGTAAAATTCCAAGATTAGAATCCTTCCATTCCTTCATGATAAACGATAGTGAGCCTGTTAGCTCTCTACATGTAACATTTTCAGAAAACATGTTATCTCCAAACTCATTCATCACCATGGCCGCTCCCCTATCCAAATCATCTACTCCAAAATCTGGTGAATAGTCTGAGGTAGAGAAGAGAAGATTCCAGCAGGGAGAAGATACCCCGTTCAAATCTTGTAAACTCTCAGGTAGAGTACCTGTATCTCCTACTAAATTATCGGAATTTGGGGATTCCTCATCCACTGAACTCAACATGATACAATTAGAGTTTCTACCTTGTGATTTGACAATATTAACATCTTCCATCCCAAAGGAAATGTGCTCCGAATGATTGTCCGCAATGGAATTGCTCACAGGTAGGTCGCACCATGACATGGAATAAGAATTCAGAGTTTATTTAACATTAAACAATTTGTAGGGTTCATGTGAACCATAACTATTACTGCAACCATAACCATTATAGCCCTTTAGTGTTGCTATTCAGAGTGTCTCACCGTTGTTTTTATTATGAGAGGGGTTGTTTTCAACACATGATTTTGTAGGGAATGAGGAGTTTTTTTATCTTGTCTTGAGATATTGCGCACGTGAATGGGTCTGAGAGTTATCCATAGAGAATTTTTTTTTTCTAATATGAGTGTTCCAATTGTTCTTGATTTGTTCACCCTAGTAGTCTTCTTGATATTAGTGACCACCTGTGGGCATGCATATAGGATTTACGTCAACACTTTTACTATATCAAGTCGAACAAGCAACATGGGGAATGAGTGGATTCTTATAAGTGAATAAATTTTCAGTGATGTAGAAATTATATAATCGATATGTTATATGTCTAATATTACCCTGATCATACACTATTTGACTTCATGCACAATAAAGAAACTATTCGACCATTGATCATCATATGCGGAAATTAAATCAATTACATGCACACATAAAACCATAAAAATTCACACATATGAACACAGTGTTTTACGGGAAATCCTAAAGCTAAAAACCCCAACTATCTGTATATAATATATTTCATAGATATCATGTTAAAATCCTCATACAAATCTGATCATATCAAGCTCTTAGTACAATACAATCGCTACACACTAATCAAGTCCGATCTAGCAAATCCATGCATCGATCTCTGCCACTTGCTAGCCTGCCTCTACTACGCAATCCCTGCCGAAGAATGGATATGAGTGAACTCAAATCCACCTGGATTGCACTGCACAATCCTTATTGGCATCTCCATCAATGTGTGGTGCAAATTCATGCAACAGTATAGTCACAACTGATAGTCACACTTGCTCTTTCACCTACCTCTCCACTAGTCTCCACAGAAACTGTCCATGCACTGTAGTTAACTGATGTATTCTTCAGTTGATTAATGAGTTAATAATTAGTGAATTAATAAAAAAATTATTTCACACCACTCTCACTAGTGTATCAATCAGTTAGAATAGATACAACTAGCTCAACTGTGTCTAACTGAGTTAAACTAAACACAACTCCACCAACTACTTCTACAACTCCACCAAAATTTGTCACATGAGTTCTAACTGAAGTCTCCATGAAATAGCTCCACTTAACCCTCAGGAATAGTGTAATTCCTTCTGTCATCTCCTGTTTCACATCTGTGCACTTAACTGAAGTGTTCCAAGAGAATAAGATAATGTTTAGAGTCCAAATATTATTAAGAGCTAATAATATTCGACATATCTATTTTTAGATTGGCAATCTAAAAATAGATTCCACCCAATATGTCTAAAAATAGAAGTTCATATATTTTTCCAAATTGA
Source organism: Pinus albicaulis (assembly GCA_034641835.2). NCBI lineage: Eukaryota > Viridiplantae > Streptophyta > Pinopsida > Pinales > Pinaceae > Pinus > Pinus albicaulis. Next base: position 1,100,420,411 of record CM076581.1, read on the forward strand.
CCAACCATGCACAAATAGCATCCTGCAACTCATAGAATATGATCGACATGTCTAAAAATAGATATAGTCTAAAAATAGACTTGCGCCAAAAATAGCCTGCGGGCCCACTTAGTGAAGGCGACTCTTTTCACTAAGCTCATCATATTGTTGCAATCTCAACACTCCATCTCAACAAGATAGGGATTATATGCGACCCTGATCCTACCTCTATGGTATTCGAATTTGCTCCTGGTGAGAGCCTTCGTCAAGATATCATCATCCCAATCCTCCGTAGGAACGTAAGAAAGTAACATGATCTTCTGCTGCACAAAATATCTGATATGATGATACCGGATGTCAATGTGTTTAGATGTATCATGAAATACTGGATTAATCAAGAGTTTAATGCAATTTTGATTATCACAATATATCATAGTAGGCTCTAAGTATGAACCGAACAACCCGACCAGGATCTTCCTCATCCATATAGCCTTGCATGTAGCCAAACTTACTGCCATGTACTCAGCCTCCGATGAACTGAGTGCCATGGATCTTTGTTTCTTGTTGTACCAAGAAAATGTTGTAGACCTCATACTGAATATCCCTCCATATGTGCTCTTTTTGTCTGTTGAGCTCCCTACCCAATCTACATCCATGAAGCCATGCCGCTTCACCTCATCTGACTGTCTGTACCATAATCCATATCCCTATGTGCCTCTGAGATATCTCAATACATGCTTCCCTGCCTTCCAAAAGAGCTTGGTAGGCCTAACCATAGCTTGTGAAAGCTGGTTAACAGCATAACATAGGTCCAGTCGTGTATTGACTAGATACATGAGCAAACCAACCAACTGTTGATAAACAGTGTTATCCACTACCTCTGCCGATGTAGCATCCGCTTTCCTCCAACCACCAGGAAGAGGAGTGTCAATAGGCTTGCAGCCTTGCATGTTGAAATTCTCCAGTATCTCTCGGGCATACTTGCTTTGAGACACAAACAGTCCATCACTGCGCTGCCAAATTTCCAATCGCAAGAAATCATGACGGAGGCCCAAGTCCTGCATCTCAAACTCCTTTGCAAGATCAGCCTTGCATGAGAGTATCAACTGTTCATCACCCGTTAAAATCAAATCATCTACATAAAGTACAATGATCAGCAACTTACGCTCCACCACAATCTGGTATATGTTCGGATCCGCCTCACTCTTGGTGAATCCAACACCAGTGAAATAACTGTCTGTCTGTGTGTACGAAGCACGAGGTTCTTGTTTCAACCCATACAACGCTCTTTTGAGCCTACACACATGCGAATTGCTGTTGAAGATCTCGAAACCTTCAGGGTGCTCTATGGACAGCTCCTCCTCAATGACTCTGTTGAGGAATGTAGTCTCCACATCCATCTGATGAATGTTACAACCCATTTGCGCTGAGAGAGCTAGGATGCTTCGTATGGAAGAATACCTTGCGACAGGTGCAAAGGCTTCTTCATAGTGGATCCCCTCGATTTGTGAGAAGCCCCGGGCAACAAATATTGCCTTGTACTTCTCGACGCTCCCATCAGTAGCTTGCTTCACTTTGTAGATCCATCTCAAACCTACCATTGATTTCCCTTCTAGCCTTGGGACAATCTCCCATGCACTATTTCTGACAATCGAATCATACTCTTCCACCATGGCATCTACCAATGCAGGGTCCTCCACAGCTTCCTCAAAAGAATATGGTTCTGTCATGATACACTTTCTCATAAGAGATATGTATCTAGTATATCGGTCAGGTGACTGTCTCTATCTGTGCTGTGATGTAGGTGCTCCTACAATATTCTCTGCATCAAGATTCAGTCGCCCAGCTTCTATAGTGCACTTTCACCGTCTAATGTTTGGCGTTGCATGAGTGGTTTCTTCCACTCTATGAATCTCCTCTTATGGTTGATCAACATTCTGAGGCTCATCCTTAGGAACTAATAGCTCCTCATCTGCATGCAAGTGTAGTTTTCTCTCAAGCGAGCACTTCATGTCTTTCTCCTCATGAAATTTGATATCCCATTGCACAACAGTCTTCTGACTGTCTGGAAAATACAGATGATAGTTGTGGGGCGTTTCTGTGTACCCAAAAAATATCCCAACCTCTGCAGTCAGCTTCAGCTTCTTCCTGGCATCCATCGTCACTTGAATGTAAACATGTGAGCGAAAAATCTTCAAATGAGAAATATCAGGCTTCTTACCATAAAATGCCTCTTCAGGTGTACTCATGCCAGGTACTCTATGAGGATAACCGTTTTTCACATAAACCACAGTGTTGCAAGCTTTAGCCCACAAGTGTATGGGAAGGTCCTGATCATGCAACATCGCCCGTGCAGCACCCACGATCGTTCTATTCTTTCGCTCTGCGACCCCATTCTGCTGTGGGTTATGAGGTGTTATGAGCTCTTTTCGAATTCCTTCCGCGTTACAAAAGTCTTTGAATTCGCCAGAGATGAATTCACCACCATTATCACTCCTAAGAGCCTCCACCTGCTTCCCCGACTCTTTCTCCACTAGTGCCTTGAACTCACAAAACATTGAGAATTTCTTGCTCTTCTTCTGCATGAAGAAGATCCAGCACTTACAAGAAAAGTCATCAAAAAATATCACATAATACATGTGCTTTTCTGTTGAATCTACTGAGAAAGGTCCACATACATCAGTGTGAATTCTCTCTAGGATTGTCGCGGCATGACTATCCTTCTCATTAAATGTGGCTTTCACAAATTTTCCCAAAGTACATCCATTGCACTGATTTGAATATGCAAGTGTACCTTTGGGAAGCCCGGTAGAAATCTGCTGCAAAATTTTCAAAGCTCCATGGTGAAGATGGCCCAATTTCTTGTCCCACAATTCGCCCTCATCCCGGCTCACCACTCCTTCTGCTTTGCCTGCCATTGCTGTGCAACCATCTACCTGCAATTGATAAAGGTTCTTAACTCAAACCCCTATCCTCCGGGTTTCACCAGTTGCCTTACTATGCAGGAAAGTCTTTCCCTCGCTAAAGACAACATCATATCCCTTGTCTTCCAACATCGCCATAGAGATAAGATTCTTCTTCAATCCTAGAACATGCATGACATCCTTCAAGATGAAAGGTTTGCCAAACTCCCTCTCAAAGGAAATGGTCCTGATACCATTTGCGCTGTATCTATCATCATCGCCCATCTCGATGTGCACTCCAAGATCCTTCTCATCCAGATCAGTAAACAAATCTTTGTCTCCAGTCATATGGAAAGACGCACCACTGTCAAGAAACCAAACTAATCCCATCAAACTTGAGACCAAGCATGAGATCAACGAAAAATCTAGCTCAAAATGCGAGGCTAAGGCCTCTCCAGCTGGAGATCTAGCAGCCTGCTTATTTTTCTTCTTCTGTGGACAATTATTGGCGTAATGTCCGTGTTGGTGATAGTGAAAGCACTTCACCATGGACATGTCCCGCTTCTTGCCTTTCGCACCAAATTGAGAAGGATTTTTCTTTCCCTTCCCTTTCCTTGCTTTGGCAGCCAAAGCAAAATTTTCTTCATCTTCATTCGTCGATGAAGATCCATCCCTGGTACTCTGGCTTATCTCCTCCTACACAAGATCCAACCAAAGTCGCTCCCATCCCTGCAGTTTCTCCCAACCATTGACAGAGTCCTCATAGGAATTCCAACTCTTTGGAAGCCCAAGGAGAGCCAAGCTCACCAAGTTATCTTCATCTATAGTAACCCCCACACTTTCTATCTCGTCCTTGCACTGCACAAACTTTGTGAGGTACTTGGGTATACTTTCCCCCTTCTCCATTTTTATTTTCCTGAGCTTGTCTTTGAGTGCCAACTTCCTTTGGTCGCTCTTTCTTTGGAACAAGTCTATCAAAGATTTCCACAACAAGAATGGAGAAGCTTTACCATGAAGGCTGGACACTATATGGTCCTTCACACCTCCCAACAAAATCCTTCGTCATATTGCTGTCTTCTTTTGCCATGCGTCAAGTGCGGCAGCATCGCTAGAAGCAAGTTTTGGAATTTTTGCATCTATGAACTCCTTCAACCCATTATCCTCCAACACCACCTCCATATTGTCCTTCCATGCAATATAATTCAAGCTTCCCTCAAGGGCATCCTCCAATCGTAATCCGTTGAAAGAAATCTCAACTTTGACACCAAGAAAACACTACTGCAAATTCGAATTGCACCAACACAAAACTCAACCGCTTCAATGATTTGCAATTGCTCCAATGATCAATATCACTTTGATACCATGTAGAAATTATATAAATGATATTTTATATGTCTAATATTCTCTTGATCATACACTATTTGACTTCATGCATAGTACAACATCTATTCCACCATTGATCATCATATGCGAAAATTAAATCAATTTCATGCACACATTGAAACCATAAAAATTCACACATATGAACACATTGTTTTACAGGAAATCCTGAAGAAAAAAACCAAAATTATCTGTATATAATATATGTCATAGATATCACGTAACAATCCTCATACAAAGCTGATCATATCAAGCTCTCAGTACAACACAATTGCTACACACTAATCAGGTATGATCTAGAAAATCCATGCACCGATCTTTGCCACCTGCTAGCCTGCCTCTACTGCGCAATCCATACTAAAGAATGGCTCTGAATGAACTCGAATCCACCTGGCTTGCACTGCACAATCGTCATTGGCATCTCCATCAACGTGTGGTGCTCACAACTGATAGTCACACTTGCTCTTTCACCTACCTCTCCACTGGTCTCCACTGAAACTGTCCATGCATTGTAGTTAACTGATGTATTCTTTAATTGATTAATGAGTTAATAATTAGTGAATTAATTGTAATTAAATCACACCACTCTCACTAGTGTATCAATCAGTTAGACTAGATACAACTAGCTCAACTATGTCTAACTGAGTTAAACTGAACATAACTCCACCAACTACTTCTACAACTCCACCAAACTCTATCACATGAGTTCTAACTGAAGTCTCCATGAAATAGCTCCACTTAACCCTCAGGAATAGCGTAACTCCTTCTATCAGCTTCTGTGCCACATCTGTGCACTTCACTGAAGTGCTCCAAAAGAATAAGATAATGTTTAGAGTCCAAATATTATTAAGAGCTAATAATATAAGTCCAATATAAAAATAGATTCCGGCCAATATGTCTAAAACTATAAGTCCATCTATTTTTCCAACTTTACCAACCATCCACAAATAGCATCCTATAACTCATAGAATAGGATCGACATGTCTAAAAATAGACATAGTCTAGAAATAGACTTGTGCCAAAAATAGCCTGCGGGCCCACTTAATGAAGGCGACTCTTTTGACTAATCTCATCATCTTGTTGCAATCTCAACAAGTGATTTTCCATGTACTGATTACCAAGAAGGCGTTGCAGCGAATTATAAGTGCGTCCTCATCTGGTGAAATGCTTTTATGTTTAATGTCGAGGAGAAGATAGTTTAGCCAGCGTAATCTCCAATGAAATCTTAGATTAATTAGTCATTTAATAGGGACCGAATAATTTTGGATAGACTTTCCCCAAATAACACGGACCGAAATCTTAAATAGAAGTATGAGTTGTAGTTATAAGTTCAAATTCTTATGGAAATCCTAAATAGAAGTATGACTTATAGTTATCAAGTTCAAATTCTTACTGAAATCTTAAATAGAAGTATGTGGCATAGTTTCCAAGTTTAAATTTGGATTTGAATTCTATATTATAGATAAAAGTTTGAATAAATAAATTTTAATAAAAAAAATTTGAGATTATATATTGTAAAGATAGGCATTATATATTGTAAAGAAAGACATTATATATGGTAAAAACTTGTCTTTTCAAGAAGAATACCTTTTACTCATTATTTTTTGAATTCATTTTGAATTAAAAATCACACTTATCACTTTGTTTCAAAACTTCTATTTCTTTTTAAATTGAAATTTAAAATACTTTTCTAATTTAAAAAATTATTTATCTAAATTTATACATAATAAATATAATCATATTTAAAAACTATATAAAATCCCCAAAATAATCACTTTTAAAATTAAGAATTTATTATTACAATTTCACACAAAGTTTCATTCTTCTCTTGTTTTTCTAGGCTTTTTAGGTCATTTGAAAGAAAAAATGAAATTCTACTTCCATTTTCTTTGTATCTTCTTGCCTCCTGTCTACACTCCATCCCAATACTATGTATCTATGTAAATACTCATTCTTTCTGTGTAAACTCCATTCCACTATTACCTATTTGTAAAGAAAGACATTATATATGGTAAAAACATGTCTTTCAAGAAGAATACATTTTTCTCATTATTTTCTAATTCATTTTGAATTAGAAATCACACTTATCACTTTGTTTCAAAACTTCTATTTCTTTTTAAATTTAAATTTAAAATACTTTTCTAATTTAAAAAGATATTTATTTAAATTTCTACATAATAAATGTAATCATATTTATAAAATATATAAAATCCCCAAAATAATCACTTTTAAAATTAAGACTTTATTATTACAATTTCACACAAACTTTCATTCCTCTCTTGTGTTTCTAGGCTTTTTATGTCATTTGAAAGAAAAAATGAAATTCTACTTCCATTTTCTTTGTATATTCTTGCCTCATGTCTACACTCCATCCCAATACTCTGTGTTTATGTAAATGCTCATTCTTTCTATGTAAACTCCATTCCACTATTACCTATTTTTGTGCATATTGACTTTAACGTTCTCTAGTCTTGAATGTATAACCAACCCCTGGTTAAACTACTAAGATTTTAATTAATATTTTATTAAATAAACATTGATCTTGAGGACCAAATAGAATAATTTACAATCTTGAAAACCAAATATAATAATTTACAATTCTACGTAGATCTATTCACGAAATAAATAAATTTTCTTTTTATAAATAAAAGACATTATATTCTATTCCGTTGAAACAAATACATTTTGTAGATTTCTAGATTTTTGTTACTTTACAAAATGTTCCAAAGCAATCAATTGCTTAGCATATATAAAGTGGAAATTCCCCCTCCACTCCCCCCCCCCGCTCCCTCGCTCCCCTGCTCCCCACATTTTTAAGAGTAATGAAGTAAAATAAAAGTTGTTCTTTCTTCTTTTCTAAGTTCCATCCATCCATCCATGAATAGGGTTTATCATGACTAAGAGTAGGGTTTATCAGGTCTAACTGTCGGTAAAAAAAATGATGTCCAAGATTAGGATGTTGTGACAACTCCTTATCGAGATCGGAGTGGTCAGATTCATGATTCATCAAAACTGGTGTATGATATGTGTTGGTATTGCTGTAAATTTGAAATTGTATTCTCTTCACTGTAGCCATTCAAGTTATGCATTCTACTAAATCCCATCAATTCTACTGAATATTAAAAATATATGTAAATAAAAAATACGTTCGTTCTCATAAAACTAGAATTCACCTATTTTTTTGTGGAGATTTGTCCATCTACCACTATCTCCATGAATTCGAATGTGTTCAAAAAGAAGCGTACCCTCCTTTCTGGTCCAGTTCATGCAGTTGAGCCCTTTTTTTTGAGTAGCAAGGGGATCTATCCATGTTCATATTTTGTTTTGCTCGTAATTCCAGAACTCACAAACTCCTCTGTTGGGAGTACACAACCACTGCACTTCCTTTGCTGCTTCTCTTTGGTAAAGACGTTGAACATATATAGCAACAATTAAACTAGATTCTGCCTGCTCAAAATGACTTTTGAGAATAATGTTTAAATCTCCATGTAATTGCTGACATTAGTTAGTAGATTTTTTTATTCTCTGTTATTAAAATTAGTGCATCAAATTATTAGGATGGCCAGTGCTCAGAATCATTGGAAATGGTCAGAATGAATAATTAGTGGTTGATAAATAATAGAATTAGTAATCGATTTATTATATAAGAATGTATTTACATACATGTTTCAATGTGAGATTTAGAAGTTGAGTAGTGGTCTGTGTTTTTATTTTCTTTCATTGTTTTTTTTATATGTCATAAATATTTTTGTTTATTATTTGGCTTAAAGAGCAGTGGCCATTTTAGATTCTACAATTGGTACTAGAGCAAGCAAAATTGTTTTGGGTTAAACTTTTATTGTTGGAATTTCACCAAAGTTAAAAATGTCAAATTCTAACATGCCTGTTCCAGAATTTGATGGGAATGATTATGATTATTGGTGCATTAAGGTGTTGACCTTTTTTATTGGAAGATATTAGTAGGATATTTTTGAATAAGGTATGATGAGCCAGATGATTGGAATTCCCTTACAGCTAATGAAAGAAAAACAAGAAAGGAAGCAAGGAAGAAGAATGCTCAAGATTTGTTTCACATTCAGATAGCTCTTGATAAGAGCTTATTTCCATGAATATCAGGAGCAATAAGAACCAAATATGCATGGAAGACTCCACAAGAATCTTACCAAGGTACTTATCAAGTTAATGTGGTTAAGCTTCAGATGTTGAAGTGAAAGTTCGAGAATCTCAAGATGAAAGAAGATGAAAGTATAAGTGGCTACTATGTGAGACTCAAAGATGTGGTCAATAAAATGGCTACACTTGGGGAAATGGTAAGTAATGAAGTTTTAATAAAAAGGTATTGAGATCTGTAACACCTAGATGGAATAATGTTGCCATAATATTAGAAGAAAGCAAGGATTTGAAACAATTAAAGTTTGATCAGTTGGTTGGGTCTCCCATGTCTCATGAAGAGATATTGAGAGACACTTTTGAAGTTGTAGAGAAATATTTTTCCTCTAAATTAAAAATTACACAGAATGAAGATGCAAGCAGAAGTAGTGTTAAAACCAATCAAGATTGAGGTAAATGGCAAAGCCAAAAAATTTCTAGAGGTAGAGGAAGAGGTGGCTCAAGAGGAAGAGGTACTTCCACAGGAAGAGGTAGAGGTAAATTTGATAAGAAAAATGTTCAATGTAACTATTGTAACAGGTATGGCCACTTTGAAAGAGAATGCAGATTGAAAGAAGGTAAAAATGCTAACTATGCTCAAGAAAGTAATGACTATCCTCCAAATCAATTATTTTTATCTTATGGAAAAGGTGAAAATACTAGTAAAGATGTTAGGTACATAGATTCTCAATGCTCTAATCATATGACAGGGAATGAGAATTTTTTTTCAGCCAAGGATGGAAGTTTTAAATCCAAGGTCAAGCTTGGTGATGATAAATACTTGGAGGTTGCTGCCAAAGGAGCTATGGAGATCCAAACACAATAATTTATAAAGAATATTCATGATATTTATTATACTCCACAATTGAAGCACAAATTTTCAAGTGTTGGGAAGCTATGTGAGAAAAATTGTAAAGTAGTCTTTGAAAATAAGACATGTACTATCTATGATAAGAATAAGGGAAATAGGGTGATCACTGTTGTGCCTATGAAAAGAAATAGGATTTTTCCCTTGACTTTTGATTAAAATAACAACAACCTTTCAAATATGGCTTATCAAGTTGGCTATGGAATCTCAGGTATGCGCATTTAAATTTTCAGAGTTTTAATTTCTAACCTCAAATGCATTAGTTTCTGGTTTTCCCAAGGTAGTGGAGCATAAGGAGGCTTGTGAAGGATGTGTTAAAGGCAAGCATGCAAGGGAAAGGTTCCCAAAGGGAAATGCATGGAGGTCTCATCACCCACTTCAGCTTGTTCATTCAGACATATGTGATCCTATGCAGACTAATAGTTTCGGTAAATCATCATATTTCATCACTTTTATTGATGATTACTCAAGAATTTGTTGGGTATATTTTTTGAAGGAAAAAGGTGATGCCCTGAATACATTCAAGAAGTTAAAATCACTTGTATAAAATGAGAAAGGTTGCAAGATCAAATATTTGTGGACTAACCGTGGAGGAGAATTTCGCTCAAAAGCTTTCTAGAGTTATTATGATATGAATGGCATTAGGAGGAAACATACTATAGCATACACACCCCAACAACATGGCATATCTAAAAGGGAGAATCCCACTGTGGTTGAAATGGCAAGGTGCATGTTACAAACTAATGGATTGAGAAATTCTTATTGGGGAGATGCAGTTGCTACAGAAGTGTACATCCTCAATCGTAGCCCCTCTAGTGCACTAGAGAAGATGACTCCTTATGATGCCTGGTATGGAAAAAAGACTAATGTTAATCATTTCAAAGTTTTTGGTTGTTTGCCTTATGTGCATGTACTTAATCAAAATAGAAAAAATTTAGATGCAAAGAGTGAGTTATGCATTTTAATTGAGTATAGTGAGACAAGCAAGGCTTATGAATTGTATAATCCCCTCACTAACAAGCTTCTTGTATCAAGAGATGTAATTTTTTATGAAGGCGGATTTCATGGTCATAAAAAAGTCCATGTTGAGAAGACAAAATATGTTTTGAATGATGATATAATTTCTTATATTGAGTAGCAAACTAATGCTTTCGTATCTAGTGGTTTAACTCAACCAAGGAGCCCTTCATCAATTTCTTCAGCATCATGTTCAACTCCAACTTCTTCTCCAAGTTATACAAGGAAGGTAAGGAGATTTAGTGATATATATTAGAGGAGTGCAAATCAAGCACATCAAGAAAACCAAATAGGTGAGACAATGGATTTTGCTTTATTAGCCAAGGTTGATTTTGAGCCATCATGTTTTGAATATGCATGTACTAATGAGGTTCACGTGCAAGATATGCAATAAGAGATGGATTCCATTCACAGCAATGACACTTGGGAATTTACAAAGCTTTCATATGACAAGAAAAATACTGGCGCCAAATGTAACACCTCCAGTGTAAGGAATTTTTTTTTTTTTTTTTTTTTTCATTGTTATTGACATGTTGGCTGAGTACCAAGTTCAGAAATGGGGTATTTATTTCCACCTACTATTATATTTTCCTCTATCCCTTCAATTTCTCCTTTAAATTTTAATATCTCTTTTTCCCTATCCCCTTTTAATAACATTTAATATTTTCAATGTTTACAGTTCACCCATATACATAAAATCCTATATATAAATATATAAACCACCTATATATAAATAAATATCATATATATAATTATATATAACACATATATATATATTTCTTTGGATAAAATTATCTTTGAATGCGCATACCCCATTTCATAACCCATATATATACATATATCCCATATGTATACATACACCTTGGTAACACAAATTTGAGGGCGCTCGCATATATAAAACACTGCACGAATTATCTATTCACCACGTATATCTCTATCCTTTGAAAACCGATTATATCTTCCCAAGATGGCATTTACACATAGGGAAATTATAATGGCGAATAAATTGAATCATCCATTTGCATGTAATACATAGTATATAGTCAATTAACGCCGTGTAGGTTGACCATCGTATGATTTCAGCATTCGAATTTCTGATATATATATATGTTTTGGTTTTATAGGGCGGTGATTTTACATACTACAGGCAGCCACAGTGGTTGTTAAATCGGGGACTGGAGATTCGTGGCTTCCTTGCCATTTCCCATTGCATGCAGCACAAATTTTACAGCTACCCCTAATGGGTCATAGTTTTATGGTTCTGGCCAGATCTAGCCATCCCTACTGCGTTAATCAAGTAAGAATAGTTAACTGCTGTGCCGACATGGATACGCGTGGTTCCTCACCGGTTAAACTCATAGGCGTTTTATGCACATGATTAGTTTCCATATTTCATTAGGCTATGATAATTCTGTTCGCAGAGAATTAAAGGTTACGTATTGTTGCATTTGTTTTACTCTAGAAATTTCAGTTCCCATTTTGTTTAATGCCACACAGCAAACATAATATGACAAGATTTTCAATGTCGGTTTGACCGGTGAACAGGTATTGGAATAGAACTATTCCATAACAGATTCGCTAATATCAATTAAATGGGTATAGATAAGCCCTAGAATGCCATGGACGTTAATAGATGTAAAATCCGAGGGTATTGGATTGATGCGAGCCTACTGCATAAGAAATCGAATAGTCATTATGGTTTTACATAGTTTGACCATACGCCAAGTCGCATCGACATAGGGTACATATATATATATATATTTTCCTCACTACAATATTCTTTTATAATCGTTGATTTTAATGAGTCTTTGGTTTAACTCGCGGCTCTTACGTTTTTTTTTATTTTTATGCATATATATATGTAACGTTATTATTTTAGGTTGCGGCACTTATATTCTCTTTTTCTTTTGATGTATACATATATGTATTCAATAGTACTTTAGTAGAGGACATTAATTATAAATAAATTCTTTTGCTATGATACTTGGTTAATATATAGATATTTTTGTTAAATGCTTATACATGTATTCAATACTTCATTTGATAGTGTACATTCAGCACATATTAAATCCATTGCCATAACATTTATTTCAAGGGTTAGAGGTAAATTTAAAACGCAATATGCCCTATAATTGCTATGAATGCCATAATACTCATATAGAGTAGAAGTACTTCTTTATCTAGAAGAATTTCGAATTTCATATTCTAATGTCTTTACTTTCTTTACCTCAGTTCTGCTACAATATTTTTCTAATATACTTATGAGCATATAATATCACCTTGTATCTACATAAAAGAAGAAAATATTTAATTATCTGTAGAGACTAAGTAACTTCAGATTTAAACCGACCTTGGTTTAGAGTTTCTGGGGTTTCTACTCTATGGATTTATGGTCTACAACTAACCAGAATCTGGAAGGCGAAAGCCTTGGGATGGACTCTGGTAAATGTAGTACTAAAATCAATCATACCATCAAATTTGATTTTATATGTAGCCAATTCATACTATCATAAAACAAAATAACAAGAAATTCAGAACATACCACAATTGCGAATGACCAACCTCCCAACCATAGAGTCCTCTTTGTCTCCCAGGACTCACCCCCGAGCTGAGATCACCTCCCAGAACAGACCAACCTCTGATCTGCCTAGGAGCATCTTATTTAAGCTCATATTTCCCCAAAGCATGTTTCTAATTCTGCGTCCAGAATAGCAGGATGCTTTCTTTCCTGTTTAGCCTAGGCTTCCCATTTGGGACTCTTTAAAGTTGTTTTATGCTTTTCCTCAGCTTTTCCAGCTTTTCTTACCTCTTCCCAACTACTTTCCTCTTCATTGGGGAAATTTAGATTCCTCCTTAGAATCTAAATTAATTTCTTTCAAGGATTTTTGAAAGATTGTGGGGATTTGTTGCCTTATCCATCCTCATGGATTTGGAAAGTGATCTCTAGTTCTCATCTTGGTCAAAATGCACAATCATTTTATTTATTTCATCAATTTAAATATTAAATTACATTCACACCATACTTATCCTTTGGGGTCCACTCCCCTTAGGATTAAATTTCAAATGTCTAACTTTTTCAATTTCAACACAGAAATTGGGGGTGTTACATATTCCCCCTCTGAAACTAAACACCGTCCTTGGTGTTGTTATTCAACTACCAGAGTTCACTTAAACAAAAATGGATATTTTTCCATCATTTCCGCTTCCCTTTCCCAGGTAGCTTCTTCAGCAGTCAAGTGCTTCCACTGCACTTTTACTCTGCCTACTGTTCTGTTTCTCAATTCAATTTCTTCCCGCTCCAATATTTGAAGCGGTTCTGGCAGAAACTCCCCTTCTGGTTCCACCTGTACAACATTCCAATCAACTATGTGAGAAGCATCATGCACATATATTTTTAATAATGAAATATGAAACACATCATGCACTCTAACATGGGGTGGTAAGGCCAGCTTGTAAGCCACTGGTCCCACCCTTTCTAAAATTTCAAAAGGCCCACAATATCTAGAAGCAAGTTCCGAAAACATTTGCTACTTGAGCTGTTCCGAAAGTAGATTTCACTGGTATAAAGTGGGAAGCTTTGGTTAAAGTGTCTACTACCACCATTACAGAATCATGTTGATATTTGGTTTTAGGTAGTCCTGTTATAAAATCCAAGGAAACTGTGTCCCATTTCCATTTTCCAATTGGCAAAGGGTTTAGAAGACCTGCTGGATGTTGATGCTCAACCTTGACCAGTTGACATTCCATACACCTACTTACATACTCTGCCACATCTCTCTTCATTCCTGGCCAGAACAACTTCTTTTTCAAGGCTGTTAACATCTTCTGGTATCCTGGATGTCCTGCATAAGGCTGTTTGTGATATTCATCCAAAATTTCTCTTTTTAATGACTCTACATTAGGAATATACAACCTGTTTTTGTAACATAGTAGCCCTTCTTGATTTTGAGTAAAGTCAGTTTTATCCCTTTTCTGTAGTTTCACCAAGAGTGTTTCATAGTTTGGGTCTTGGCTGGCTTCTTTTCTCACCAACTCTTCTATCTCAATCTGGCCACTACTCCCAATACTGTTTAAATTTTGACAAGCATTTCTACTTAAGGCATCAGCAACTTTATTTTATTTCCCCTTGATATGTTTTATGTCCATATCAAATTCACTTAAAAAGGACAACCATCTGGCTTGTCTTGCATTCAGGTCAGTTTGAGAAAAAAAATATTTGAGGCTAATATGATCAGTCATCAATGTGAACTTTTTCACAAGAACATAGTGCCGCCACATTTTCAGTGCATGGATAATAGCTGCAAATTCTAAATCATATGCACTATAATTATGTTCATGTATTTTCAGTTTCCTAGATTCATATGCAATAATTGAATTTTCCTGCAATAGGACTCCTCCTAGCCCCTCTCTGCAGGCATCTGTACATACAACAAACTCTTTATCAGGATCAGAAATTTTTAGTATAGGGGCTGAAATAAGTTTTTGTTTCAATTGTTCGAAACTGTTTTGACATTTCTCAGTCCACACGAACTTGACACCCTTTCTTTGCAATGAAGTGATGGGATGTGCTATGGCAGAAAATCTTTCCACAAATCTACGATAGTAGCCTGCCATCCCCATGAATGGCCTTACTGCTGAAACATCAGTTGGGACTGGGCATTCCTTAATTGCTTTTATCTTTTAGGGGTCAACGGCAAGCCCTTTTTCAGAAATAATATGACCCAAATATTGAATCTTATCCTTGTAAAATTCACATTTACTGAACTTGGCATATAGCTGATTTTCTTTCAGAGTTTGCAACACTATCCGCAGATGTTCCTTGTGTTCCTCTTTGTTTTTGGAGTAGACTAAAATATCATCTATGAACACTAGAACAAACTTATCCAAATACTTATTTAACACACTGTTCATCAGGCACATAAAGGTGGCAGGGGCATTTGTCAGACCAAAAGGTAGGACTACAAATTCGTAGTGTCGATACCGGGTTCGCAAATCTGTTTTGCTACTGTCTTCTTCTTTGATTCTGAGCTGGTGATACCCAGTCCTTAAGTCAATCTTTGAAAAAACTGAGGCCCCTCTCACTTGATCAAAAAGATCATCAATTCTAGGAAGTGGATATCTATTCTTAATGGTCAACTTGTTCAGTTGACGATAATCAATGCACATCCTAAAAGTTCCATCCTTCTTTTTAACAAACAAAACAGGTGCTCCCCACGGAGACACACTTGGTCTAATGTAACCTTTATCCAGTAATTCTTGCAACTGCATCTTCAACTCCATAAGTTCTGGCGGACTCATCTGATAGGGGGCTCGGGAAACAGGTGTGGCTCCCAGTACCAGATCTATGGAAAATTCAATTTCTCTTTTGGGGGGAAGATGAGGAATCTCATCTGGGAAAACTTCTTTAAATTCTCTTACCACAGGTAGTTCACTCAGCAGATTTTCTTCAGTTCTCTGTTCTACTTCTTCCACATGTCCCGCATAGACTTGGTATCCTTTTCGAGCTGTTATTTTCAATTGTAAGGCTGATATTTGTCTTACTGAAATGGATTTTGGTTTCCCTTTTAGTGTAAAAGGTTTCCCTTCTTCATCCACACAATGCAGGGTTTTATCCCAGCAGTTCATCAGAGCTTTCTTCTTTTCCAGCCAATCCATTCCTATCATCATATCATAGGATCCTAATGGCAATATGTTCAAATTTACTTCTGTTGGAAAACCATTTAACTGTATTGCTGTTTTGGGCAACTTATGTGTGACTTTTCTCTTAGTTCCAGTGGCCAGCTGTACCAACCATGACTGCTGAAATTTTTCAGGTTTAATTTTACATTTTTCTACAATTCCAGGACTAATGTAACTCAAAGAAGCACCTGGATCAATCAAAACAGTAATAGGTAGGTCATAAATCTTACCCTCCATTTCCACCATGGTTGCTTGATGTTCGGCTTGCCGATTTTCCAAGGCTGCACTGATAGTTGGTATATTTCTGGCTATGTCATTTAATGTTGTTTCCTCTCGCTCTCTGCTGATCATGTGTATATTTCGATGGGGGCAGTCCCTCATCATATGGGGTTCTCCACAGCCCCAACATTTCAAAGGTTCCTTCATTCTGACTGTCCCTTCCTTTTTATTGTTCCCTTCTACTGGTTTTGAAGCCACTTGGGACTGAGCAGTTTGACTTTATTTTGGTTTATTGAATTTTTTCCGCTGATGATCTCTACCAAAATTTCTTAGATATGCTAGTTTTTGTCTTTTACCTTTGAACTCACCCTTGTTTGGCCAGCTCTTCCCTTGTTCAGATTTACCTTTAAACTGCTGATAGCATAATCTTGCTTTTCTAACAGCTTGATCCATTTTCTTTGGGTTGTCAAACTCAATTTTCTCCTTGTACACAGTAGGCAAACAATTTAAAAACCTTTGCACTTTTGCCTTTTATTCCCTAATGTAAGGGACATACCTCAGTAAATTAGTAAACTTAGTGACAAACTCATCGATGGTGAGCTGTCCTAGTCTAAGTTCATGGAATTCTTTAGCTTTGTCGTCATAGTAACGCTCATTCAAGTAGCGATTTTTGAACTTAACCTGGAAATATTCCCAAGTAACTGTCTTTTCATCAATGTCATGCACCGTCTTTGTCTTTTCCCACCACAGTGTAGCTTTTCCTTGTATCTGGTACATAGCTAATCTGGCCTTCAGATTGCTTTCATATTCATAAAATTGGAAATACTTGATCATGTTCAGCAACCAAGCTTCAACATCTTCTTCCTTCTCCCCATCATAGGAGGGAGGTTTGATCTTTCTAAATTCTCCCTGCAATTCTCTTTTCTGCTTATGTTGATGTCTAGCTGCAGCCTCATCCTCAGACTCATCCATCTTTCTTTTACCATAACCTTCGCCTTCCCGGCTGTTCCGGGAAGTTAGCTCTCCGATGAGCTTTTCCTGCTCCTTACTGGCTGATGACAACATGTCATTCTGGCTTCTTAGTTCAGCCAATTCTCGTTGCATCCTGTGCAACATGGCCATTACCGGGGCATTGGGATCTGGAGTAGCAAACTCATCACGCAGATCCACATAAATTCCTCCCTCTTAAGCCATTTTAGCACCACTGTACACACTCATACATTTGATTAATAAAACAAAAAAAACGATCTCTACAATGTTCAATAATATTCAGAATTCAGTGAGCACAATAACAACATCCCAATTTTTGCACTTGAGCTCCGATACCATTTGTAACACCTCCAGTGTAAGGAAATTTTTTTTTTTTTTTTTTCATTGTTATTGACATGTTGGCTGAATACCAAGTTCAGAAATGGGGTATTTATTTCCATCTACTATTATATCTTCCTCTACCCCTTCAATTTCTCCTTTAAATTTTAATATCTCTTTTTCCCTATCCCCTTTTAATAACATTTAATATTTTCAATGTTTACAGTTCACCCATATACATAAAATCCTATGCCTCTATTAAGGCCCCTATCTACATTCATTTCTTATACCATCTATATCACCTATATCACTTATAGGTCAATACATAATGCCTATTTATAAATATATAAACCACCTATATATAAATAAATATCACATATATAATTATATATAACACATATATATATTTCTTTGGATAAAATTATCTTTGAATGCGTATACCCCATTTCATAACCCATATATACATATATCCCATATGTATACATACACCTTGGTAACACAAATTTGAGGGCGCTCACATATATAAAACACTGCATGAATTATCTATTCACCACGTATATCTCTATCCTTTGAAAACCGATTATATCTTCCCAAGCTGGCATTTAGATTTAGGGTAATTATAATGGCGAATAAATTGAATCATCCGATTGCATGTAATACATAGTATATAGTCAATTAACGCCGTGTAGGTTGACCATCGTATGATTTCAGCATTCGAATTTCTGATATATATATATGTATGGTTTGGCGTTCGATTTCTCACCTACGTTATATCAAACTACTATACCGGTCACGTTTTATGTGGGTACGCTCCCACTATACATATATATCAACATGGAATCTTGTTTAAATTCCCATCATATCTATTTTTGATATAACCATTACTCTAATGTAAAGTCCCTCTTGCGTGATGGCTACTGTATAATTTGCTTATGCACCATTATCTGCATTTCACAGATCTGGTACGTAGAGTATTAACGCGTTGTTTCATGTTTATTGCAGAGTGCAGTTGGCCAGCAGGCCACGGCAGGGTTCTGCCTTTAATGGCATGAGTACTCGCCACGTCCCTCAATCAGTTTCGTGTAGGAACAAGGATACCCGTGTTTCCCTCTAATGCGTTGAAAGTTCGCAAGGTACCGGTCTGCATTCAATTTTCTTTTGCATCGGGAAAATTTGATTTTATTTACCCCAGTACTAACGCTCAGTGCAACCGGCATGTGTCGCCAATAGTTGTGCGGCCCTAATGCGGCTCATTTCAGCAGAAACGGAGCGCCGAGTTTCAGCCGAAATTTCGCCGGCACCGTACTGAAAATTACAGTGGAAGAAAAATCGAGATGAGAGGGTACTGCTTGGCCCATCCGTCATGATTTCTAAAATCCCCTTCGGGATTTTCTTTATGCAACTCTCGGCTATGCAGACTATGGTTAGCGCCTCCGCCCTACACGCTAAACCTGAATCCCGCCTCCGTGTGCACAGTGGTGTACTCGTGGAAACTAGACAGCGGTTTTCCCCTTTTTAACCTACGTTCTTGCCATTGTTCATCATTCCTGAGTTTAGTTCTTTTGTATCTCTCATTCATTTCTTTTCTCTCTACGCCTCAGCTCTCTGTGTCGCCTGGCGTTTATGATAATGGAGACCGGGTCAGCACCGGCATTGCGGTAGTCTGATTAGTCGAGCAGCACAGGTGTGGCTCGATACAGAAATGAAACCTTTGTTTACTTTGTTCGTATTTTTTTTTCCTCTAATATTTCTTCCCTACGATATTGTAACACGTTCTTTTCTTTTGTTGGTGGTTCTGTCACAGTTGCTACATTTTCTGCTACCCCGCGAAGGGAATCTTGTTTGAATGAAAATAGATAAGAGACGTGGGGTATTTTAAATGCCGTGTTCCTTCCCAACCTAACTCAGATCTGTTGTTCGTTTTGTTTGTTTGTATTAAATTTTATGTTACTCCATTGCCATTAAACCCTCGTTTCACAGAAGTGATCAGGTGGGACGTCTCGGCCAAGGGGCGAGAGGCATCTGGTTGAACTCGCTCCCCTGTCGTAGTCGCATTGTTAGAAGAGGTTAGGGTAAGTGATCTTACGCATCTTCTCATAATTACATTCCCTACCGTCTCAGCTTTGCTATTGTTATCCTTTGTATTCAAATGGGATGCCAGTTTATATTGCATCGATAACCACTGTTATGACTTTAACCTGGTAGGATTAGACTGAACGTTTATATTGACCAAACCATTCTTACTTCCCACTTCAGGGACAGAATGTGAAGTAAGGGATTTCTATGAATAACCCTTGACATTCTAACTGTAACCAAAGCATTATATTCTAACTTCAACGTATTTACCACTGCTATGGATTTGGTTATGATATATGCGCTACTCAATGTTTTTCTGTGTTATCACATGATCCGTCAGACAGCAACTACTAACCTAATCCAGTTTTGGTTTTATAGGGCAGCGATTTTTCATACTTCAGGCAGCCACGGTGGTTGTTAAATCGGGGACTGGAGATTCGTGGCTTCCTTGCCATTTCCCATTGCATACAGCAGAAATTTTATAGCTACCCGTAATGGGTCATAGTTTTATGGTTCTGGCCAGATCTAGCCATCCCTACTGCGTTAATCAAGTAAGAATATTTAACTGCTACGCCGATATGGATACGCGTGGTTCCTCACCGGTTAAACTCATAGGCGTTTTATGCACATGATTAGTTTCCATATTTCATTAGGCTATGATAATTCTGTTCGCAGAGAATTAAAGGTTACGTATTGTTTCGTTTGTTTTACTCTAGAAAATTTCAGTTCCCATTTCGTTTAATGCTACACAGCAAACATAATATGACAAGATTTTCAATGTCGGTTTGACCGGTGAACAGGTATTGGAATAGAACTATTCCATAACAGATTCGCTAATATCAATTAAATGGGTATAGATAAACCCTAGAATGCCGTGAACGTGAATAGCTGTAAAATCCGAGGGTATTGGATTGATGCGAGCCTACTGCATAAGAAATCGAATAGTCATTATGGTTTAACATAGTTTGACCATGCGCCAAGTCACATCGACATAGGGTACATATATATATATTTTCCTCACTACAATATTCTTTTATAATCATTGATTTTAATGAGTCTTTGGTTTAGCTCGCGGCTCTTACGTTTTATTTTTTTATGCATATATATATGTAATGTTATTATTTTAGGTTGCGGCGCTTATATTCTCTTTTTCTGTTGATGTATACATATATGTATTCAATAGTGCTTGAGTAGAGGACATGAATTATAAATAAATTCTTTTGCTATGATACTTGGTTAATATATAGATATTTTTGTTAAATGCTTATACATGTATTCAATAGTTCATTTGATAGTGTACATTCAGCACAGATTAAATCCTTTGCCATAATATTTATTTCAAGGGTTACAGGTAAATTTAAAACGCAATATACCCTATAATTGCTATGAATGCTATAATACTCATATAGAGTAGAAGTACTTCTTTATCTAGAAGAATTTTGAATTCCATATTCTAATGTCTTTACTTTCTTTACCTCAGTTCTGCTACAATATTTTTC